>MU385711.1:803508-1255980 GCA_022497155.1 Whalleya microplaca | reverse complement strand
TTAATATTAAAATTTTAATAACAAAAACACACACCGGTGCAATTAAAAAAAAAATTAATTTTTTTTATTCCAGGGGGTTTGGTTTTTTTTTTACGCCCCCCCCCCCCCCCCCCCCCCAAACTCCAATTCCTCTCCTCCCTTTCCCCTTTTTGTTGAACGCCGAATTCTCTCACCGAAAAAGACAGACAGGAAAAAAGAAATATTGTGTGGTCTGCACAGCACCCATGGAATCTAAATAGTAGGTAGATAATAATAATGAAATCCGCAAACCGGTGTGTATAGGTATCGCCTCCCATTAGATATAAAATGGTATGTATGATGGACAAAAAAGAAAAGGCAGAACGACGGCCACTCTGTGTTGGGGGCCGAGGCGGGTATCAAATCAACAATCTCCTGTATCCTGTCTGTCTGTCTGTCTGCTTGCTTTCCTATCCCCTGTCAGTGGTGTGTGTAGCGTATATGTATTAATCCTGTGTTCTGAAAACTCCAGGACTTATATGTACTTGTTGTGTATTATATATGCCGCAATCCACACAGATTTCTTAATTAGATCCAACGCCTGGAGACTCCGGGTTCCTGAAAAATGGTGCGCCATCTCGATGATGATAAGCTGTTGTACAGAGGCATGATAAAATAAAAAAGCGCTCCTCCCTCTTGTGTTCAAGGGGAATGCAAATGCAATAATGCAATTAACTCTGTCGTTGGTGATGTTCGTACAGACTGCCAGATGCTAGCAGCACTCAGGTTCGTAATATGAGATACGTAATTAATGATGATCAGCTTCTTGTCCTAGCTGGATATCGACTTGTCATTCGCCCAGGCCCTCCGTCAACGCGTCGCGATCTACCTCCTCGGTGTCAGTCTTCGCATCAGGTGTTCTCCGTTGTGCCGCAGCGAGGAAGTCCGAAAATCCTGGTATGGCGCCGCGTTGGTTGACACCCGGAGGGCGTGTCGCGGTTTTCGGAACGTCCTTTTCCTTGACAGTTCTCGTCGAGGAGCTGCTCACACTGGAGGCGCTTCCACCACCTCCATTTCCGCCACCCCACGGACGCCAGATAGCCAATTTACCGAGCTTCGAAACTCCGGATTGTGTCGAGGAATTCGAAACAGATCGTAAGCTATCCGCTGGTGACGTGCTGTAGGAGTTGTAGCTCTCACGCAGTATTACACTGCTGCGCTTTGCGTGATTGCGTGATAGCATAGGCCGCGCCGTGACCGTACTACTACCTGTTACAGATGTTGAAGCACCTACAGCGTTGAGATGGCGGATAGTTAGTTGACTCGGTCGCGACCTTAGAGTATGAATATCAAGCCCGCCGGACAGCGAGATGATGGATTCATGTGACATGCTCCTATGTAGTCGTCCCGGCGGAGATCGATCGTCATACATGTCGCTTAACTCGGTTGCGCTTTCGTCATGTGCGCCCATCTGATCCCTAGAGGACGTCTCATCATCTCCCGTAGATCCCTCAGTTCCTGAAGTTAAATCAAGAAGCATCTGAGTTTCGTTCTCGTCAGGTTCTTCCATGATCGGGTGGGCATGAGCAGGAGTGGTTGGCGCAATCGAGAGAGCCGTCGGGAATTGGAAGCTTCGTGAAGACATATTAGAAGGTTGCTTTCGATGAGCAGCACGCCAGGTTGGCGACATTGGATCGACACTGGTCGTAGGCGAACCGGGGAACGAGTCCATCGTGCGGTCGAACAGAGAACTCCGACGGTTCGATCGAGGCGAACTCGGCGCTGACGAGGGTGCGAACTCGGATGACTGCCCTGAGTATACAGACCATCCGTTAGAGAGTAACGAGTCTCTCTGCCTGCGTGATTCTGGATGTTGTTGCACTATAGTGTTAGGCGGGGTATTCGGTACTGAACTTCCTGGTGGTATAAAGACTCCAGGAGTAAGCCCAAGACGCTTCTTCTTCGGCCTTTTCGCCTCCTGTTTTATCGGCGGTATGTGATAATGATGATGAATATGGAGTTCCTGGGACACCTTGGCTGAAGAATCTTCGGGAGGCTCCTCGGGTCCGAGCTCTGCTTGCAGCGTCGGTGTAGTAGCACCATCGCCATCCCCCAAGGGTTGATGGTACGCCAACTGGTCCTGCAGAGCCTGGATCTCGTCGTTCGAGTTCATCAGCATCTCCCGTAATTCGGCGATGCCACGTTGAAGGTTAGCATTGTCCTGGAGTAGGTCGCGCACGAAATGTGACACGACATTGCTTCCTCCGTTGCCATGATTCAATGATTTGGTAGCGGCCGCCCCCTTCAGTCGACCTGCCGCGGTGTTCAACTCTCTCTCCATTTCACGCTGTTTCTCTATGCGACCCATCATCTCGACATGGTGTTCTCTCTCTTCCTTCGCCTCCTTCTCCATTCGCTCGAGCTGCTCCTGCAAATCATTAATACCCCGTTCTGCTCGCTTCCATCTCCATACTGCCGATCGAGCCTCTTCCCGCGACGACGACAGGTGGCTCTGTAGTTCGGCTTGCTCCTGCTCCAAAGACAATAGTTGGCGCTCGAGAGACTCTGCTCGCGCCGTCTCCCCCTCAAGTCGGCGAATCGTCTGTTGTGAGGAAAGCAACGTAGCTTCCAACGACTTGATGCGACCTTCAGAATCAGCAACAGTGGTGTTCAGTGCCTCGAGTTGATCTAGCAAGTTCCTATTCTCCTCGATAGTCTTCGCATTCCTGGCCTCAAGCTCCTTGTTGTCGGTCTCCAGCTGCTCGATACGGGTGGTGAGCTCGTGGCGGTCACGTTCGGCATCTGCCATGTAAGCTTCGTGACGAGCGAGTAGCGCCTGCAAGGCAAAGGTTAGAGACTTAGAAACACCCATCATGGAACACGATATTGCACAAATGCCCGAGGAATGGAGGAGAGAGTGAGTCAAATAACACGCTAATACTACACGAGTATAGTATCACCAAATGGAATCTGTGAGGATATACGTGTGGGGAGAACAACAAGAGGAGGAATGTTGATTGCAATGTGTGGAATGACATCGGCACCAAGGGTTTGTATATAAGTAACGTACCTGGCCCATCCGCGCGGCAGTGTGCACATCTTTCTCAACGTTATCGAGGACAGAGTAGTTGTGTCTTAAGAAGACACACTCGACGGAGCCACAGCAGCATTTCATGGGCGCCGATTCGTCGGGGGTACTGACGAGGGTGTGCGTGGCACCGCTGCGGCTGGAATGCAGGTCGGTCATGACGATGATTCGGTAGAGCCTCGTTGCGCGTGATTCGACAGGCGATCAGCATGCTGAATGTTCGATCCTATCTATCTAGGGCGAAAAGACAAGACGGAAAAAGCAAGGCTCGACCATTTAAGGGGGTGACAGGCGCCACAGCGGCATACGGAACCGTATATAGTATGTATGTAAGAAGACTTGAGACTTTTCGAGTGCAGTCTGTTAGAGGAAAGAAAAAAAGAGTGCGGGAGACACACTCCCAGGACCAGGACTGCACGGTTTCTCGGATTCTCGCGTCTGCGGTGAAAGTGGAGGTGGAGTTGCCGATATCAGTGCTGTGGGGTTCATTTAAATTCGATATACGTGCGTAGTAAGGAGACTAAGTATTGTCACGCTCTGTGTGTCTAAGACATATTGGTACGAGGGCATAAAGGGGGATAAGATGTGAAGGTGTTTGTTCTAGGTACTACGATGTGTCGAGGAGTTGAAGATGTGTGGAAGAGGGAGAGGCTGGTAACAGCTGCAGCAGCTGCGTTGTGTCCCGTCTGGCGTCTGCTAGTCGAACCTACCTGACTAAAGTCGAACCCAATCACATGGACAGCTGAGGTGCACCTTCTGACAGTTGTACAACTACCTAATAAGGGCCCCGTTCGTCTTGGCGGGGTACCTCGGAACCGCAGGGATTATTTCTCAGTTCACGCTGGCCTGTGCGTGCCTGTCCCGTGGTTGACAGGCATGGAAGGTGGGGGAGGGGGGGATTTATTGGTACCTACTTACTAACTGAGCACAGCTCGACCAGGCTGCCAGGCTGTTGGGCAGAGATGCGTTATGACGACAACCCAATACGGCTATCCCGTTTGATGCTATGCTGGTCATCTGCATCCTACCAACCACCAATATTTGGTGCAATATCTAGTGTTCGTGACACTACGAGCAGAGATTGTCTCTTTCATAATTATGACCAGTCGGAATTCTGGTCATCATGACTTACTATATGACTCAGCTATTACAGCAAAATGAATATCAATCATTTCGAGTCTCCACTTGCACCGCCTAGTCCCTGAGATAACTAGTGCCTGGTTCCTGAGACTAAAACCCAGCACAGACAATGTGACCGCACAGGCACACGAGTCGAATCAAAAGGCAAATCCGAGACACCACTCACAAAATGTAGGTACTCACTTCCTGTTGCCTTCTCACAAAGCCGCCCTAAAGGCACCAGAAAGTTCGCATCCTCAGGCCGGCAGGGGAACAGTGAGGATGTCGAGTCCGCCCTTCAGCTCTGACTTGGACGGCATAGCATCCAGTCGCAGCAATTCTGCCGACTTTGCCATAGTCGGGTCTACCATCATACTGGCCATCGCCACTACCGTCTCCCCTTTGCAGTAGTATGCCACGAATTTGCCTGCGCCCGGGTCACCTTGCAGTACCAACTCGTCCCAGCCGCGTGCCGGATTGCCACAGTACCGCAGCTGGCCGGTCAGTGCCGACCAGAATATCGGGGTGAAGAACTCTGGCTTCAACGTTGGGTTGATGATGTGGTGTGCGACTGTGCGACCTTGATTCTGCGCCACGTTCCAGTGCTCTATTCTCGTGTAGGCGCCCTGGCCACCTGGCCCGTGGTACGGATATGAAGCGATGTCTCCGATGGCATAGACGTCCTTGAGTCCTGCGATGAGGAAATTCTCGTCTGTCTTCAAAGACCCGTCTTGCTCTAGCCGGATTACCTTGTTTTCCTTGAGGTATCCTGTTGAAGGGGCCACGCCGACACCCAAGATGACTAGGTCGGCCTCGAGTTTCGTGCCGTCCTGGAGGTGCACCGAACCCACCCTCGACGGATCCGATGCCGAGGGCTCCGCCTTCTCCACACCCGCCGACATGTGGAACTTGACCCCTTTACCCTCTAACAGCTTTTGCAGCCCGGCACCAACTTCCTTGCCCATCACTCTCTCCAGCGGGACGCTCTCCTGGCCGACCACAACGACATCATTGTCGGCAGCAGTTGCATTCGCAACCTCCATACCGATGAAGCTGCTGCCAACAATGACGATCTTTTTACCCTTGTCACCGATAGCAGCGACGATCTTCTTGGTATCATGGATCGTCCTCAGCTGGAATATGTTCTCAAGGACCTTGAAACCTGGTAAAGGTAGGTTTCGTGGTGAGCCACCGGTAGCCAAGATCAGCTTGGTGTATATGAATTTCCCCTTGTTCTTCGTGACAGCCGCCTTATTGACAAGGTCGAGGTCGATGACCTCATCGAACACCACGTCCACTGATCCCGACTTAAACCATTCATCATCTCTCCATTGAATCTTGGACTGGTCGGTAATGAGTGCTTTAGACAGCTTAGTTCGGTCGATAGGTAGGTAGCCCTCGTTCGAGATAAGAGTAATTGATCCCGTGAACCCTTTCTCTCTCAGAGCCTCAATGGCACCGAGCCCGCCGCTCCCCCCACCAACTACGACAACCTTTTCGGCTGGGGTACCGCTAGCTGCACTGCATTTGAAGTTTGGCTTTCTTCTAGCTGCTTTGATCACTGCCTCTTCGCCTTGTACGTAGACAGCGCCATTCTTCTCTATCAGTTTGAATACCGGCAGCGAGTCTAGCGCAGGAGCATTCTCGATATCGCCAGTCGTGCCGTTGAAACACGCTGTTTAGAACGGAGGATGTTAATCACAAGCTACGTATGCATGGCTGAGAACCGAGTGGAGTGCTTACCCCCATGCCATGGACAAGTCAGTCGTCCCTGCCTGGTCAAAACACCATTGACGAGCGGAGCTCCGTAATGGGTGCACTTGGGTCCCACGGCCGAGACCTTGCCCCCAGTATTGAGAAGCAGGACCTTGCCTCCTTCGACGCCCTCGACTTCAACCTCTTTCTTATCGCCAGGCTCTAACGACAGCGAGGACACATCTTTCAGCTTGAATTCAGGCATGGCTCTGTTTGCGGATACGGTGAATGCTCTAAGGGGGTGGTTCGTTTGTAGGGAGGGTTTAATTGTAGGTTTGAGGAAGACACGAGCTGTAGAAGGTCGCAAGAAAGAAGATCTTACGAAATTCATGAAACAAGGTACGATAATAAGGATGAGAAATCCGGAAGGAAAGCTCGGGTAAGGTGTCGCAGAGTACGCAGGGAGGAGTATTACCAATTATCAGTCAGTCAGAAAGAGGGGATGACGAAACGGAAGCACGCGATAGGCAGAGAACGAGAATGGCGGATTACCGTACGATCGAGGCAGAGAGCCAAGGATGAATCGTTTGCTGGCCCCCTTCTGCAATACATGTATGATGGGGGAGTTACGGTCTTAATGGCGTAATGCACGTCCCGGGTCTGAGAGGACGAGTAATCCGAAGCTTCTGAGTGGTCAGAGCTATGCTTTGTCACCCTGGTCGTGACATCAACATCCCTCCTTGTCCCACACTGCTGCAGTTGAACCCGGAGCTTTTGGCGGCAGATTGCGGGGCCTAACAGCTACGGTGGGTTCATTACTTGTTAGATACCGCTATGATAAGTCCGTATATTAATGCTCTTTATATGAAGCACACAGTGATTAGGGCCTTCGATTTATTAGATCTTGGACTTCTAGTCAAAAGATAAGAATATATACTGGTACATGTAGTAGAGGCTAGGTCGAGAAAAGAACCGCTTGCGTATCCTAATCCTCTCCAAAGCTTGCTAATACGTGCAGACTTACATGTATAGAAGCGCAGCCACACATAAGCCTCGAACACCGCTATTTAACATATACCCTAATAGGGAAATCAACTCTGCCCCAGCCGTCATTGCTCACCGATGTCGACTACCGACCAACCATATCCTAGCGTAAGATCCTGCGCAACGTTGGTGATACTCTAGTGTAAACTTTCCCAATCAATTGGTAGCTTCTTACCACATGCCATATGAACTTACAAATCATAACCTAGGGCATCCGTCAACTATCACCGAGTGGTATAGATAGGTCACTGGTCCTTGATCATAATAAGTATACGCATATACGATCGCTTTATATGTTAGCAGTAGTGCCGAAGCTCCTATGGTATCAAAGGACAGAAAGCGGATGGATTGCCTGCTGTTTTTATGAAGATGTATTTTATGGAGTTGACATTTTATTGGGTATTATTCAAAACTTTGGGGAAACATGATGGGCTTGCATGCCACGTCTCGCAGCTGGGATTCCAGTCGTTGACTTCTACTTACCTACTACTAGCATCCTCTTCCTCTTAGTGAGCTCACCTACGATGCCCGAGTAACCGGACTCGCTTTAGGTAGGAGCCCTTTCAATGCATTAGTTCAATGCTGCCTCAACAAGTCGCAAGCTCGGGGACGCCCTTACCTGAGTAGATAGCCATACTCTCGCTTCAACAAGCTTCTATACTGACCTCACGTGTATACGACGCTCCCGCCTCAACTAATCGTAGATACCGTAGGCACGATCATGATCGAGAAGACAACGATGGCCTCCTCTGCTGTCTCAATAAAGACCGAATTCTTCCATAAAAGTCGACCCATGGCCACCGCCGTTGTCGAAGCTAATGCCTCCAATGTTGATGTCGAAAGAGTCGAAGGTAGAGGAATCAAGCCACGCAGTATCGCCAACAGATAGTTGAAATTGAGAGGCCTAAAAGAAGACCCGATATCATTAATTAGCCACAAGCCCCTCTTCACTCGATACGTGCGAGTGGAAATACTCACAGAGATCTGATCCGAGCTGTTCTCAAACACTCCAATTTGCGACGAAGGGTACGGCGCATAGTCCGCTGGTGCCATCGGCGCCGGAAGCTCATGGGGCCCGCCAAATCCCCCGTTCCCTTCGGCCATGTGATCTCCGGCTTGTTTGAGACCGACGAGGACGGTATGGAGCTGCCTGTAGGCATTAGACCCGGTGTGGTCGAGTAATTTCTCCATCGACCCCATGGTATCGGTTGCGAGTTTCCTGTCGTAGTCGGCCAGCTCGTGTAAAGGAAAATACAACAGATTGGCCAACAGGACGAGGAGCGCGGAGTAGTAGGCACAACTGCTCAACCTAGAAGAGGTTTGTTTCAGCACCAGTTTCTTTCTTTCTTGATACAGGAGTTCGCTTACCACATATTGCACCCGCTATATGACGGTCGAGCTAGTATTTTCAGACATCCACGGCTGGCATCTACACATGTCGCCCAGCCGTCCGGCAGTGGAGGTTGCTGTCTTCTCATCCAAGTGCTATGCCGGTCGAAGTTGATCAGTGCAGCGGCGCAGTATCCGCCCAGTGCCTGGAACCATGGTGAATTTATGGAGTACACGCCATTGACCATGGCAAGACAGACAAAATAGGTATGGTAGAGGATGATCATATGAGCGAGTGGTGCTCTTTCGAGACTCTCCGTGATGTGCTCCAGTTGCAACGACGTCGGTATCGTCTGCCGCCATTGTATGAGGAGTTTATTAAGATATAAGACCCTCTCTGTTCGGGCTTCCAGAGGCAACTTCATCGAGCGGTTGCTATACAGCTCGTCGTAGATCTTCCCCTCCAGGTGAGCGAGTTGAACCCTGGCGCGAAGATAGTTGAATTGCGACCGCCCATCGGTACTTTGGAGATAGCAGCCCTGCCAATCATCCTTAGGAAGCTCCAGGTCTACATCACTATCAAGCTGTATAGAAGGAGTCTTAGTGCGAAGGCTAATGTCCTGGTCCAAGTCAGCTCTGCGGAGGCATAAGTAATGGAAATCAACGCCATCAAGTCTCACCTTATCTAGAATGTAGCAAAGCCAGAATAGAGTGCTTCTCTGGCGTGCAATATCTGGTGGGTAGTCAACTAATGCTGATTTCATGTGCAGTTCTAAGCTATGTGCTAGTCTCATAGCTGGGCCGATTAGGACCGACGATGGCTTCTGGTCAGGGCTTATTTGGGAGAGTAAGACCAAACCTAGAATGATCTGGATACCAAGGGTGTCCTCCTCTCGAGTCACGAGCTCGTCGAGAACCATTTGTGCATTGTCGATGCATCTCTTGACTTTCTCGTCGTTGAACTTGAATGCAATTTCGCCCTCTACGGTACGAATGCGATAACCCATCGCTAAAACCACGTTAATAGCTGCCCAGGCCACCTTTGACCGACTGGCTGGATTCGAGTAGAAATCGCTCAACATCTTCATAAAACAGTGTTGGTTAAATAAGGGCCACGCTGAGTTCCAATGGCGGAAGTAGTCCTCGATGATCGGTAGGATTTCAGTGAGTGGTGGTATGGCATATTCATCATGGCGCCTTGACGCATCTGAGCTCAATGCTACCGGAGTTGATTCAGCTGATGCGCCGGAATACTCTTCGTCTTGGCTTGATTCAGTGCGCAATATTTGGTTTAAAGTCATACCAGCGCTGGCATCCCCGAGATTATCCAACTTTGCCTCGATTCGGGCTAGGCGAGCTTCAATGCTATCACCATCCCTGATGCTGCCCAGGGTATATTCAGAATGTTGAAAACACTGTCAATCCTGTTGGGAGCTCTTACCTGTTCTCATTAGTCCTCACTTGATTCTGAGATTTCTGGCTAGGATTGGCTGGCGCTGTCCTTCTCCGTATGGTGGTCGTGCTACATGGCACATTATATAATAAACAATTTGAACATGTTGGTTTCAGCATATCACATTTGATCTTCTTTTTGAAACAAGTGTCGCCTATATATGAAAATCAGCCATGTAGATATATTAACATTCAATTCGCAACTCACATGCTTTGCGGCGGGAGCTCGTCTCCATCCTGCCTTATAAACGCTCTGAACTGTGCTTAAATGATGGCAGGTCCGATTCCTAGCGGCTCTCGTAAGACTTCGCTTTAGTAGCTCAACCTTCTCAGTATTCTCCGTTATGGTGAAATCAGTGAAATATCATTGAGTCGAACAGCAAGAAGTGAGTTGGAAGAGAAAAACTTAGTAAGCTAATGAATGAGGCGTAGAGGCAAGGGGCCAACAGCGACTTACAGTGGCTTACAAATACAAGCTTACCCTGAAATACAGTGGCCCCTTATTGCGAATTCAGGCGTCTGTTGGAAAATTCATACCGATATTACGGACTTTTTTTCTTTCTTTAAGAACTGTTTGTACTTTGAAAATGTTTCAACTGATATATCGAAACATTGCTATATAACGGGCGTCTTCCGTCACATCTTTCTAATCTGTACATACTTAAGTGCATTAATTAAGTCGTCTTGGCACATTCTCAACTAAGCTATAAAAGCACATAGCTGATCACATGAATAAACTTTTACACACCAACTATGAAGTATGTATAGAGATCTCATGGCAATCAATTCTGTATGTATTTGAAGGGGCACGATTCAATAAAATTAGCAATTCTATTACCAACACCCTGGGAACATTGTAAATACTCTTCTACGTTCTACGTCTAAATGCTAATGCAGGTGCTATCTAAATCCCTCTAACAAAAGCAGACATGTATCGGTCCCTCAACCCAACCGCCCGCGCAACTAGTACGCCTCTCCATACGGATGCGAGTTCGCCTCCGGCGCCGTCAAATCCGGAAACATGCGCACCTCCAGCTTATCCCCGTCCGCCTTGAGGCGCTCGGCATGAGCCGCCAAGGCGCTCTTGAACGCGTCGACGGCCGCCCCATCGCTGAGGTCGAACGGCTCGCGCCCCTTCGCGATCTGCCGCATCTGCATGCCGCCCGCGGAGATGCTGACCCAAGCGCTCTCATTGATCTCGGGCTTCGGCTTCACGGCACCGGTAACCTTTCCGGCCAGGATATCGGCCGCGAGCCGGGGCTCCTGCGCCGCGGGGCGCCCCAGCCCGATCCCGTCGAGGATCTCGAGCGCCTTGACCATCGCGCCCGCGGTGCGGAAGCCGCCCGTCAGATACGCCTTGGTGGCCGCCAGGTGCGGGACGATGTCGGCCACGAACTCGAGGAAGTACGCCTCGCGGCGGCGCGTGCTCTCGCGCCTGGGGCTGCTGTACCCGATGTCCTCGTGGTTGCCCCCCGACAGCTCGACGAAGTCGAAGCGCAGCTCGTCCTGCAGCGTCGCGCACAGCGCGCGCGCGTCCGCGGGGGTGATTCCGCGGTCTTGGAACTCCACGCTGTTGACCTTGATCCCGAGGATGAAGGGAGTGCGTGGGTCGAGGCGCGCCTGTATCGCCGCGGCGATCTCGCGCACTAGTTGCATGCGCTTCGTTAGGTTGCCGCCGTAGGAATCCGTGCGCTGGTTCGTTGTCTCCGAGAGGAACTGCGCGATTAGGTACCCGTGCGCGCCGTGCAGCTCGATGCCGTCGAAGCCCGCCGCCTGCAGGTACGCCGCTGCGTGCGCGAAGCCGTCGATCACGCGCGCGATGTCGGCTTGGGTCGCCTCGCGCGGGGTGGCGTAGATGGTTCCCATCTTTGGTGCTGTATAGTGATATATATCAGTTACCTCGCACAGCCAACAAACACCCCGTATATAATCCTTTTAATACCCTGGGGGGTTTTAATACCCCGGGGGGAGATGGGGTAGAGGGAGAGAGAGAAAAAGAGAACTTTACGTACGATGCTGTATCGCCGATGCCGAGATCGTCTCCTTGTTAATTCTAGCCGACAACTGCCGTCCCGGATGCGTGACCTGCGCGACGATGAGACTCCCGTGCGCCTTGGCAGCCGCCGCCATCTCCTTGAAGGCCTCGAAGCGCGGGCCCGACATGGGACACTCGGGCGTGATGATGCCGTCGCCGACGGCATCCAGCATGTCGAACTCGATGTCGATGTTTCCCGTCGTGATGACGCCCCATTCGTTCTCGCCCCATCTATATCGTAACTCCGGAATCAGCAACCAACCGTCTACCGAAGAAGAAAGCGGTGGACACACTGCCTAGATAATGAGAAGGGAGGGAAGGGGCTTACCTGCGGTACAGCTCGATGGTCTCCTTGGTCGGGATGCCCCGCGCCTCGAGGTTCTTGGGGTCCCAGCTTGCGAGATCTTCAGCCATGGCGGCCTTGAAGAAGCGGTTCTTGGCCACTTTGCCCGAGAACTCGAATTTTAGGGGCTGGCCGAGCGGCGAGACATCGACCGGCTCAGACTCGTAGCGTAAGACAGGCATAGTGATGTACGAGCTGTTATTAACTTTATGGAAATATAAGGATTGATGTGTTCGTGAAAATTCACTGCTGGTATTGTCCCCTTTGCTGACTTTGAGGATGATGGCGATTTCTTATGCCGAGAGAGGGAGAAGTTGATGAGATTGACGGCATTTTATAGACTTCGAAAATGCGTCATTGAGAGTCTACATTTGTAAGTTATAGCTCCAGCACGAGCAATAAAGTCTTCGTGGGATACGGAGCCGCGAGCTGGACCAGGATGGAACAGTCATACCGAATGGATCCGTAACATATAGGTAGACAGGGCCATGGCCATTCTTCCAAGCTATACCAATCAAGTCAATAATTCTCCCCTTTGCTGCCTGATCGTGATGTCCCCAAACCCGGTTACGAGAAAGGATTTCGGCTACTTTCATGCGATTACAAATGTTTATTTAAGCGGGCAGGCGAGGATTTATGTATGACTCATTTCTGGAACGTCCCGGGGTGGTAATCATAAACCGCCGTGGAACTCCACGGAGTTCCTCGGCGGTCGGAACTCGTTATGAGGCCAGAACGGGATACAACACCGCCTCCCACAATACTGGGGAGAGGGAGTCTCACGTCATTTCAAAAGGATAGAAATACTATTGTCACGATAGAGGTATTTAGTTATAATATAGGTAATGCCTTAAGCAAATGGAGTTCGGAGCAATTGTTGCCCCGAAAGCCCTCTTGCTTAAAAGGGATCTCTGAAAGCACTAGAGATCCTTGAGATCTTAGACCTTTACACAATTTTAATAGACAACAACTGAAGTAATGACGGCAGCACCGAAAAAGTCATTTGTTTTTGCTTGCCCACGAGAACACTGCGTAACTTACGTTTGTTAGGCTACTGGGCACATACAAAATATGTAGGCCTGTGATCTCGAGGCATCATAATAGCAAAACAGTCCCGGGAAGACGATTTCACGTGGGCCTTGGATGGCATTGATATGTATCCTTTATCTATTGGCCAGCTATGCTCGCTTTCGTCTCATCTGCGACATACCGTCAAAATTGACCAATATGCAGAGCTGCCTCTAATGAAGCAATCGCTAGTTGCATCGTAGTATACACCGCACGTCAAGTCTGGTACCAACAATGTCCTTGGGAAATGCAGATTGAAAGATCAGACGCTAATTCCGAGTTCCGCGAATCCTCAGCACGCCATAAACCGTGGAAGCCTCCCCAATTGCATCACTTGCTACGCCTAATCGATATCGACCTCGATATCCAGGTCCAGGGACGCAATGACGTCGTCATCAACAATTGGCTTATGAATCTGTGGAATACCCTTGTTGTCCTTCGGTTGCTGGCTCTGCAGTAGCGTTGCTTTGGGCTTGGGTGTTCCATTGATGGGGGTTGAGGTACCGTTACCGTTAACTGGCGTTGACTTCGTCTCGGGAGATCCGTTGGTGTCCTGAGAAGATTTGGGCTGGCTTCTGGACTGGCGAGATGCGTCATCTTCGGTGTTCCCCTTTCGCGCCAGATTCCTTTCCATTTGTCGCACTCTTGCCTTCTCGGCTATCTGCGCCTTACGAACTGCTTCAAAGTTACGCCGGCGATTCTCTGCGTTACGCTGCGCCAGGCGATCTTGCTGAGAAGGGGTTGAGGGAGTAGACTTCTTAGCCGGTGTCAGGCTGGTCTTAAATGCCAGCCGTGGTGTCTCGATTGTATCCAGCTTGTCTTCGAGTTCTGCTATTTTAGCATTGTCTCCTCGTCGCTTGGCTTCCTCGATAGAATTTAACAACCGTGTTCTCTCAGTGGGCGCATATTTGTTGCGCAAGCTTTGTTCACGTTCAATCTTCGCATTCACCTCCGCATCAGTCCAAGAACGATCTCGGAGAGCATTGATGTCATCAATCTTGGCCTCCAGAGTTGGTCTCTTTGGGAAGATAACGTTCTCTTCCTGGCAAACCTTCTTGTAGCGGTTGAATTCGGCCTGTAGTTGGTTAGTTTAGTCACGCTGTTGATAACACTATGTCATACCTCGGTGAACGACGAGTCGGAGCAACTGATGAAAGGCCAATCTCGATCAGATTTACCGTGAGCCACTTTCACGTATTGATCAGTGACAAAGCTCTGGCCATTTGGCTTCTCCATCGCATAGGGCTTCCCTTGGGTAAAGCCTGGCACGTATAGTTAGCAAGAGATGCAAGTATCATGCATGCATGGGTATGTACCTTTGACCACAGCCATTCGGTAGACTGGCACGCCATCGGGACCTGGGCCGAGAGCAACACGGACAAAACAACCAATGATGGCTTCATTGAAACCAGGATAGAAACACACTTGAGCAAATCGACTGCGACCAAGTCGAACTCGCTCGATGTCTTTTAGATCCGCCAAGGGAACTTCCTTGATTTCGGGTGTCCGTGATTTGGAAAGTCGGCTTCGGGATGCGCCCGTCCAGTCGACGTCGCTGTCAGCATCATCGTCAGGACTATCGCGGGAAGATGAAAACGGCTTGCCCTTGTTGCGCTCTCGATCCTCTTCTCTACGGCGCAAGCGGTCGCTTTTCTCGGCTCGTGCGCGGCGAAGCGATTCGATTCCAGTGCTAGTCTCGCCAACTTTGGAGCCGCCGATTCTTGTTCGCTGTCGAGATGTCTTGCGCTGTGCTTCGTCTAGCTCGGCAGTGCTCGCTTTGCGCTTCTTGTCCTGGCTGCCATCTTCTCTCCGTTTCAGCAGTCGCCGTAGCAGGCTGTTCTGTCGCTGACGATCAACTTCTTCCTGACGTTTGGCAAGCAGCTGTTCTCGTTCGAGTTCAGGCATGGCCAGAATCTCCTCTTTCTCATTTTCGCTCGCGTAGATCCCATCGACGGGATACTTGTTAATCTCATCATCGTCCACCTTGCCGTTCACGTTAGAGGTTTGTAGGGCATCGGAGTCAGAATCGGATTCGTCCATGGGTGCAGATTGTTGCGAGGCAGGTGATCCACCAGAAGAACTACCAGAAGCAGGAGCCATGGTTAGCTGATATGGCTAGGAGGAGGGAGAGAGAGCGTGCGTGTGTGTGTCTGTGTGTGTGCAAGGCAGGAAATAATGGATGACAAGCTACAAAGTATTCGCGGGCACCGAGGCGACAAAGGAAAGTAGAGAGGTAGAGAGGTAGGTGGGGGTCTTTCAAAAGAGGAATCGACGCGATGACCAGGTCGACAATGGGGGGCATCGGATTGATTGCATTGGTTGCATAGGCTGCATAGGTTGAGAGGGTGAAAATCAAGTGGTAGAAAAGAACCTACGCTTCGCCTTCCTCCGCATCTGAATCGTCTTTTTGGGCGGGTGTTTGCGATTTCTTAGCCTTGGCGGCTTTCTGTTCCTCAGATTCGGGATCAGGGGAACCAGAGGCAGAGCGGCTGATATTCATAGCCTGCTCTAAATCCCCTTCGTCGGACGACTCATCGCCGCCGACAAGGGCGAGAAGTTCATCATCTACGTCAGCCATCTTGAGGGCAGGATGAAGATGATAACGAGGCTGTCGGAGTCGGAGGCGGTGTGAGATAGGGGTGAGGGGGTGATATCCTCAGGTGTGCGGCGACTCTATCGAGACGGGCGTATGGCTTTCTCTAATGAACGCGCTGTGAATGCGATGTGATGCGATGCGATGCAAGATAAATATTAACAAGGGTGATACGATGAGCTAGATGAGGTGCTGCAAAATAGATCAGTAGCACATTTCCGTGGACAAGTGCAAAAGAGAACCAAACGGGGCTATTCAGAAGGAGGGTTAGAATGGAAATGGAAGAGGAAGAGGAAGAGGGAGAGGAAGATGACGAGGAGTGATAGAGGAGGTCCTGTCTACAAGGCTTTGCCAAAACGTTGAAATCAGGAAGTTGAGAGTTTCCAGCTACAGAATAACCAGTCTGTCCCAGCCACGCTTTCTATTGGTTGGAAAGCGTTCTAGTGTAATCCTCCGAGGCCTGTTAGGTCCGAGCCTACAACTGTTAGAAGCAGGTGGCAGGGGCGGTCGGAGCTCGGTGTTACTACTTTCCGGCAGTCGAACCATTCAGGCTTTACCTCAGCAGTTTGGGCAGCTGCTACAGTTAAACAGAGGTCTTCTTCTGTAAGTCGGATCCCTGGTGGTCTGTGCACAATTCACTGCATCATCAAGTTGATTCGCAAATTGGCCAAAAGCTGCATGTAATAAGTTGTTACCCGCCCTTAAACATATATATATAGCCACATTCAGTATGTCTTCGTTAAGGATTCCCCCGCACATAATGCGCCAACATGCCCAGTTGCATTGCCGTGACTTTCTGGTTCCGGCTTTCTTCCAACCAGGCCGGAGACAGTTCTCTACCAGTCCTAAGGCCAAGGCCACGGCCGTGACAAGTCCACTGCCTCCCTCATCCGAGTCTTCGAAACCCAAGCGTAAGCCATTGACCAAGGAGCAACGGGACTTTCTATCCTCTGCTGTAAGAGCCAATCTTATAACAACCAAATTTTTAGTTTAATTAGTCATTATGCTGAAATACCCTTAAGCTCCGTGTGAACCAAGCAGGCGAATTAGCCGCCGTTCTGATCTACGCGGCTCAGACGCCCCTCGTGGTAAACTCACAACCACACCTCCGACCCTTGATGGCGCATATGTATGCGCAAGAAGAAGGTCATCTAAACACCTTCAATTCCCTGATCTCCAAGCATCGCGTGCGCCCCACGGCCCTATACCCGCTATGGTCCATCATGGCAACGGGTCTGGGCTGGTCGACAGCAATCATGGGGCGGGAGGCCGCCATGGCTTGCACGGAAGCGGTGGAAACCGAGATTGGAGGCCATTACAATGAGCAGATACGCACGCTGCTGGAAATGTTCGAACAATGGGAAGCAGAAGGGTACGAGGCGGGCGAGGACCTTCAAGAGCTGACGAAGACGTTGAGAAGGATACGAGATGAGGAGCTGGAGCATTTGGACCATGCTCTTGAACATGATGCGAAGAAGGCCGAACCACATTGGCTGTTGACTAGCGTTATAAGGGCCGGATGTCGAGGCGCGATCTGGGTTAGTGAAAGAGTGTAAGGCGGCTCTTGAAGCTGAGCCTATTGATCGCCTTATGACGGTATTTACACATATTCGCCGGTCTTCAATTTTTCACCCCTGTGAGTGGTACTAGAATTGGATGAATTCGGCCTCTTACTGCTGACAGTCAGGTAACCTATTTCTCTCGTCCTCGTACGTTTGTAAGATTACTAAGTCGCGGATGAGAACACTTTTCCAAAACTCCAATGTCATAAATGTACTATATCCGTTCAGTAAATATTGGTCAGTCCACATCGTAGGTGTGATATGTCTTCACCATTTCATACGCCTGTACATAAATTGCGTGCTCTTAGTCGCAACCCACGCGTTGACTATTCATCATGTGCAGATGATTGATCATTCGCTCACTACAATGTCTCTAAACTTGGAGAATTATGAATATACATCACGGACTAACGTCGTATCTGAAGTGGTTACCAGTAATCCGTACACAAAGTGTAAAGTCGATTGCCATCAACGCTTGGCGGGCTTATATCATCCAATGCCGTATATGAGACGTCGCATATTCCCCTTCGCCGGTAGAGTCATCGGCTCCGGAGGCGCACTAGCGGTGCAACCCGCGGAAGCCGCCTTCGGGGTCGCCGACCAGAGTATAACGCTACGGCCAGCAGATAAATTTTCCAAGCCGTTCTCTCCAGAATATTTTATTCAGTTCCGCACTTCTGGGCAATCTATAATTAATCATCTCGGCTCTGAATAGCTTCAAATGGATTCATGGTAGCTCTTGCCAATTTGACCTACCTAGCAAGATAATCACGTTCTAATAAGTCTCATTTACTTACCTACCAACACATATACACGCACAGCACATTACTCACCCAAGCTCACCCGAAACAATGGCGCTATCCTCATCTTTCACCCTATCCCCCTGTACACCCGCCGACATCGACGCGGTAGCAGCGGTCTACCACGCCTCCTTCGCTTCGGACCGCGCGAATACCTTCTGGTGGCCGCGCGACCCGGGCGCGATGCTGGCGTGGACGATCCAGCGCGTGCGCCGCAAGATGCGCGACCCCACCGTCCGCCACTTCAAGGTCGTCGACGGTGGTGAGCTCGTCGCCTTCGCGCGCTGGGATGTCCCCGTGGGCCACGAGGATATGTTCGGTGCGTGGGATGGTGAGGGTGTCGGAGGAGGATATGACGAGGAGGGGAAGAAGGAGGAGGAGCGAGGGGATGGAAATAGGGATAGGGATAGGGGTATTGAAGTTGGTGAAGTTGGCGATGCAGACCCGCTCGTTGACGACGCCGCCGCGTCAGCCCCGGTGCCGTATCCCGAGGGCGCCCGCCCGGACCTATGTCGGCTGTTCTTCGACGCGCTGGCCGGCGCGTCGAAGCAATGGCACGAGGAGACCATGTTAGGTGCGTACATACATACATAACCTCATGCGCGTCACCTCGACGCGCAATAGGAGACCTATCCATTTATGCATCTTGCGACATCCCGATGATGTATGCTAATCGGGTCTGCGCAGGGCTTTCGCTGCTCTGCACATCGCCCAAGTACCACCGGAGAGGCGCCGCGAAGGCGTTGCTGCTGCCCATGTTGGCGCTCGCGGATGCGCGCGGCTTGAGGGTGTATCTGGAGGCGACGCCGGGCGGCAAGCCGGTGTACGAGAAGTTGGGCTTCCAGGTCGTGGATGAACTGAGGTTCGATCTGGATAAGCTCACGACGGATTTCGAGGGGGAGTACAAGCTCTCGATTATGATTCGGGAACCGAAGGCGATATGACGGTAAACGGTTGATTGCTTTGATAGATGGTAATATACGCCTGATACATTGGACGGCCGTCGAGCTTTGAGATTGTGCGTTGTCTCCGACTGAACCAAGCGATCCTTTCTAGCAATAGATCAATCGCAGTTCACCATGGAAATTCAGACGCAAGAGCAGCGAGATCTCTCCGCGGGCATCTAAATATATGAAGGCGCCCTGATAAAGTTCTGTCAATTCGCGGGACGAGCCGCTGGTGTAGCGGTCATCGACATCATGACGTATAAGATCTTAAAGTTGACTTCAAAGTAGCTCAGAACTTACAACAGTCAAAGCAAGACAAATGAATCATGAGCTTAAAGAATGACGTTAATAGCTAAAAGCCTTATAATTGACTACGCTTCTCGTTTTTTATATATCAATGAGGTATTTCAACTCTTAATCCACGAGAATTTTCATCATTGCGTGAAGATTCAGCAGCAAAACAGATTCAAAGGAAAACTCACAATCATGTCATCATCAGGATATCGTCCAGGGCAAGTCGACGGCGATGAGTCCGCCAAAGCCGCCTTGAAGGGCGCGTCCTCCGCCATGCCCAACACCGAGTTCAGCGGCGGCATCCACGAGCAAGCAATATCGAAAGTAGGCTATTCCTTAGACTGAGCTCATCATATGGCGCAACCGCTCATCACAATTACAGGAGCCTGCCGGCGAGAAGACGACGGGCACGGGGACTTCAGCCTTCGACTCTTCCGGCGCCATTGGCAAGCAATTCACGGTATGCGCACAGAGCCTTGGGACGAGTATAATGAGACGGACTGCGCTAACGTAATACCTCACGACAGACTCAAGGTGCCCTCGGAGGCACGGCGGAGAAGGTTGGCGGACCGTTCAGCAAAAATGGCCCGATTGGCAAGCAGTTTACAGACAAGGGGGCTATTGGCGGTACTGTGCAGAACAATCTGGGGGACCAGAAGAAGTGAGGCTTCTCTGTGGAATCGTGTCAACAGTAGCCGGAAATAGTGTCACTAAAGAAATAACCGTGTCGCACGGTCCCCGGCAGTTGATGTTTCTCCATATGCGAGTGCTACACACGCATGCATATTTGTCACCAATTAACGATGCTGTAATGTGATGAACGTGCTACCTAGTAGAGAGATATAATGTGACTTGCTCATGGGATGCCTCAAACAGTGGTCGTTTTGATGTTGTTCCCACAATGCGACCCAGCAAAGCTGTTCGAACCGACCATAACAAGGGCAGTTATAAACGAGCCTTTACATAAGTACAAGAATAGCATCTCAAACTAGTAGAAAAAAATATCCCGTGCTAGTATACATGTGTTTTAGGAGGTTTATTAGGGAGCGCTAGGATTTGCTAGTACCATTGTAAGTGAGATTTAGATCACAGAAACGGGTTCGGGTAAATCGAAGCTGTACCAGGTTTTTTGTTTTCGTTGTCCTCACTGGAGCCTCCTCTGTAGATCGGAGACGTCTTCAATTGGTCTCCTCGTCGCACGGCATTATCTATGCACGTAAAGTCTGTACGACTAAGCACTAATCTCTATTAATAGAGGGTTGCCAAGGAGGATGAGGCTCAATGGCCGGCCGCTCGAGAAGTCAGATGAAGTCCTCATGCTTGCAGACGCGTGCAAGCCACGAGTGACCATACGCAGTAGTGCGATTGCTAATTTGTCCATAAGATCATGATCTCTCCATTGGCGGTCTAGTCTCTTGAAGACTTCGGCAAGACACCCATGCAAGAGTTCGTATTGCTGACGTCGGCAGCATCCGGGGGATATTAAACACAGTCCAGGGTCACGAAGACAGATGTTTCAAGAGAAAGAGTTGTTCTTGATATTCCCATACTCAAGAAGATATTTTGCTTGTTTTTCCTTGTTGACAATGTTTATATCGTTGGTATGAGAAAGATATTACGTGTAACTGTAGCCGAGTGGATTTTTATCGGCAAATCAACGAGATACGTGCCGTAGATCATCAGATCATGCTGATCCAGCTCTGGGGGATGGCTTGCGACATGCATGCGACAGATACGGGGGTAATTTTCCTAAAATGGTAATACACATACATCCCTGCGAGAACAGGCCCATGAAGACAAGCTCAAGGGGGTCTCGGAACTTCGATCCATGGTCAATATGGCTTTGTCGTCTATCTCATAATACCAAATCGAGGTTTCAGAAAGCTTATAAAACATTCCCATGGTCACGGAGCTAGAAATTTAGCCTTTCCGAACTAGACTAAGTAGAGCACAACAGCTCTATGTATGTCAATTGGAAGGTAGTATGCTATAATGATAGGATAGACTTCGTTCACAACAGTATTAAGGTTTCCTAACATGTAATAATGCGCATGGGGAAGCTCGGTTACCTACATTGATAATAACCTGTCAGCCGAGTCTAGAATGACTTCTCGGACCACGCTCGCACGCCATTGCTGCGTGTCAAAGCCACTCCTCTAGGCCGCAAGAGAGTACGATCTACGAGCGCTATCGAGGAGAGGAGAGGATGAGACATAATAATTAAACTACGCCGCAGCATCTCGGCCGCGTTCATCGCAACTCGGAGGGCCTAAGCACCGCCATGACCCTCTAGATCTCGGAACCCTGTGCTCATCCCCAAAGGCAGGAAACTATAGCCATTAATAGGCTATCAGGTGATGTGTGGCATGGGGTCTCTTGTAACTGTAGTCGCCCGACCCACTCCATTCAGGAGGGACATGGGCTCTGAGACATCAGCCCAAGCACCTAAAAGACCATTAGTGAGTGCCAAGCTTTCCGTGATCGCAGAGTCAATGTCTGATCAGCTTCTAGGTAGTGGTCGAGGCCTCTTGCCGTAATAGTATATAACAAGCCAAGACTTGCCATACCAGAGAGCTCTGGGACAGACCCGAACTCATCCTTGTTTCAACATCGACCCAACCAACTTAAAAATGTTTATCAACAAGAACCTTCTGTGGTGCATAGTGTCGTGTAGTTCAAGCTTAGTCAATGGTAAGAGCTTCCTGAAGTATCTTGCTGTACTTCCTTCCTAACACCACCCAGGACTAGTTATACCTCGATCTCTAGAGCCAAATGGCGGGAGCATACTTCCAAGAGATGACGCGGCGACGACTTCCGTTGCAGGAGGCTTGCCTCTGCGAATCATGGCGCTCGGCGCCTCTATCACCTTCGGGGAAGGCTCCACAGATGGGAACGGATACCGATCAGACCTGCGCACAGCCCTAGTGAACGCCGGCAACACCGTGAACATGGTCGGCTCAAAGCCGAACGGCACGATGAAGGACAACGACACGGAGGGCTGGCCGGGCTTCATCGTGGACCAAGTGCGCGAGAAGGCGGATGCCTCCGTGCCGAACCTCAAGCCCAACCTAGTCCTCGTCAACGTGGGCACTAACGACTGCCTGCAAAATGTCGACATCCCCAACGCCGGGAACCGCATGCGTACCCTGCTGAACGACGTGTTCGACAAGTCGCCGCGCGCGGCCATTGTCCTGTCTACGTTGCTCGTGAATGGGAACGCTGACGCTCAGACCCGCACTACCAGCTTCAACACCCAGCTCAAGTCGCTGACGATGGAGCTGCAGCTCGCGGGCAAGGCGCTCGTGCTCGTCGATATGCAGGGCACCGGGGGCCCTACTGCCGACGAATTGGTCGACGGCACGCACCCGAATGACGCGGGCTACCAAAAGATGGCGAACCTCTTCCTTCAGGGCATCAGGGATGCGGATTCGAGAAGTTTCCTGCAGAGGGCCGAGGTCGTCTCGGGGATTCCGGACAATGGTGAAGCATGATTTGAATTTTTTGTACAATATACCCTGAGAGCGAGGCGTTTGGCGTTAAAGCATAGAAACAGTCCGTTGGCGACGATGGTTGAAAATATTTTGAAAGGTACACAAAATGAAGTTTGAGAAGTCAATATTTATCAATATATATTGATCTTTCCCAACCATATTAATGTAGCATTGAGCGATCCGATCAGATGGTAGTGCCATGCAGTTGTCCTCTTGGCACATTGGCGATCGTCAGGAACAACGTCAATCTGTGGCTTGCGGGTTCAGCCTAGTGTACTTTGTACCTTTTTTCCTAACCCATTGGCTCTTGAGCACCAGTTATCAACTCTGTGGTGTATACCGATTGATTTTATCAGTTAAAAGAGTCGCAAACGAGTCATGATTGTGGTTATGGCCCTACACGGAAAATCTACGGCTTAGATGAGAAACCGTTGATGGTTAGGTTGACATTAGCTTCATAGTGGCCTTAATACCTACCTTTTACAGTTAATGCACATCTATATATCTAGCCTTCGGCCATCAACTAGCTAACATCAATTATCATCATTTTCCTCTTCATGATTGGGCATTCTGCGGTTCGTGAACTGCGCCTCACAGAACTTGAGATTCGTGGCCAATGAGCAGTAGCCCAGACTTCTGTGGAGTTCCCTATTTTAACTGACCGTAACGTTGTAGAGAAGCCAGTTGCCAATAATACGGTATACCACACCATATATCTCGCTATCGTACTCGGCGTCGACAGAATAATACTCCTAGCCACCGACGATCTTAGCACCCTTATATGTCGAGCCTCATTATAGAACGATCTAGAAGCTCCATTCACAGGCATCCACGTTGAAGGCCACGACCTCTCTTAAAGACTAAACAGCAGCGGAGGGTAGGTATGAACGCATCATGCCGTAGTGTCTTTCCCCGCCACCACTCGTCAATGCCTTCCGTAGCTAGTCTTAGAATAAGGTTTCATGGCTTTGGGGTATATATATGCCATAGAATATAGTACGTAGTTGGACCCCTAATATGACTAGCCGTCGATTAATCGTACGACATCTACGACATCTCGCTGGAGGGGCCCATACTTCCGGCTTTACTTGCATTAGTATGCAGTAGCCACGTGTCTGTCTACCGAATTTGTTCGCCGGACGGGCTGTTGTGTCAACTGACTCGCTTCCGTGACGTGTGAAAACTTACGGCGCCGTTATACAGATCACTTCCTGAAATGATATTAGATTCCGCCGTGGAGAGGACGACGGAATTTGACACTATCTCAGATATAAGGGGTAACCTATACACGTAATACATCACACGATACGCGGCAGGTAAATGGTGCCGGTATAAGGATCTGATGCTCTGTGTTGGTTTTGACACCGACCTAGTCCGTCCATAGCTGAACTCTAATCCCGCAACGTTAGAATTCTTTGACAGGTTGGGACTAAAGAGAAAAGAAGTGATTCTAAAGAGTGAAAACATACGATCTGAGAATAAAGTTGATCACTAACTACGAGCTAATAGAATTAGATAGGTGTTTTATAAAACTCTTTCAAATAAGAATACTCATTGGGTATCTAGGTCCGTAGAGACCCTACATATCAGGGACATTCTTTCAAACGTATACGTTGCCCCTTATCTAATAACACTTGCGGATTGGGGGCCGTGGCAACAACATAAGCCGACAGGCTCAATAGTAAGTCCGTAGAGACTTTTAGACCCGATAGCTGAACCAAATTTGATTATCTCCTTGTTCGCCACTCTTTTAAAGTTAAACTCCGCAGTGCTGCTCACATCCATCACGTTCCGAGACATCCATTGCATTCCGGAACCAGAATCTGGCGTCTGGCATGTACCCGAATGACAGCTCTTCGTTTGATTCGTCAAAGTGGAAAACCTGATTTGTCGTCCCGTAGCTAGAGCTTCTTTCAAAGAAGAATTCTGTGCCATCGCGATAAGTTTTCATCGGCATATTCGTGTATTGCACAGTTCTAGGGGCCTCTAGACCGGTCTATAGAACTGCCTGATACTTCAAGTTTCAGTCCCTTGATCGAGTGTGCTGAAATCGTAATATGATCTTCAGATAACACCGAATCCGACTAACATCAGCATGTAGGATAGGGATAGTTGGATACCAGGCCCAGCGGATATATGAATTTCATTGACAATGACGTGTGACGATCATGTTAGTTGTATTAAGCAAAGCCGAAAATTCGACATGGATGCTTCTTTTTCAGATTGAGTTGATGATACTGATGGGGAATTTCGTGCGGTGCATGGCTGTATCCTCAGGAATGTTCTCAATGAAAACTGTGCCGCCCATCTATACAGATGGCAACCATTTAACTAAGCCGATGAATACTGGATAGGCTGTAAAATAGTTAGTAAGACAGGGTAGATTTGACCAAGAATGGAGCAGCGTACTCTTGACAGGTAGCACTAATACGTCGTTGCAACGTCTCTCTCAGTGGTAGATTGGTTCCTCGTCTCCGGTGGTATTATCCCAATACCTCCTCCTTGCAGCAATGGCTAACTTGTTGTTCACAAATCGGTGTTGGAAGTAGTTGAACACTGCGAACTCATCCCTCGTCATGACATAATTAGGTTGCCTCATAACCTTCAACCATATTTCATCAAGAGCCGCATTGAGTAGCTTCATGACCACTGGACTTTCTGCCCCTTCTGGGCTATCCCTTGCTATATCCAATGCATAGATCACGTCACTGTTGATGGTTTGAGGAGAAGATCCGCCGTTCTGAGGATAAGGACTCATGCTAAAGTGGTTGAACGTTGGTGATGTAATATGTGATTCAATATGTGATGTTGGTGCCCAGGTTGGTTGATTGGGTGACACAGAGAAACCTTGCAAACTCGGTAGAAGATGGCTAGGCGAGTGATGACCATTGATCGTGATATAACCATCAGAGATCATGGTTGCGGTTGATGCGGTGTGCATTGATATAAGTAATAGTCAACTCTCGGACCGATATATCAAACAGGTGGCTATCTAGCTGGTTAGCAGGGGTGACACGGAGCATGCAACGGCTCAGGGGACGTACGATCGATCGTCAAAGGCCCGGGATCAGTTCAGCCCACGCCACTAACGTCTTACTATATATAAAATGGATTGACGCTATTCGGTAGACACGTCCTGTGATGTTGATCAACTAAAGCCTTCTGTAGAGGAGTATAGAGAGTTGACTGGTTTAACGGGTGTGCTTCGGGGTTTCGGGATGAGTAAAAACGAGGATATCGTCGAGTGGGAAGGATTGAACATATATATGCATATGCCATGATTTAAGGCAAGGATAGCTCCTGAGTACCTCGTTGAGAAAGTACATGTGGGTAAGGTTAACTTTGACAATCTAAATGAGCTTTTACGTGTAAAACTTTATTTGCAACTTTGGGCAATGACTTATGTATCGGCTGATATATGACAACGAGTAAAGTACTTGAACGGAACTATCTGCGTAATTCGTGTAGCTCTTAGGTCGCGAGTGACTTCGAGGCGATAAGGATCTAGGCACTGGCCCTCCCTTTCCATTCCCTTGGAATTGGGATCTCATCATGAATCGTATCGATATTCCAGTCCTTTGGAAATAGTCCTTGTCAAAACGTGTCAGATGTGGCTGTGTGCCGGCTTTGTTTGAGTAACTGATGTAATAAGCCATAGATTTCACGAGTCAGGTAAATCAAATCTGATTTCCTTGACACGTCTGTCATTTCGCTGGACTTTCTGAGTTAGTTGTCTGTGGCCACAGAAATGGGCTGAATGAGGAAGTCCCTAGTGCTTGTTAGTCTGAAGTGTATAGGACTAGTGCGTAAGTAGGAGCCCTTGCTCTGCCACTTGTTTCAAGCCTTACTTTGCGGTGAGGCTTGAATATTCTCAATCGGTCGATCCTCCAGATCCCTCCAGATTCCTCCAGATTATTTTAGATTGCTCAATACTTCGTATGTATGCCTTCAAGGCCATACTCAAAACTCAGCAATCACAGACGTGGCGTGACCTGCGGGCAGAATCCGTCGCTTGCTATCAACAGAATTAAACTAAATGGACCAAACTCGCGGTAAACTCAATACGAAACCTTACTGAATGAATGTATTGTGACTTAGCGGTAGCCTGTTGAGACGAATGGGTATACGGGTTACCCCCTGTAGTAATGATAGTCAGTAGCCGCTTCTAGTAAATTTAGGCGTTTGTTCACAAATCCCGAATAACAATATACATATGCTTTTTACTATAAGATCTGTGCCTTAAACTACTTTGGCTGACCTTGTCAATATTAAACATCAATTGCTTTGTAACGGGTCGTTTTCCGTTGTATCTCCCCACAACGGAATCGAACATTATATCAGGGGTAACCTGTACTGCGTATGTGTGTAAGGGTGACGCCTGCAAATGATAGGATAATAATAATCAAAATCTCATCCGATGTCGTCGATCTCATGTGATCCACAGAGGGTCAGCGTGGGGGAGTTGACTGATCACGTTGCATGCCGAAGGTTTCAATCAAACTTTATTTAATTGTTCCTCCCACATAGTCGGGTTCAGTCATCTCATTTCGGTGATCTGCGCATAGCTCGCGCGGTTTTCGGGCAACTCCTGGCCTACCAGTCTGTAAATATCGACATCACATAGCAGGAGATTCGAACCACCGTGTGCACCAGCACAGACGTATAGCCACAGACGCATAACAAACCATCCCCTTTGTGAGCTTTTAGATGCCGCATCTCTAGGCATCTTGTGGGGGTAGTCGAGTATTACATCTCTGAATTACATCTCTGAATTACATCTCTGAATTACATCTCTGATGTTCCTTGACACCTTTTGTTCGCCCCACCTACAATTCCCTTCATGATTTCCTAGAATTCCCTTGTTTCTACAGCCTCCAAATTAGTATCTGCTTAGGGTATGTAGATAAGATGTTAATAATATACGCGCTAAAGGCACCTGTCGCGTATTTTTATAACCGACCGGCCGCATATAATATTTCTTTATATATAAATATTCGATTTTTTCTAAATAACGTAAGATTAAATAGCTATTAAGCGATAATATCGAAAAGAGGCTACCTATTTGCCTTAAGATCGTACGCGAATAGTTTTAATAAAGTATAAAACAGCTATATAACCAGATATTTACGGATCGTAATTTAATATATTGGATTTACACGGATCGATACGGCTAGACATTAATCTCCGTACTAGTCTGGCTGGACATTTATGTCAGCGTATGACAGCCCTGTACTTAAGTGGGTAAAGGGAATTCTAGGAAATCATAAAGGGAATTGTAGGTGGGGCGCTTTTGTTGGTGCCGACGATACTCCATAAAATCGGCACCAGCTTCTAAGCGGGGTTAGGGGAATAAATTGGGTTAAAATCGTCTTGGAGTTGGTTGATCTACCATCTAAAGACCCACGAAGACTCGCGGCAGACAAGCCCAATGGCTGTGTACGCACAACGATCCACCGACCTAGGCAAGGAAGATGTGAATCACCAAATTAGCCAAACCTTAATGAACAGGACTACTTGGACAGGACGGCTGTAGACCGTAGGCCCTATATAATAAATTTCACGGCATGGCAAGTACCAGACCACAATCGCGGTCTTTCCTTCGTAAAGCAGACCATACATATCGCGTAGACCAACTGTGCAACTGACGTCGTTTTTTCCAAGAATGGAAATACACCCGTTGCTTTCGGATTAGTTCCCACCCTGCCAGGCGAATCTAGCAGTTCTAGACTGCCTGTCGGAGTGTATGGGCGGAGTTTAGACTGCTTGACGAATAGTAAGGTCGGAGTTTCAACACTTCCCGTAGGCCTGACTAGGCAAAAGACATCCCGGGGTTGCTGCGCTTACTGCCAACTTAATAAGTAAGACAGCGCTTATGGAGTTTAAAATCGCAAGATCGAATGTGCGTGGAGCCTAGCCGTTGGTTCAGCTGCTATGGCATGGCTCGCTCTCGCTCTACTATGTAGTAAAGTCTTGTTTATGCTCGTCTATGGTAGCGCCTCCGTACGAGTACTGATACCTGTGCTTAGGCCAATCCCAGTCGTGGCTCCTATCTTGTTACATCTTCAGTTTGTTGTCTGCATGCACTTCTCCTTCGGCTTGCCCTTTTCGTTCCTAGCTACGTCATGCCTTCGGCTTCCAGCTTCCGCCTTAATGTAAAGCCATTGGATAGGACATGTAGAAAATAGACGCTAAGGCTCAACATCGCTACTGTCGGGTATTTCTATGCGGAGTGGATCTAATAGTTATACTGCTTACACATGCTCTTACAGAGAAATCGTACAATGCTGCCTGGGTACTTGCGTACACCAGACCTTTCCCATGACTCGAAGATATCCAGCTGTAAACGTATCCGGCTCCTTGTCTTTTGAAAGGGCCGTTTCTCACCGTTTGGTAGACCGCTTGCCAATATTCCAGCCCCACGAGCGGAGCACTTTGACCACTTTGGGCGTGACAGCGGCAGTCAGGGGCACTCGTATGAAGATAAAACTCTTGTGAATGGCGTAGGCAAGCGCCAGTTGAGTCCCAAGGCCTAATAATCTTGTGAGTAGTGCGGGGAGTATATTGCTTTAAGACACTCACTGGCTTCTGCCTTGTGCCTCGCCTCGGCCTCCTCAACTCCCCATCCTGCCATCTCAACATGTTCACTGATCTCGTCGTTCCCTAGTTGTTCTCTTTCAGCCCTCTTCAGGGCAGCCCGGTATTCATGCCAGAAGTCTTGGACGGACTGCGGTATTAACCTCTTGATGTTCGAGACTAAGAAGTGTTCAAATTCACCTATACATTGTGAGTGATTTCCTCTCATGCTCAAGCCACTAGGACTAACCGATCCTCTCGGTCCCCACTACTCGGACTAGCAAGAAGCATAATGGGAAGTCCAGCACACTTAGACCAAGATATACTCCTACAGCTGCCCAACCGTACTCCCTCGAAAGCTTCTTTAACCTGGCAGTGAGGCCTTGAGGTTCTTGTGGTGTGGCATTTTTTGAGGGCTTTGCACCCCGTGATCTTGATGTCTTATGGAAGGAACGGTGGGTTGCCCGTAGTGGGGACTTCTTGTTTTTAGTAACAAGAGTCGATATGGTCGGCCGTGGAGTTGCGTAATGGGTAAGTCTCGGGGCTCGCAATGGCGACCTCGAGGCAAATGTTCGCCTCCCTACTTGACTCTCCAAGCCGGCTGTCCCGTGACGGAGCATAGGCTCCAATGCGGACCTAACATTCGATCGAAAAAGGCTTGAATAAGCTCGTAACATCTTTGAAAATTTGTACGCGGGAGTAAACCGACGGGCACAGGACTGTTCGGATGTGACGGTGGTTTGTAGGCCGGATCGAGCTGGCAAAAAGATTACGGCGTATTGTCAGCAAGCTTAAATCCGGATCCCTAGATGGCACTGTCAGCTGGCAAAATTTGAGCAGAGCCAATTGATAAGAGGTCCTTTGCAATCACGAGCGATTGTCGACCGTGAATTGAAAGAGTACCATGCTGCTGCTCATGTCATGACCATGAATAAGTTTAGAATACTCAAATCATGAAAAAAAAACTAGAGCTGAGCTTCGTTGGTGGGGAATGCATGGTGATGTAGTGATGCGACTTCCAATCAGGTGACCTTCTTACGATTGTTAAGTCCGGAAGATCCGGCAGCTACCTATCTCCGTCTTCGGGCCGACGGACTCTAGATTTTCCGTCTAGGACGTACCAAAGTCAATGACGGCAGCATTATCACATCATCCATATTCGAGTTGATATTTCAATCTATACACCGAATACCTAGGTACATGTATTGAACAGGCGTCATGTACTTATTCGCAAAGACTAGTATACTGTCCCATTTCCTCCACGGAAAGAAAGAAGTCTTCCTTTTAACCCTTACTTCTGCTTAACGGGTAGCCACTTTTGAAGAGCGACTTGACAATATGACAATATCAGGATCCCGAGAAGACTCAAACATCACCAACCATCTGGACTAGGGTAGTTGAAGCTGCAACGCGAAGTACTTCGCATATATAGTTAGGCTCAACCTAGCAAAATGCAAATGGATATTTACTATGCGGTATAGGTACACTGAATACCTACCTACTCGCAGTGAAACACCGAGTGACAAGTGTGATTCTTTCATCGCTGCCACGATGTGTACTTTGACCCGAACTGTACTTTATTTCATTTATAGATACCTCATAGTTTTGAATTGGAAGAATTCCGTCATCAGCTCTTATCTGTTACATTTTCCCTGGTGTGGACCTGTTGGGTTCGCTGTACTCTTCAGATCATCGATGAACCCAGCTCGTTTGTAGGCGTATGGTTACTTCATGTTATGCGGGCCGGGCCATTTCTCAGCTTTAGGCCAGTGGAGGAGAAGCTAGAATGAAACGATCTAGTCGTTGAGGTCTCATGTGTCCGACCAGCAGAACTAGGACGCATTTTCGTCTGCTTCCATGAATCAGATTGTTTAGTGGCATGATATATGATTGAGTAAGCGCTAGAAACCTTCTAGAAATTTTGTAGTAACGTGATGATTTTAGGTCTAGACTCTTTAGTCACGACTACAGTGAGTACATGAATAGTTGCGTTGAGATTTGCCTCAAACAGGAGATTTCAATGGAATCTTGATGGCTGTTTTAGGGTCTGGAAAAGCTACATCATGATATGATGTAACAGACATGCCATTGAGGCAAAGACAACATGCCTTGGCATGTCTCTTCTTCGGAGTTGACGGTCTACAGCCTGAATACAGAAGATCTGAATCTGTTCACGAGTCAAGTAAATACGACGCAGGAACCTCTTGTGACGGAATGCAACATATACTAGACATGAACTGATCTAATAGCTATCGGAAAATGGGACAGTCTTCATAAGAAGGATTTCTGGGAACAATTGTCAGTTTAGGTCTTGAGATGACTTCAGAGCCTGCAGCGGGTCAGACCGTGGAGTGTTTGAACCGATTGGGGATAGGTAGATCTGGATCGTGTTCCATCGACTTAGATCAGATCTGAGGATGACCCAATAAAGAACCACATTAATATGTAGAACCCCTTATTGCCTTTCAACGCGATATCCAGTCACACGACTGGCAGGAAAGATTTATTACAGTGAGAGTTGCAAAAGACAATGAACTCATATGAAGTAATAGATTACAGTGTGTGGTAAAATGCAAATGAATATATCGCTGTTACAATTTATATATAAAAGCCCCCTTTGAACCATACCTAGGGCTAGATCTATGAAGTATCAACGAACGCCCGCATTCCTCATGATATGGCGCTGTGACAAGGGCTGTGATTCAGGGTTTGGAATATATCAATTTGACTAATAGTTCTCTAGGGCCTCTGAGGGTGCTTATGGTTCTAAGTTTCAATCTAAGTCTGAAGGTCGACGACAGGTCTTGGCTCCAATCGCCGTGTGACAGGCGCAACAATTAGAAGAGGTATCCAGACGAAGGTATCCCTCTATGCACTGACTGATATCTTCACATAGGATGAAATCACTTAGGGTTTTTAAGCGTATGCGGAATTTGGCTTAGAGTCAGGTATATTGTGGTGGTAACCACTTCAACTCTAGCAGAAGAGCGAAACGGTTAAAATCACTGTGAAATTGGTTAAAACCACTGTATAATCTCAACCTAAACCAAACAAAGTTAGATAGACAAGTTACCTACCTTGAAGTACTTACATACTAGTAAATGAATGTACATACGCTACATTCTGAAACCCCGTACAGTCATTCAACCTTGCTGCTGCAGACCTCTTCAACTACACACAACACTCAACAAGCCTCAATTCCTTTAAAACTGCAATGAAATCTAAGCGCGCTCGCTTTCCTATCTTATCTTATCTTATCTCTAACTGTCATTATTCTCGAAGAGGTTCAAGTCTTTAAGTTCAGCCATTATGATAGCTTTAATGACTGTTGTTACGTGGGAGTTGTTAAGAAAATTCAAATGCCAGGCCGCTAGAAAAGTTACTTGTGTTTGTTAAAAACAAGTACCACGGTGCACGTACCTAGTCTATTAACTGTATTGAGTTTAGGTTGAGATTATACAGTGGTTTTAACCAATTTCACAGTGATTTTAACCGTTTCGGCAGAAGAGCCCTAATAGCTAGGAAAATTGATGTAGTTGATAGTAACACAATTGTTTGACATAGAAGATCACAAGTTATTTCGAGGCGAGGGGGTCTCTCAAATTATCAGTCACCCTATTGCCCAGGAACTTGGGTATAAGGCCATCCAGTGGTCATCAATGGCCGAAAGTGCTTAGCCCATGAAGGTCTTGAATTGTACTTACCACCTCAAGGCGTTCAGCACCCACTACGTAACGAGATAGAGTAGCCCTGGCAACGCACAAGATTAATGCCGCCTTCACGCTCCTGCCAGATAGAATGATCGTCACTTGATGAATTAAAGGAAAGCTTTGGACTTTTGACAGCTCAAGAAATAAGGCCACCAAAGGGCGCTCAATGATTTCGATGACGCTGGTTAATATCCATTCCTCCCAGACAGCTTCAATCACTCGAAAAATATTTCTTAAGTTCATCAACGGCGAATTCCTGTCAACTAAGGTCGATAGTATCTGTGATGGTGCGGGATTTCTCAGTTTCACTTTTCCGTAGGACTCTGTCATTAGTCAACTGCGTAGCAACCTGAAGATTAGAAAATTGTTCGCGACTTGAACTATGCTCTTTACCTCTCTTGTATTAATACCTATCACGATGGAAGGCTGTAGTTGTTAAAATACAGAGTCAACGAGACATAGACTGACTTGAGGTTCAGCTATTCTGGAGGGGCCGATAGCCTGCTACATATACGTCCCGGCTGCATTCTCCAACATACAGTTGACCCTCATCGTGAGTCCCTATAATCGGAAGTACTGGCTACTAACGTCCTGTCTATCAAAGCTATTGATCTTAATATGTCAATAATCTCGGGTGGTATGGTCATAAATATCCTCGGCAGATAATGACTGATGATCTGCAGCCGAAAAGGGGAATGCTACGCTAGGGTACGGCCTTATGCTTCTACCTAGGTACAGGTAATGAGCGAAGCTACCAAAATGAGACTCAAGTTCTGTGAGCTATTGATGAAATTGGCTCTTTTCAAAGCCAGCTGGTAACTTCTTGCCCAAATTTATCTTGAGAAGAGGGCCTCGATTTGTGTTGACCTTCTTTGATACTAGGTAAACATATGAGTTCCCCGCTTTCTGGATTAACTGAATTGGCAACTCTTAACTGTAGTCATCAAGTTCTAAATATCTATTAAATGAGATTCCTTCTCGAAATATTGATAGCATGATACTCATTATACATACTCTCATAGAAATTGATAATCATTATGTCACCTAAGAGGACATCGTGAGTAAAGATGTATTCATTCCGTGTTCACACGCATAACGGTTAATAAATACTATCGACCAGACGCGTTACCTTTAATACAATATTATCTTGCTGTCGCATATCTTCGAGCTGCTCTATGATATGCACCATCAGTCCATATAACCTCCTGATAGTAGCAGAATATGTTCTCCATTGCAAGATTTTCCGCATACTCACGTATAGCGATTCAATGTCAGAAGACACTTCACTGGAATACGAAGAGGTAAAATCCATTGAACAGCATATTGCATGCCATCATCATCATAGACGCGACATATCGTGAGGCTAGTGGGAGTCGACAATGCAGCTTAGCGAGACGTAGATGTAAGCTTCGTGGCCGTCTAAGGTTTCTTGGATATGAAGAGCAGCAGCTTCAAGCTGGGTGCTTGGTGTACTATGGGTGTTTATTTCGTCGAGAGTGCCCTATAACCACTAATACTTCCAAGCATCATTCTTGCGCATATCTATAATCGGGTGGTGACGTTATCGTCAGTCATGCTGTCTCACAGCCAAACTTACTGACGGCCTCTCTCGAGTCATACGTGTCACAACCGAGTTCAGACAGTTTTGGTATGTAGCCTCAGTAGGTCTAAGAAGTACGGTATGAACTCATAGAGATTGCATGTAGAAGTTTATTAGAACGAAGGTTCAGCTGCCTGTTCCCCTTTAAGTTTGGAATGCTATCCAAGCACTCGTGCAGGCATGAAGATGGGAAACTATAGTATTAAAGAATAATGATGAGTCTCGGATGTCGGAAGGGCCAAGCAGGATCGGAGGGGCGCAGTTCTCATCAGGTCTATTTAGATCTAGGTCTGCCTATTGTGTCGCAAGCACTTCAGACTTGTCGATTTGACTGGCTAAATGAAAGTTGTTTCAAGACGAAGCTTACGCAGCTAGCGGCAATTCGCTTCATGCTTTACATATGTATGTAGGGACATTTAAGGCTGGCGGTTGCTGGGTCGAATCTACCCACCAATGGGACAGGCAGGGTGAGGATGCTGGGCATCCATCAGATCTTATCGTAGGTATCTGCAGGGGTGCAAAAGCTTCAATGTTCTATGTATGGAAAACTTGTACTTGCGTATGTACTCCGTACTGGGGATTATGTAAGAGGTTGCATGATGATTTGCTGACGACTGTGGGCTGACTGTCCCGCCAACCACGTACCACAAATGCCGGGGCGTTTCCTTGGCCCGTGATGAAAACGGAATCTTGTTTCTCGCAGTTTCGCCATCATGTAGAGAATAGGTACACAGATCTGTACCACAGGTATTGAGAGATGGATAACTTCACGTCAAGCCCTCCATAATAACTCTGAACTTTTACAATTTGCTAGTTCTAGTTCCTGAAAGCTTATATAGCAATTTGATTAAAATTGATTACTTATTGCAGGCAATGAGTACATAGATTGAACGTCACGCCCCGTATCGGGGCCTTATCAGGTAGAGCGATGAGGTCATAATTCAGCAATTACGTGCAGAAGGTACATCAGTCCATGTACATATGCAATGTACATGGTTGTCCCGCAACTGCCGATCACCAGGTTATCGACGTTGACGGCCATCATTGACATGGAAACCGCGACGGACTGATGAACAAAGAAAAGCCCAATGATATCCCTCGTCCACAATCCCACTGTTTCCTTTCAGACCTTTCCCATCACATCTCACTCTTGACCAATACAAGCTTCGAGAACAATTAGAACACTACCACCTATCAGCAATCCTACACTATTCCTCAAGGAAACAAAAAAGACCCAGCAGCCAGCCCAACCCAAAAGCGTCGTCTAAATTCCTTAACTTCGCATACCGTCATAGCTAAACTCTGCTGTTGCGACTCAACAAAACCAACCAACATCCCATCAACCACCTCTGCGCTTTGCCACTACAGCTTCTACACCTGAACCGAAATCTACGACTCTGCCACGAGATACCAAGAGAACGCCATCAAGCTCTTCTCACAATGCAGACCCTCATTACGTCCATCCTGCGCATAGTGCAGTTCCTTCTCGTGCTGCTCAGCACCGCCCTGATCGGTAATGTCATCGCGAGCAACATCAGCGGCTCCGAGTCCGCTATCAACTTCATCATGTTCGTCTGTGCATTGTCTTGGGTCGCCGTTCTCTACGGTCTAGCCGCGCAGTTTGTCTCCGTCCTAGCCATACCCATCGTTGCTCTTGCGCTTGATGCCGCTGCGAGTCTCTTCACTTTCATCGGTGCCATAGTGCTCTCCGCAAAGCTGAAGGCTGTTAACTGCTCCAACTTGGTACGAATTTGTCCTTTCATCCAACTACTGATTTAAGCATCCATCGAAGTATCGTAGCTAACCCCTGTGATGTGTTTATAGCACGGACATCCTAGCGACTACATCGCATACGGCTCTAGCAACGACGAGAAACGTTGTCGCGAGATCCAAGCCAGCACCGTCTTCCTGTGGTTCCTGTGGGTCTCGTTCGTTGGTACCCTCTTCTTCATCGTTACCGAGTTCCGCCGAGGTCCCGGTTCCCTTCGAAGCGGTCCCAACATGTCCCAGGTCGGTGTCTAGGCTACTGATCGCACCAATGATCGAGAGCTGTCTCAACAGGGCTTGTATAAGTCATGGGTTGGCATGAAGTAATGGGTACGCATTGCCAGTGTAGGAAAACAGTGTAGGAAAACGTGGGAAGATGGATAAGGCGTTCTTGGTCAGGCTGGAATTCCACGGGGCGAGATATCCGACGTAATACTTGTCTTATGCGGCCGTTGATGCCTTCCTTGTTTGATGGCGGGTTATCACGGAGACAAGTCTAGTATATCTTGATTACACGAGCTTATGGTTTTGACCCGGAACACGATACCATGATTGCGGTACAGACTTTCAGTTTGTACGAAATAATCATATTTGTCTGGATTATAATGTAGTTAAGTTAGATAATGTATACGGTACAGGAAGGTATCACCAATATGACGTACTGACTTCAGACAAGCTGAAAGTGCCGTAAACCAATGACATTAGTTCAACTGGCATAAACAGTCATTCTATATATACTGTATTTATGGGCCTTCGTTGATGCTAACCTGAACACTTGTTTGCAACATATATGCCACTCATCCCTCCAAAATCGCTCAACGCTGTATAATAATATCGTCGCATATCTAGAAACATATGTGGCCCTGTAAGAAGTGTAGAAGTCACTGCACACCGTCAATGTTACCGATACAGGTAAGGATCTCAACCCCACCTACTAGATCACGTATTGAATACTTCGAATACTTCGACCTACCTACCGGTAATGATGAGCCAACTAGCACTAGACAGTCTCAAATAGGGGTTCTGACTCTGGAGAACTAGAGAAAGTAGGTGTATACCCCGGTCATTCGTTTTGCACTCACTAAGCTTCTCAATTACAAGTTTACCCTACTTAATACTTCAAAATTGGGTACTATAAATTACAACTAGATAGGTAGAAATGTTACAGGTAGTTGTATTCGATACCATGGCCATTATTTCTGTGTAACACTTGGCGATTCTATGTGACTAGGTGAAAACTCGAAGAGAAACACACTAGAGCACTATATCGTTGTATAAGTATGCTTTATGTAATGGAAGGACAGTTCGAGCTGCCAAATAGGAGATCCATTGACCCCTGATGGGATCCAGTCTCTACAGATGAGTGCAGATGATACTTTTTCACTTCATATCATACACAACAAGTAGTGTACAAGCCATAATTGCTATGAATTGAGATGGTTAGTGAAGAAGTGCTGATTCATCATGGATATCAGCAAATCCACCAATTCCAGCGTCCAGGGGTATGGAAAAGGTTCAAACTAGAGAAGCGCGGTAACACAATCCCCTTAAACCTAATTTTATAAGCGTCTTCCCTTGCCTATGTTCTATTGTAGCAGACAGGCCTCTACCGACAGGTCTAATACCGTCGACATTTGCAGACCTCAAATTCCCAGGCGCCCAACCTTCCCCCACGTGAATGAACCTCCCTCCCCGCCTCCCCATCCCCCTAACTCGCCCCCCACCTACACCGTAATCCCAAACACGCGCCCCAGCGCCTCGCCCGTAGTCCCCGGGGCCGCGGGGAACAAGATGGGGACGTCGGGGACGATGGTGCGCGACAGGTCGACGAGCTTCTCGAACAGGACGGAGTACTCGGGGAGGATGCGCACGCCGGCGCCGATGAGCACGGCCCGGAACACGCCGGACCGCAGCTGCGCCTCGAACGCGCGCAGCCCCGGCTCGACATCCTGCGGGTCCACCAGCAGCGGCGTGATCGGGAAGCCGGCCGCCTCGGCGCGCGCCACGTCCGCCTTCACGCCCGCCTCGATCTGCGGCCCGTCCCCGAACGCCTCCAGCACCCACGGCGGCAGCGGGATGTTGAACGTCAGCCCGATCATGAGGACCGGGCGCTGCTGCTGCGGGGCGGGCGCGGCCATTGCTGGGTATGGACGGGAGGTGAGGGTGGTGCTTTGATATGGCGATGAAATCCGATTGGATGTGAGTGATGAATGCGGTTCCCTATCTTAACGGGTTGGAGAAGAGTGTTTGCTGGCTATGGCGGGATAATGGATATCAACTGTCGATGATGTTGGTGAAAGCCCAGATACCTATCTACATCTCGGATCTCGCTCTCATACAGAGGCCGAGAGAACATCTTCCCCGCATTGCGTTTGATGCTACTGCGATCTCCTCTCCCTGCTTATTGTATCATTAGTAATTATAATTGAAGGTGACAAAGTTGTGGGTCTAGCCAAGTCTCATCTCTGAGGTCAGTATGATGATGTTAGTTTCCGTATGGCAGATTGAAATATTGAACCGGATTGACATGGTATGTCGTGATAACTCAGAATGCCAATAGGTCGATATCCTGGGCCATGGCATGACTCGTTTAAGTCTCATTAAGATCGGCAACCTGTAGAGTTATATAGGTAGTTTCCAATCACTGCTTTACCTGCCTATAGGCTATCTACTCTATACTCGGATGGCTCGGCACCCATCATACCTCAGACTAATGTGAGTTTCCAATCTCATGGCTAAAGTTATGGGGGACGAGACTCTCGGGGGGATTGTATACCTTGCTTGACTACGAATGACGATACACATATGTACCTCCTTCGAGATAGCCTATGTACTGGCGTTGGCTGTTACACCACAATGCGCTCAAAGGACGTTGCTCTTCAATTAGAAAGAGACCCCAGTAAATTATAATTCGCAATACTAGCGAATCCATCCTTTTACTAGTGAGTTCTTTACAATTTTCCGCTTCAACTTCTCCAACCTAAGAAATCAATGTTATCCAACGTTCCTATTTCCTTCCGGCCTTTATATTGGTCACTGAGTAGTACGCAGAAAAAAGTGAGTTCACCAATCGTTCTATATTGATGTCACGAACTATCGGCGTCCTGTTAAGGAGATGAGCGGGCTGTAACGTCTTAAAGCCAAAGAAAATGTCTAATGACATGGAACTACATTGATTTGAGCTGGAGCTAAGCTAATGTTTGGGAGCATCCTGCTGTGTGGGGAATGTCGAACTTGTAACTAGCGAGAAGCGTGATACAAGTCAGAGAGCTCTCCCATACCTGCCCAGATATTGCATTTCAAAAGCATCCTGCTCCTCCGCATGCCCGTGCTGGGCCCCGAGCAAGTCCGACTGGGTAGTCCTCAGTGAAGAATCACCCGCAGCCACAACCACTGTGACGCCTGAGTTATTATCTACAGTGTTATTATCGTTGGGCAAACCAAGAAGCTTATTGTCGAACGACAACGATCCACCAAACCCACCATTACCTGTGATCCCACCCTTGGCTATCTTGTGTTTAAATTCATTGAGGACCACGAACTCTATCTGCAGTTTAAAGGCATAGTTGAACGAGTGCAAGACGGCTTTGAGCGTGAAATACCCGAGGTAGTCGAGCACGATGACCAGCACATCAATGAGTATAACAATGACTTGCACGATAATCAGAAATGTCATAGTGTTCTTGGCCTTGTCGTTAAGCGAACACTTAAGCAGATTCAGGGTGCCCCAGACATAGATCACCGAGATAACGATCTCCTGGATCGAGAAGCATACAATCTGCACCTTCTCTGTGATGTTCATGAACGGGAGAAATCGGGCGTGAGTTGCCTGGTTCGAGAGCAGAAATTGAAAGATAATTGTCGGTATATGGAACAAGAACGCATTAAGAATGATCATTGCAAGTACCAGACGTAAGGTCCGCGGGCTCGACCTGATAACAAGGTGCAATCGTGACCACATGACGATGCTGAAGCCGCTGACCATGGCAACCCAGCCGATCTCAGCGAGTACGGTTGCCAAGATCCAATTTGCTTCCGGTACGCAGAACTTGAGAACGAAACCGACGGCGTGGATCGACACGCCCCATGTTGTAACGAGGACGGACCAAAAGTATATTCCGCGCCAGCGCTCGAAGGTGTGAAGTACCCAGACGGTGAGCTCGACAGTCGTCCAGATGGGGAGCGCGGTGAAGACGGCAAGGATAGACCTATGCTCTGTTAGTGACTGTGTAGAGCCTACGAAGGCTTAATGGAATGCAGGCCTAGGAAACCTTACCAAACTGTTAGGTTCCAGGGCAATGGACCACTGCGCCCGAAGGACCAGTCGAACTCCGCAAGTGGAACCCACGGCACTGTGATATTTCGGACACTAGACATGACTATATCCTATCTTAAGATCGAACAACAAATAATCTAAGTACGCACACGTTAATTATATATCTTCAAGCGTCCGGTTATTGTATTTCATCAAACTTCACTCATAACAGCGTAGCCAGATTATTTATAGAGTCTATTTATATAATTTGTCTAACCTCAACGTTCCCGACGTAACCATCAGAGCTGAAAACTGAAGGTGTACGAGTTGGCACCTCATGGTGCGATGGGCATTGTCATTGGGCAACTTCAAGCCACGAGGCTTTGCTAGTAGTCAGCATGCAATGTAACCCAGCAGACTTACATCTCTCTCCTAATCTAGTTGCTTTCTCACGTTGCTTATCGTTGATCATGACTATAATGACTCGCATGGAACCTTATCTACGGAGCTTTACTTACCTATTCAGTCACTCTTCAAAATCAGGGATACAATTACCTAGGTAATTATTGGACTCTGAGCTATATGAAACATGCGGCACGAGTGTGTCTGCCGACTCGTCGCGGCCGTGCCCGGCCCTCTCTCCTCCCCGCGCTTTGCCAACCCCAACCTCCACCCTTCGTTTCGGTGCCGGGGCGGGGCACCCATTTCAGAAGAAATGGAACCGTCGAAGACCCGAGACATCTCATCCTGCTCCAGACGGTGCCGTGCTTGCTTATTCACCCCTCTCTCTTTCCGCACTCTTCCCCACCTGGATTGTCGCCCTGGCTTTACCGCCCAGCAGCCTGCGCTAGGAGCAAGCCACCGATGAACCAACACCGATCTGGAAGACCCTCGTTATCAGGCCCAGGTAGCCGCCCAGAGCCCTATGTAACCTTGGCTTTGGCGGTGGACATTCTGTTGTAACCGTCCATCTCCTGCGATACATCGACGGACTCTTTATACCTACATCTTCACTTCGACATAGGAACAGCTAGCCGCAGTCAGATGAGCATGAATATCCTCTACTATAAAACTAGGCCAAACCTTCGCCTCTTCAGAAAGCTGAGTCATCTCTGCTTCGGCGTACCCCCGTTCTCTCCCACACTTGTCGGCATGGGCCGTCTTCGGTGACTGCGACTGTCTGAAGAAGTCTAATACGATAACAAAACCCCGGCTATTAACGCGCTCCTTCAGCCTTTTCAAGAAACCAGCGGAATCCGCAACATTATGCGAAGCCATATTTATCATAATGGCATCAAACTCGGCCCAGACCTCGATGCATCATTATCAGCTATCAAATACTTCAAATTAACCTTAAGCATACCGAAACTACTAGAAAGCCAAAATGCGGATAGCATTTAGAAGAAGTGCCGTATTGAATAAGCGTCTAAGTCGCCTAGTCGGCTTTGTCCAAAATCGAATTGATATCCATTGTACTGAAGTAGCCCACGACTGCCGGAGACCTTCGAGGGAGGCCTGTACTTATAGAAGCATGTAAAACGCTTAGCCTATGCAACTTATGTACTAAGTTTTTCTTTATATGAAGCATCTGGAGCTTTCTAATCATTGCCTTGGTTCCTTGTCCACTGCCACTCTTCTAACACACTGAGAATCTCATCACATTTGGCCTCTCTAGCATATGCGAGAGCATCCAAGCCGGAATAAGGGATCTTGAAAGTAGGATCGGCCCCTTTCTTAAGTAACCATCTCACAACAGGAGCTCCATTCCGGCAACGCGCCGCGTAGCATATTGGTGTACCCCAGTGGCTATTTGTTGGATTTTGGTAAGGTTCATCAGCATCCATAGCGTTGATATCCAGCTGGCGTTCTTCCACAAGATAGCGCAGCATCTCAATACCGATATCTCTCGCCCTTCTACCGGGGCTCTGCGCGGGGACCTCGCAGCAGGGGTCTGCGCCTCTGCCGGCGGCTGTTTCCACGGCCACATGCAAGATACGTCGACTGGGCCTAGCGCCTTTCTCTTCGAGAAACTTGAACATGGCAACCGTGCCAAAGGCTGCGCAAGTCGCGAGCAAGGGCGGTGGTTGCGCTCTCGCATTGTCGCCGTCAGTGTCGGATTGCTCGCTGTTAACTACCGCCCCTTTCTCCTCGACTAGCCACCGAGCCATATCCTCCTTGCCATACCGCTCCCGAACGAGGTAGTCAATCAGGCGCTTCCTACTAAAAGCAGCGACGTCTTGCACGTTGACATCCCATCCACGCGCAACAAGCGCCTCGATGAGAGGCCTCGACGCCCAAGCGAAGATGATATTGGGAGTCACTAGCGAAACGGGTACCCCTTCATGGTCTAGCATGTAGATAAGCAAGGCTATTGAACGGTGGCTGAGGACGTGGCGGACCACCTCATTGCGGAATTGAACGTAGTCGGTATCAAATTTAGGGAGAAATATCCGAGCGAGAGCTAGCGACTCTTTGAGGTCGGGGATGGAGCTATTCTCAACTGCAGATGCACTGAGCGTGTAGGCATTGTGTTCCGGGGTCCAGGTGAGAGGTGATGATAGTTCGGCCGTGTCTGTAGACTTGCCGTCTTGCACATCGTCATCCATAGTGTTTGGCATTTATCCGGTTATGTAAAGCCTGGTGATATGATATAGCAAGTCGTGCAATTCTGAGGTGATGGTATACAGTCACACAGAAGGGCCGTAGGTACCGTGACGCCATAAACGAGCTGATGAACGATATTACAACGTACGCAGGAGTTTTGCAGATGTACAGCTCGTCAGCTCGTGTACGCATTGGGGTCGGGATTCGGGTGTTTCAAATTGAAGGCGGCGATCTTTGAAGGATGGGTGGTGGCTGAGCCTAAGCCGAGGGTGTCCAATCGCCCAACCAATCCCAGCTGCATTTAATAAGGTTAACCTAAGTACTTATAAGACCTTAGACAACTCCCACATTCGGGCTTCGGCACTAATATCTACGAAGTACGGAGTAGTAGTACTCGCCTTCCTGCAACAAAGGTTACCACCCTGCATACGCAAGGCTGCTATTAAGGGGTTGGAGTGTAAAAGGAGGTGGGGGCGATCGGACGACACTTACGATAGCCCACAGGCAAGTCTCAACTGTTCGAGCATAGACTTCAGCTGAGTTGCCTCGTGAAGTATCCAGGCTGACTCTATTTTGCTAGGGGTCTACATGTAATTTTACTATGTGTTACAAAGATGAAAATAAAATGAGCCCCTAAAGGACATCACATAATCTGGAGGCCAGGATTACCGCATGTATCATTCACTCATTAGTATGAAGTTGTAACAAAGCCCATCTGTAGCCAGTTTGCAGTGTTTTAGCTATTCTGAATCTACGGTTTCCATTTCTGTTTACATTTCTTTATCAAAAAGCTCAGTTATGTACTGCGAAACGATAAATTGGAAGGCTTTGGCGCTGCTCTTGGTACCTTGTACGGTCCAAGCATCATTATATGTGAACCCAGTGGCTCGTGGGAATTTGAAACTACCATCTAGTGGTTGGAACACCAGCGTCTCTGCCGTGGTCAGTCTCTCTTCCTGGTTACCCTGAAATATCTTCCATTCTAACCGACAACTACGAGAACAGCCTTCTGGAATTTTGAGAGCCCCGATATCATCGTCCACAAGTCTATCATTATCTAAAAGCCTTCGGCATTCCTCGAGTTCCTCGGTGTCCTTATCAACTCCGTCATCCTCATCATCTTCATTATTATCAACTTCCTCATTTTCCGCATCGCTCTCATCATCTTCAAGCCTTTCATCGTCCAAAAGTCATTCACCCTCGCCAAGTATTCCATTCTCGCTGACTACTTCATCTTCCACGAGCACTAAATCTCATGGTTGTGTCACGATAATAGGGGTATTAAAGATCTCTTTCGTGTTGCATAGGCGGACCAGCGGGCCAAACGATCATGACACAATCCACTACAGAAGCATTCTCGCTTACAGCTGTCACGAGTTTCCCAGACTATTCGGCGCCAACCACAACTATCACAGGAGATGCCGAAACATCTAGTGTTATTGCCATCGCTCCCCTATTCACAACTGTGTGGAAAAATAGGGGAAATCTCTTGGATCCTAAAACGAAGGAACAGTATATCGAAGATGTGACCAACACCAAGAACCAGGTATGTCCATGAAGGAAGTCCAAGGCCACTTCCTCAAAGTCCTCTCTGTCAATAATCCGGCATGAGAACCGCATCTCTTTAGTACGATGTATTGCGAGTATTCTAGGGAGAGACAAGAGTCATAAGCAAAAGGGGAGATGATCTTAGAGCGCGTTGCTAAAACTTACAATCTACTACTTCTCGAGCTAACAAAATACAACAGCTTGAAACTCTTTACAACAACTTGGCGGACAAGTCGGATCCTCCTGCTGAATGTTCTAACACTAGTGGGGGCAGAAGTCTAATCTCTGGTATAAAAAATGTGTTAACTACACCTGCTAAGCTTATTAGTTGTGCCGCGAAGGTTGTCGGCAACTTAGTCAATGCAGTTAATGCAGTCGATCTAGTCATCTCTATAGTTGAGACCTTAACGAACACTCTACAAGATATAGGGAACGAGCTGGAAAAGAGCCAGGACGACAATCCGACCACCAGCGACAAGCCAACTAGCACTGGTATATACCACGGCAGTGGCAAGTTGCGCCGAGACGGTAACGCTCTCAACATTATGGCACGCTGACAGCACAACTACTACTTCAGAGGTGAAGACCATCACCACCATGGTATGTGCTACTATCTCAGGATGTTCGGCTCGAGCGACCACTGCGACGACTACCGTCTCTACGGCGACGACTTCTTCGGGTACGGGCTGGATATGCGATTCAACGTGCGCCGCCGGAGGCTGCGCAATTAACAGAAGGGCCACACAACCCACGGCTACGTCAGATTCAGGCTTAGATACTCACGGCCTTGAGAAACGAAACTTAAAGCCTACTAGTATGATTGGTAATATCGACTCTTATATCATAGATGCCATCTCGGACTCCATTGCAGAAGGGCTAGACTGGACTAGGGGCATAGCCGTTTCCAAGTACTATCAGTTCTTGAGCAAGGCGATTATCAGATATGTTACCGGTGTAACTGGGTAAGTGTCGCCTACTCTGATCTCAATTTTCCTGCATATACACCCTTGAGGCTTTAAAAGCGCCATCCGCTTGGCATCGTTACCATCTGTCCTGCTCTTATTCCCCAACCATCCAGACTAAAACGAAATTTTGTCAAGGTGCACCTCGATTATGATTATATCCGAGAAGGGTGTGTGGGTGTCGCATTTCATGGAGACTGGCTTCATGGACGATGAAGGACGACAGACGGAGAGGAGTTCACTAAACGACGCCGTCCAGAACGGTAATGGTAACTATATCAAGCCCTCAGATCTTGCTGGTAATGGAGGCGACCTCAACAAAAGCTCTCAGAACGTGCAGGACTACGTCTTAGGCCCGTGCACTTACACGACAGACGAGAGTGGAAACAAAGCCTGTCACGGAGCAGATGATGTGCCAACTTGGGAGTATGACAGGATTAACACATTGCTGAATACATTGTTCGGCCCCGGGACGCCGTTTGAAGGAGTCACCATAACCAAGAGAGGCTATATCAAGCCAGTTGACAGAGACGAGGTCGATTCACTAGCAGATACTTCTGCGAGAGGCAAAGGTCAGTTCTAATCTGAGCCCTTTTAGGATAGTGGGTTGTGTGCCGTTTTTAGATGGCTAGCTGACTGGGTTTATGGCAATAGTTGTCGTACAATACGACCCCAATCAGTTCACACACGAATTCCGACCCTACGACCCAAAACACGCAGCATATCGCGTGTGGCTGGAGTCCTCGCCATATCAACGGGACTGGGTTGCCAGTAGTTGTCAGGGAGGAAATGCGCCGAACCAGAAGCGAGACGACTCATGTCCGATTTCAGGGAGCGATCGCGCGACCGTGACATCTCAGACAGCATCTTCTTCCCAGACTACCACCAACTCGAAGATGGTGGTATCCGAGACGATGACGACTTCCCCGGCCATAATTCCTGAGAAATCAATCACTTCGGTTGCGCCGTCTCAAACGAAGACTTCTTCTCTGGTACTCACCACAATATCGACTATTGTGACGTCTTCCGAGGCCAGTGATCCAGATATCATATCGATTGTGACGTTTTCGTCACTTACAGCAACTATGATATCTTAGACATGGAGGCCTATCCGGATCTTAGGCATATGTACCTAAGACATCCTCTCGTCATAAACTTTCGAACACTACCTTGGCATTAACAAGAAGGTAAATACGACGTCTACATAAGAAATTTAAGTAGAATTTACGGAATAATATATGTGTAAGTATGCAAGGCATATTGATGTGACTTGCATGAAAGGGTTGGGGGATGCCTTAAGCAACCACATTACTTTTTGGGTTCAAATCCCACCAGCACAGGATAGCTAGGCTCTCTTCAATATGCAGCTGTGCTAATAGCTTCGTTTGGTGGAAGGCTAAGAGAGCTAAGATCTTCATGAATATGTGCTGCTACAACTGGCATTTCATTTGTCGGTGATAGTAAATCTACGCGGCGATAACATATTTGGTGGGTGGGATTTGATCTACGTTACCTGCGACGAGCCAATCATCTTAGCTAGAGGAGGTGTAACACTTTCAAGTTAGGAATATCAAGTGACTTTCAGCTTCTGATAATACGCAGAATACCTAGCACTGTGAGTCTTAAAGGGACGAAAGCAGACGAGTAAGTCATCGAGACGTGGATAAAGTTTAGGAGTGAAGAAGGCGAGAATGTGGCCATGCAGTGGTATTCTAGACAATGGAAAAGCATATTTTTGACGCCATACATAAATGTCAGACGTGCATGCCAATATTTCTATCTGCCAGCTAACTCCATCAATCCGTATCGTACGTATTCGATCGCCGTTGATAAATACAACTCGGTTTTATCAGGAGATTTGACCTGTATTTGCATAATTCATTTTCCCACTCACTTTGCACATATGGAACTACCTTATCGAGATAGAGCTATCGGCTGAGGCTGATTGCTGACCGGGCATACATATAGCCGCCTCCTGTACATATACGTAAGGGGCTCTTTCCATTCTAGGTTCACTGTGCACTCAATAAGCCATCGTGGCTTGGACAACAGCAATTTGTATGTTAATGTACCTCCGTAATTTACGCTGTAAGGTAGGATTGTGAAGAGATTTCATAATTACAAACGCCCCTTAAACCAGGTGATCTTAAGCTAAACATACAAACTTGTATGTCCACATGGCTGCACTAAAATTGTCCAAACTTAACAAGACTTTGCTATCAGCAACTACTTCGAACCATAAAGTAAAGCACGGGGAGAACAAATACACCTGCCCATTGAACAATAATCAATGTTATAGAGAAGTTTGTAAGGAGGTCGTTTGTGTGGTTAAGTAGGCACTCAGAGATAGAATGTACTCCAGATATTCTGTGTGTCTGGTGATCTCATGCCATATCATTTTGATTTCATATTGTGGATATGTTCTGGTCAATGTTTGGCTGCTACATATCAGCTCATCTTGGCCCCTTCCCCCATTGAGATGATTGCCACCTTAAATTCTCCCCATCCAAATCCAAAACGCGTGCAGCAAAACTACTATATAAACACGACCAGCCCACTCCGCTTTGAGAGAATAGTCACATCATCCACATCAAAACTTTTCCATTCAACCTTGATTGCATTTACCCAAATGAGCAGTGGACAGGTTACGTCCACTCAGCTTCGAGCTACATGTTTGGACAATGGTTTCGAGGGACTGCATCACACACCATACCTATCACACGGCGAACCTATAAGGTAGCAAAACAACACAGTTGTTGCACGAAGAACTAACTAAAAGGCTGTTCTTCGAACAGCCTCTTATATACATGATCCTAACAAACGATCTTAACAATACCCAAACAATGTCCTCGAATAATGGATACACTCTCTTTCCACCACACATATATAGCCAACAACATCACCCTGGATTCCCTCTAAATATTCACTCACAGACATTCCTATTTTCATTTACCAAAATCTGGCTTGGCCCCGAGATATACTCTATACACAAGAAGAGAGAAACGCCTTTCAGAAGCGCAGACTACCGGCGACTAGAGGACTATACGTAAGTAGCATTTGTCTACTCGTTCTGAAGGCTAATCTGACAATTTTGCAAGAGCCTATCGCAAAGGATACTATAGATAACACAACTTCACCGGAGCCATATTATTCATTTCAACATTCACTCATACCTTTCCCTAGACTGTCTAAGGAAACCAGGAGTCGATCGCCAAAGGGAATCAACAATAGAATGGCAGACCTCGCTGGTAATTCATCAGGAAATACGAATGTTACAATTCGATCAGCCACCTCTTCTGAAGCGACCACTATTGCACAATTGGGAGCTAGAGCTGCCCCCTTGCAATACGCCGGTTCACCAGAAACCCCCCCTGAGCAATATTTTCGTGACATGTTCATCCCGAGAATGATTTCGGATCAGATGAATAACGAGAAGAAGACAATGCTCGTGGCTGAGGATCAGGCTCAGCAAATCGTTGGCTTCACCCTGCTGTCCCGTGGAGATCCGTCCCCGTGTGGGCCCGACCCAGCGGGCATACAATTCTGGGAGGATAAGAAACATGTAGCTATTGATATGCTCTATGTCGAACCGTCTAAGCACCGAGAAGGAGTTAGGAGCGAACTTCTCGAGGCTGCCATCAAGATGGCCAAGGATGAGGGATTTGAGCTGGCTTGGTTAGCTGTATTGAAAATCAATAAGCCGGCGGAACAGCTATATAAAAAGAAAGGCTTTACGACAATCGGGGAGTTCGAAGAAGAACTAGTTATGGCGAAGATACTGTGAGGATGTTGATCTAGTCTGATAGATCAATGTGGTAGTTAAGAGGGTCAGCGAAGGTCTGCCACTATATTAATGACCTAGGCAGCTTTTAGATACCTAGACTGAATTACGGCTATGAAAATTTGACATATGAAATCATTCTATATCAATTTGTAGAGATTTGGTACACGCAGTTTATGACTGTCATAATAGTAATTATTAAGGAAGTATCATTTTTAGAGTCGCCCTGAACTATACAGTCACAGGTTTCATGACGTACATTAAGCAGCCGCCTCACTTACGTACCAGCTATCCTATTATCTGACATGTTCCACTTAAGTCGCACACTAGAGCTAGAGGATTTCTCAAGCAAACCCTATAGTACGTGACATATATTAATAGGGTCTGCTAATGATGGATGCTCTCTTGGTTCTCACTATTCCTCCCCCCCCAGTCTTATGTATCAGTTTGGCTTTCTATCACCTTTACACATCAGTTAGCTTCGTATAGAGTAATTAAGGCTTGCTAAATACTATCTCTGCGTGGAGTTTGAAGAACATAGCCTCAAGTGTTTATCCTCTCCTGTCCTGAGTAGTTTATGCTAGGCCCTACGTTAGTATTTAACCTTTGTCCTATTTGCTCCTCTGTTGTATAGAGAAGTATCACAGAAGGGCACATCGTTATGGTTGCTTAGGCAATTGGAGCTCAGAACAGTAGTTGTTCCGAGGGCCATTTGCTTAACAGAAACCTCCCGAGCTGCTGTAAAGGAGGTCGCTTAGGCTCTATAAAATACAATCATAATTGGCAACCACTGAAGTCATGACGGTAGCACCTAAATAACCATTTTAAAACCTGCAACTGTAATAGAATATATATACAATTATGATAGACCCGAACCCTAAACAACAATACTTGAAGCTTCGTAAAAGTATGATATATTCAAGCCGTCTAAGATGTTGTTAAGAAGTGATATTTGAACCGACACTTAGTCTGAGTGTTAGAGATTTGAAGAAACTGTAATACCTTGGCAGTTGTGTAAAGTCAGCAGCACTTTGAATGGTGATATAGTTAAGGAAAATGTCTATGGGAAGTGACCTACGTTTATCGGGAAAGGGATGATTGGCCGTCCGGTTACTTCAAACCTTTACCTAAGTTAAGATGCGGTTGTCCTGTAACTCTATTTGACTCTAGAAGATATCCTGTCTCAGCAACTCGTTAATTGGGTGTTAGGAACTTATTGGTTGATTGGTTGGCGAGATCAAACTTACCTGACCATGGATACTCTTCTACTCCCCTCTCGTGTCACCTCAAGCCACAAATGAATGTGGCAACCTTTAAGGCAATATTTCACAATTATGCTAATAGATTGAATACCAAACGTGCTGTTAGAAACAAAACCCAACTCGCTCTATCCAGCTCTAAGTCTTGTTATATAAATCAATAGCTGGAGTACCTCACGCTCTGATATCAAGTTGGGCAAGGTCGGTTCCAAGCCTTCACCAATTAAAGTCTTTCCCAACTTGGCTTTTTCATAAAAAATACACAGTATTTTACTTGTATTCATCTGAGTGAATCCTACTCAGTTCACTGACTTCCATAGTAGTTGAATTGTTTTATTTCTCAACAGCATATAGTAATGAGATGCAATAATGAAGTATAGAATAACATGACATTAATGGATCGCTGAAGACATCCGTCGCCCCAGGAACAAATTACCCCGCCTCATGCTATCTCCCAAGCAGCCATATGTAGTATTGTCACGATAATAGGGGTATTAATTATAGTGCCTTAAGCTTATAGATCTTGGAGCAATAATTGTTCCGAGATCCATAAGCTTACAAGGGATCTTCTAAGCTGTTAGGAATCCTTTAGATCTTAGAACCTTACATTATTCTATTTAGTCAACTTCAGTGATCACGGCAGCACCTAAATGATCATTGCACACACTGTAACTGTGATAAGCATCCTTACCTGATGGGTCAAGAGCTCATTCCGGTTGTTCTGACTGTTCCTCTGGGCGATCATATTGGTAAGGCAGAATTTGCCCTAGCTCTATCAACTCTATATGCATCTGTCCACTTAGATAGGGCTCTGTCTTTTCTCATCCTATATCTGACAGCAGAGACAGGCATCATTGAAGGCGCCACGGACGTCAACATGGGCCGCAAACCTGTTTGAAGAAACTTGATCAAAGCCAACGAGAGGCTGCAGGAGCCGAACTCGATGGCGCCCTATCATTTACGATATCATGTAGGTTTCGTCTTACACACCTACATGCAGTTCAATATTCGGCACTTCTTTTATTGGTCCCTTGACATGTAGTATGCAACCAATAAATTGGAAAGGCAAGCCCGAATTTAAAGGATGACTGGATGGATGGATGTGAAGAGGCCTCCGGGATTCTATGTCAGCTTTATCGTTGTATTGAGCTTCTAACCGAGCGTTTGATAGGAACGCTGTCGTGGACACCATTTCTTAACACACACTCAAGAGTGGCGAAGTGCTGCCCGAGCATAGCAGGGTGGCAGGTAGTCAACCAGGCTCTTGAGAATAATCTACATTTGTACCGTGAAGATGAGGCTCAGCATGATGAATATTAAATGATGAATCTCAATTTTATACATCTTAATGCGATTGCACAAAGATTTCGGTATTCGCTGCTTGCAAAAGGTCCGGTCACACCGAGGGCTACTTATTTGAGAGTTACCAAAGCCACTCATCTTCATTGGAACTCAAAACCTTCGCGCGGCGATCGCACATATGCATTCAATCCATCCCGAGGGCATCTAATCTGAAAAAAAGCCCAGAAAATTGCTACGATGAAGCATGACAAGACGTATTTCATTCTCCCGACGACCATTTACAAGCCTGACGATTTAATCCAACTCGGCCAGGTTATCACTGACCCTAGAAAGCCTTTTGAACGGCTGACCAAGCCTCTCCCTTTTGACGGCATACTCAAACCGCGCATCTCACAAGACTACGAATGGAGTGCTACTGATACAAAGACGGGTGGATCATCGGTCGACATCTTCACCCACTTCGTCAACATGATAAGAGCCGGAATATTGAGCGCCCAGTATCAACATGAGGTTCAAACTTGGGAAAAGGCTTTTCTGGAGACGCAATTCTTGGAAATTAGTGAAGACCCGACTTATGTCGAGCGGACTGCCAAGGTTGAGACGGTGGAGGAATGGCTCAAGGAGCATCGTCACTTGGGGAAAACACTCTACATGATCACAGGGCTGAAGATTGTCAAGAACCCTGGGAAAATCGCATACGATGATTCCGATACCTTGAGTCTCGCTGCTAATCTCAAGGCGACAATAGGTCCTAAAGGCATCCTCCAAGCTGGCGGTGAGGCTAGCAAACAGAGATCGAATGGGGTAACCTTTGAAGCGAAACCAGAGGCATCCTTCTTATTTGCCTACCGCCTGCGCAAACTGAGAGTTACATGGCGTAACAAATTCAAGCTGGGAGACTATAAGAAGGGCGGTGACTTATATAGTGTCGGGGATAGGGGGGTCAAGATCCAGATGAATAGAGACGACGAAGATGAGTATTCTGCGTTTGAAATCGATAGCGTCGCATATGAGCAGGAAGATTTCGGGCAACTGTTGCCTGCAAAGGACAAAAAATTTGAGGCCGTAGACGAAGAGGATAGTTGCTCTTGCTTGATCATTCAAGTTGCGGCTAAGAAAATCGATGGATGATAGATGCTTTGACAGCAGTACAAGCTATATCCTATATAGGGAGTATATGAACCAATGAGTTTCATAATGATCTGGCATTGACCTGGCATGTACAGTTGCTTGACACCCTGAATCTATAGCTAGCAGAAATAGTATTCATAGCTTGTCCACGAGAATTTGAGAAAGTCGAGATGAAAAGAACTGGATTGCTGTTTCACCGGCCATGTTTCGGGCGGGTGCATCAGTCGGTCCTTGATTTTGGTGCGGTTTAAACTTGAAAAGATTGCCTTCTCCCCTCGCTGGCTGAAGAACGTTGTATCGATCCGCGGATGTTTTTATGCTCATTTGCAGAAGGATGATTTTCATAGCCTTGGGAGTCTTAAATCTGCTCTCACTTTCAGCACTGAGTACAACTTTTGAGGCAATTGCCTTGTTCGCTTCATAGAACTGGTAGATAGTAGCCACCAGGGCCGCGGCGATAGGGGTGGCAAACGACGTCCCGGACATCGCCGTCCATACACCACATCCATTTTCCGAGTGATTGTGCCCATTACTACGATTATTGCAGCCTACGACTGTACCGGCGGATTCAGCTTGCGCCCGAAGGCTTGATGGCCACGTTGACAAAACGCCGGAGCCCATGATAAAGTATTGGTCATCGCGGCCATCGGAATGGGCGCTAAAGTTAGTCTTATTTCCGAATCCATCGGTAGCATATATTTGGAAAACACCTGGCTCTCTTGCCGGATACGCTATGTCTTTAAGATTGCCCGAGTTGCCAGTAGCCGCTAAGATGATGACGTCGTTTTTCAGGGCTTCCTCGATAGCGTCGCGAATCTTGTATGATATATCCTCGCAACCAAACGATAATGAAATTATGTGGGTCCTCCACGTAGTAACGGCATGTTCAATAGCCTGTGCGTCGAGGAAAGCATACCTAACGATTAACATTTGGTAGTCATGAAAGGATCGGGGGTTCTTACACGTGCAACCTTCTCATCTATTTGAGCGTCATTCTGTATTGTCGATCGGGTTTTGCCGATTCTTGCAACAGATAATTCGATATCTGGCGCCAATTGAAGCAAAAGACCGGCAATGAATGTGCCGTGGCCATCTTCGTCAATGGGAGCGTGTTTATCGTGGAGTAGATCTGGCTCAGCAAAATCGCAAAAGAGATGGTTATTGACGGCATTCTTATCGTAACTTTTCCACCCCTTCGACTGGATAAAGGGGTGAGATCCGTCAATACCGGTGTCGATAACTGTAACCGGGACTCGTTGTTGATTCTTCGGGTCTACCGCATCTGGAAGGATGCGTTGTCGAAAGTGCTTGAATTCCTTAAGCCACTCATCCCATTTAATGCTGCTAGAATTATTAGTCAAGAGTTGATCTCTACTATTCAGGGAATTGACAATGCCTACATCTCAACCTCAGTAGCTTTCCTCGCATCAAATAGCATCGCGAAAGGGCTAGGTGATTCGCACGAAATATCCCTCGTTGTTGCTAGGCTAGCTTCGGTGCAACTTGCAAGCTGTAGTGGAGTAATTGTATCGTAGTTATGATGTGTAATGTGTGGGCCGTTCTTTCGGTGTTGCACAGAGTGATTGCTATCTGTAAGAGGTGATACAGAGTACGACGAAGGTATCGAAATTATACACCGCTTTGCTGCTTCTCTATCTAGATCATTGATTTTCAGGTGGTCATAAAGCACTGCCAGGTTTTTCTCGAGCGGTCGAATGATCTTCTGGTACAGCAGGGATCGCAGCTTTCGATCGTCACTCCCTGTTCTATTAAAGATATTTGGCGACAGGCATGTTTCAATCACTTTGCGGTACGGGAGCGACTCAATTTGATACTTTTTATCATTAAAGGACTGTGAAGCACGTGAGAGAAGATCGTTACTGTCCACAATATCTCGAAATTGGAGCTTCTCTCCTAGTTGAATTTGTAGGAGAATGACTCCAAACTCCAGTATCTCTGGATGTTCGTAACTCCTAAACACCTTGTCAGTTGCCGGTTTGTATTGTTTCAGTTGTGATGGTTTAATAAATGGTTGCAGGAGGATATCGGTCTCATTCTTGAAGAGAAGGATGTTCTCGAAAAAGATGTTTTCCTGCTTCCGCCACCCTTTTGGCGGATGCTCAGCGCAGAGGTAGAGAAGACTATAAGCAAGAATTACGGCAAGAGCCCATTTAGATTCTGGGAGCCATTCTTTTTCTCCGGACAGGAAATCCTTTAGGCTGATATGTTCCTTTAAGAATTCCGGTTGAACCGGGCTTATATAGGATTGAAACTCGCCAGAACGGTATAGGGCATCATCATGAAGGTCTATGTGCAAGAGTTGCGGTGTGGTATATGCCCCTAAGGCACTGTGCAGGCACGGAATATATCCTGATCTGTCTGGATTGCAATGTTCCATACCGCCCATTGAGAGTTCGGCTGTTCGTCTAGACAATTACATCAGCAGGAGTGGCTAACAATAATAACGATGAAAACATGAAGTGTAATGATACCTCGACTCGCCATGGATGACAATTTCATGCCACTGCCTCAGCGATTCGTCTTCTGCGAGCAAGACACATAAGGACTTGGGCTTGGGCTTGGGCTTTCCTTCCTTGTACGTCCCCATACGGACCCTGAGGGCTTGCTCAGACCCCGGATGGCATTTGCAAGGCATTATTGCACCAACCACCCCACCAATCAAAGCATATACGTCGTCATCTGGTTCTCGAAGAATTGGAAATAACTTGATCTCTATCGTCTCGTCTACGTTATTTCCGTGTCGCTGTAGATCGTCGGTAAGCTCCTCGAGGCGGCATCGTAGTTTATCCCAACATTGCCAATCCTCCCAAGCTGCGGGATGAAACAGATACTCTATGCCAAGGTCTAAAACGTTTGGAGTCGAGGCGATCAGCTTAAGTCGGGGGTACTCGGACATCTACAATCTCGTTAGTGGCAATTATTAGTTATTCGAATTCCGCGACATCGACCTCTTGACTGGGATTGATAATCCGAATGCTGAAAACCTCCTCAAGGCAGGCAGCTAGTTGAGTTATCTGGTGATTGTATGACTCGATGACGCCATCCTCCTTGACGCTATCCTCCTCGATCATTTCAAGGTGATGTTGAAGAACACCAGCCGAAGTTTGGAAATCGACCAAGTAGTCGCGTCTCAGATCGTCCTTATTACTAATCATTTCCAGCTTTCTGGTTAATTTTCTCACTAGGGGGAGAACGACTAATACTAGATTGAGGTGGTTGGTTGTCTCTGAAGCGCTCCTGGTCACTAGATTGAGACGGTTGATTGTCTCTGGAGCGCTCGTGGTCACTAAGTTACTAAATACGGTTCCCATCGGGATAATACCATAACCTAAACAGATACAGTCCGTAGAAATGGACCTTGCGACAAGTTGATTTGCACTAAACAGTGCTCTTGCTGGGACGAGATGATTCAAGGCTGAACAACAGAGTGCAAACGAAAAAGTATGTCCAAGGGAAACATGCTACAATAACAGGCCAGTATCAAAAGTCCTACCAGACTGTCGTGCATAGGTACACAATTGCAGTAAGTCGGACTTCAGTTTCTCCGAGCAAGTCTCCGCGCGGAGAACACGTCTACCAATACACAGCATTTCCCATAGTTATCCATACATATAACCATAAGCCGAGCTTCGACCGGGTGTACTCATCACACACTATTCCAATCTTTCATAAGGCGTTAGATTAGTTCCCCAACTACGTAAATATAGACGTATCCAAGCTTTCAATAATCGCTATGGCGGCAAAATTAACGACCATTGGCAAGCGCTCAAAGCGATGCCTCGATCTTTTCCACCATAACATCGACACAAGCTGGGATTTAAAACCTAGCGAGGCCAATCGTATGGGAAACAGTCTTCAAGACGGTCTTTCTCGCTTCAAGCTGTGGGCCTTCAACATTGGCGTATTCGCAGACTACCAAATGTCGTTGGACTTCCGAATCAGATATCTCGCCGACGTCCAAGAACTGTTTTCAATTCAGTTAGATAAAATTGAGCGCCGACTTTGTCAACGTATGTGATTCATACACGATCGGCGATATCTGAGTAATTTTCAAAACTAACAGAGGCTTATTTACAAGTTCGCGAAGGACGGACTACGAGCGACGTCATGGCAGACGACGGTGAACGTAACATTGATTTGACTTCGGAAAAAGACTACTTCGAAAATTGGACTTTGACTAGGATCTTGCAGTCTATCCACGAGAGCATTGACTGGTTGCATAGACTTTCGAACTTGGTCAGAAAAGCCAGCCTCGTGAATCAGAACAAACGAGCCAAGGACTTCCTATTACCGGATTCTAAAGGTCAAGAATCAGAAGCAGCCACAGAGGCTTATCGTGAAAACCTAAAGACATACTTCGAATTCCTTATCAACCGTGATCTCAAAGGTAGAGAAGATTTTATGACCAATAGGCTAATCGAGACAATGATCACACGCCACTTCCAAGTTTTGTATAGGAGATCACGCCACGAGAAATGGGATATACCACCAGTTCAGTATACCGCCAACTCAGCAGAAACACTTAGAAAATCCTCAAAACCATCCTCATCAAAGAAAACATATCCTTTACAAGTATCAAAAAGCTTAGCTCCCCCAGAACAGACTATGACACCTCAACATAACAGGATTGCAACTACAGTGCGCCAAAGTACTTACCAAAAGGCAGGGCAGCCCCTTTCTACAGCGATATGTACTCCCCGGAACATGGAAGAACAAGATCTTGTCCCCCCTCGTCCCATGTCGAAGAGCGAGACAAAAGATGTTACGTGTCCTTACTGTTATTTGATCCTGCCGGAGAGCGTAGCATCCAATAACGAGACTTGGGCGTAAGTGTTATCACATCTTGATTACCGGGTTCGCTTTGCGCTTTACCATAACTCGTACATACGCATACACATCCACGTCTGACTTAGCAATAGGAAACATGTCAAGCAGGACCTAAACCCGTATATCTGCGTCCATGAGCATTGCAATAGATCATGTCAGATTTATTCGTCGAGCAAGGAATGGTTATCGCATATGACAACTCAACATCGAACAGAATGGCAATGCCTCGATATAAACCATGAAGAGCCACTAGTGTACGACGAACCTGAAAAGCTTGAAGAACATATGAAGATCGATCATGCCGGTACCTTCTCAGAGGACCAGCTTTCTTCCATTATCAAAATTAGTGCTCAGCCTGCCACTCCTCTCACATATTGTCCATTGTGTTCTTTGGAAACAGTCGAGAATCTTGAAGAACACGTCGGTCACCACCTACGAGTTTTTGCTTGGCGCTCGTTGCCGTGGCCAGACGATCCAGATGTATCGTCAATAAACGACTTTCCAGAAGACGAGTCACAGGTCAACAGTCAAGTGTCAAGAGACTCGTTACCACCTCCTATTTTTGACGAGGTGACGGTAAACCACGAACTATCCATGCCTACGCCAGAAGATCGATTGAACTTAGACAGAGAAACTGGGTATATCGAAACTCATTTTGAGCCACTCGAAGGGCTCACACAACTTGAGGATAAGAATCTCAAAGCACTTGCTTTTGCTCAATACCACGTAGACAATATCGAGTCTTTAAGACAACTCTTGTCCCCTCCGCCTAATGCTTCTAATGCAGCCTCTTCTACCGCGCAACGTGATGTCGACATCACCTATCCTTCCCACTCAGATGATACGGGGGATGTTTCTCTACAGGTCAGTTCATCTAATCGGAGATCCTATTCCTATCGTGCTCACCCTCTATACCGCCTACGGCTTGGGTTAGACGATCCAGAAAGGGTTCGACAGATCTCATCCCGAGGTGAGGAGTTTGATCCTACTAATGATTATGCCTCCCAACAACGTCTTCAATCCAAGACATACAACTCAATATCGTTTGATGCTTCCGCCCTTGTGAAAACCATAGAACTAGAGCTTGATTATGCAAAAGTCGCTAGTGCTCTAGATTCAACCAAGGGATACGTACCGAGAAATAAACTCCCAAGAATTATCACGCCCGAGAGGGTTCGAATTATTGTGAGCGGTCCATGGTTCCGAGAATTTTCAGACAAGGATAGATTGACAGAAGAGATATGTTTTGGGCCATCTCCACGTCGAAAATTATTGGCCGTCCTTATTGCAATGGGGTGTTTAGAAGATCTTCCGGAAATCATGGATGATGGAATGGATGATCGATGTCTTCCACTGCATATATCAGGCCCCCCTGGCTATAGGCTGTATTGCCGGTATCATGGGGTTCACCACCGCATCATCAATGGGGTTTCTCGACGACCTGCTTACCGACAGCAATTCACTTCGTGGTCCTATAGTTTGGTTGCTCTGTACGTCAAGTTCAACACGAAGATACACCCACACTACCTTCTGGACCTCGGTGATGTCTTTCCAATGCAGTCCAGTGAGAAAACAAAAAAGCATGAAACGTCTCAGATGAATTATATCCCATACGGAGGTTATAGTGAGGTTTATAAGATCAAAATAGACAGAAGCCATTACGATTTTGGAGGCCGCAAGGTACGTTCTCGACTTCATTTCATGGCATTGAAGCTGACGGGAGACTTTCATAGATTTCTCATCCGGACGGGTTTTTCGCATTGAAGAGACTTACCTCCCACAACCGCGATAACTTCAACATGGAGATCTCATCCCTGTTATTCACTATGGATAACTCCTCTGGCAAGGAAGCGGAAAAGCACGTGATTCAACTTCTAGCGACTTTTGAAGTGCCAGCTCCTGCGGTCCAGGGTTCGACTTACTATCTCCTTTTCGATTGGCCAGAAGGAAGTCTTGCCGATTTCTGGAGGAGAAACCAACACTTAGTTGGGCAGAAAAGTCATTGCAGATGGATGTCCCAGCAATTTCATAAGATCAGTTCAGCGCTCCAGTGCGTACACAACGAGCGCCTGGAAACTTTGAAATCCATGGATCAGAGTATGCTCGAAAGGGAGCTACATGGCCATAAAATTGATGTTCAGGATCTGTATGGGCGGCATGGAGACATAAAGCCAGATAACTTCCTGTGGTTCCAACCAAATCAATCTTCAAGTTTGAATGATTTGGGTGTCCTAGCCCTGTCAGATTTTGGATTGGGAAGACTACACACCCAGGTGTCCCGATCAAAGCAGGACCCAAAAAGTCTCACCTGGACAGCGACTTATAGAGCTCCAGAGTTCGACTTATCTGATGGCATGATCTCACGTGCATCGGATATCTTCAGTCTTGGGTGCGTATTCCTCGAATACGTTACCTGGTTCTTGGAAGGCCGCGAGAGCGTCTTGGACACCTTTCCAGAGAAGAGGTTCGCCCAAGACATTCACGATTTTCGCGCGGACACTTTCTTCACCATAACTCCAGACACAGGTAGTAAGAAACAGCTACCATCACTGAAACCTAGCGTGACAGCATGGATAAATAAGCTTCAGCGGCACAAAGACTGCAGCTGGTACCTGCACCAACTCCTTGAGATAATAAGAGACGATATGCTTGAACCAGATCGTGTCAAAAGAATCCATATACTACAACTCATCAGGAAGATGGCCACACTTCGAGACGCATGTGAAATGGATGAAAGCTTCTACTTAACGGCGAAGGGGGATCCCTGAGGTTCCTTGAAGACTTTCGTGGTGGTATTCGGCATTTAATAACATCAATGTCGGGACTTTGCAGCATGCGACATTAAGGTCTTGATTCCTTTGATAGTTTCATTTCCCTAACGTCCGACAAGTATATATGTTGGTGGTATGTCCATTTGACACTTCCTGATCTTAGAATCTGTGCCAACTCTCACAGCTATACAACTTGATTCTGAACTTATCGATGACTCGGTTTTCTATTTAGTTCGTTTGGGCAATCTCAATTGTTGTAATGACAGCGAATCCGGCTCTCCATCTCGGATATTTGGCCCTAAGGGGTTAGATATTCTTAGTATTAATCACGGAAATAACACAAGCTCCATTTGCCCTATTCAATGGTCCTGGTAATTGCATGATGTACCGGCTGGCTTTATTCTATATAGGTAGTAGATAGTAGTCGAAACTAACACCTCAGAAAATATGGTGTTTACCTTCACTTTATACTTTCCCTAGCCACATACACTATCCAACAAGATCTTGAGTTTTGCCGGGTCATTGTACTTCTGCCTCAATACTGCCTCGTGGTACTCCCCATATCCAGGTTGTGTTAGCAGTCAGGGAATTCTTGGTTCAAAACAACACTGCTAAAACAGCACAGGGCCAATGACACAAGCCTTGTTGCTCAGTTGCTCCAGGTCTTCCTTGTATGTATAACAATGGACACAAGGTAGCCGGGGGTTACCGCCAATATGAGGAGTTGATATAAAGTATTGAATGTGTGGTTGCCTCCTTACGTAGATATGAAAGAGCTCACGTATGAAGGATGTAAGGAAAGGTACCGTGGGATTGTTGTGTGTCAAAGAACGATTACCTAGGTATTAGGTGAGAAGGAGATGTATTGTGATATAATCCTAATCTGAGAGAGGAGTCATCTAATAGTACCTAAACCGATTTTCTGTCTAGGCCCCTCTTTGTTATATCCACGCTCCCACTGTTGATTACTGTTGTTTCTAAACGGCATTGTCACAGCAGAGTCCTGGGGACTCTAGGACTAGCACGTGATCAGGTCAGGTGACTTAGATTAGTTGCCAGACATTTTTAGCTCGTTCCTTTATCTAATCTAAAAATAGTTCAAGCCTCGGCAGTGTTGAGAGCCTAGGTACATGTACAATCCGCTTACCGGTACGGACGTAAACGAGTTAGAATTATACCTTTTCCTCTAACCATTCACTCAACCATGAGTACTTCTGTGGTTTGAGCAGCCTCTTCCCTTCTCTTCTCTTGTTACTCAGAATAATATAGAAACAATACGTTCATTCATTTGTGAGAATATAAGAGCTGTTGATATCCCCGTTTCGTGTTATTACCGTCGTTATCTCGAATGCCGTTTGCGCCGAACAGCAACCTCCTCGGAAAGTGTACGAGCACAGTGCTGTGTCACCTTCGCTTCGTCCCACTGTGGGGAGTTGCCCTGCTTGTATTCGCTGTGGGCTTCCTTTGGGCGCAACTTACAACGACTGCCTTCGGTCGTAAGCCGTCATCCTCGACATCAACTCCGTATAAGTCGACAGCGTAGATCATGGCATCCTCCGCAGGCGCAGCGCATAGACTCGTGCGCGTCGCCGGACCAGTGCTTCTACCGGCTATAGCTTACGGTGCCTACAAGGGCAACGCGTTGGGGGCGCTTGAAGCCTTCTTCACGGGCCCCGGCCGGACGAGCCGCATCGTTGCGCTGGTCGTTGTGCTGGTTAACTGGAAGAGCTTGCCGTTCGCATGGACTGTACGAACCCCCGCTCCCTGGCCTTCTTCATCGCTACCTGGGGAACGTTGCTAAGAAGATCCGGATATAGGTTCGCGTATGGGGCGCCATGATCTCGCACATCCTCGTCCGCAGATTCCACACCCACACACCCGACAAGCTCTTCCATCCCGTGATCAGCGAGTCGCGCGTTTCGCTGCTCGAAATCGATTACAATATCCACAAGTCGAACTCGACGTACTTCTCCGACCTAGACGTGAGCCGTTCCCATCTCGTAAGCCACCTGCTCGCCCGAGGCTGTCACGAACTCGCACACAACGCTACGACGAAGCTGGTGATGGATCCCTCGGACCCCTTGCGTCCGGCGAAGGGGAAGTTCAGCGTCATGCTCGGCGCCGTGCAGTGCAGCTTCAAGAAGGAAATCCAGCCATACCAGGGCTACGAGATGTGGTCGCGCGTCCTCAGCTGGGACCGGAAGTGGATGTACATCGTCACGCACTTCGTGCAGAAGGGCGCCGTGAAGCCGCGGTCATGGGACGCGACCAATTATGGCGCCACGAGGAAGACCGAGGGCAAGCCCGAGGAATGGGAGAAGAAGATTTTTGCCACCGCTATCAGCAAGTACGTGTTCAAGATCGGACGGCTGACAGTCCACCCGGCGGTCCTGATCGACGCGAGCGGTTTACTGCCAGAGCGGCCTGGAGGCTGGGTCACTGTGGAAAATGGCGCAGCTCAGCCGTCTCACGCTGTCAACGGCGGTGCGGTATCGGATGAGCAGGCCGACGCCGAGCCGTCAGAATGGGACTGGAAAAGGACGGAAGCGCAACGGCAGAAGGGCCAAGAATTCATCGTACATTTTGCTGCACTTGACGGGCTGCAAGGTCAGTTTGACGGCGGTGAGGACGGGGCACTGGGAAGGTTTGGTCTTGGCTAATATACTAGATGGGACATATATAGCTGCTGCTGGAATGCAAGTTCACCACGGATATTACGATATATTTATTACTCGTATAGAGTTCCGATTTAATGTAGAATATAGATCGAAGGTAAATTTTACATCGACCAACAAACTTTTGAGCTCCCCAATCAGTAACTAAAATTGTGCAACGCTTTCAGGCATCATTGCGTTCCAAAAACTCGTTATTAAATACATGGCCGAACGTGTCCCTCTTTTCCTCTTCCCCCCGTTCCCATCATCGCCTCACAGAGCCAAGGCGGCCATAGCGGCGGCGAGACCCATACCCACACCAGCACGGCTGCCAGCGCCGGGGCTCGCAGTCGGGGTCGAAGTTGCGGTCGCGGAAGCGGAAGCACCAGTCAGCGAGCCGGCAGCAGAAGTGAGAGCGCCGCTGGCGCTCGCGACGAGCGAGGAAGCGGTGTCGCTTCCGGCGCCGGCCGCAACAGCGGTGCAGATCTTGGCCGAGAGCTCGGAGACCTCTGTTCACATCATGTCAGTCAAAAATCGAACCGTCAAGTATCCTTTTTCCCAGGCGGATTCGCCGCCGGTAATCGATCACGTACTGGTCAGGTCGCTGGCCGCGCATGAGGTCGAGACGCAGGTGATGGCCTGCTTGGTCAGGTCGTCCATCTTGCTGCATTGGCACTTGTTGTCGGTCGTCGAGCAGCCGACTTTGGTAGAGGCATCGTCCAGGCACGGTTTCGCGCACGAGGGGATCTGCGAGATGAGCTCCGAGACGCTGTCGGCGGCGGCGACAGCCACGAAGAGCGAGAGGGCGAGGGTCTTGAACTGCATCTTGGAATATCTATTCTCGTGGTAAAAGGAGTGTATATATATATACTATTTTCCGTTTCTTCGGCCGGCGACGGGTGGTTAAGGATAGACAAGGTCGGTAATATGTATCACAGAAAGGCACAAATAGATCAGAGGACTACATATACAGGCAAGTGGAAATACCGTTACATATATAGGAATGTACATCACAATGGCTGAGCGAGAACTAGCTCTAACATGCCCGTTTGATCTCAAGTGGCCCCGACCTGTCAGGCCTGTCAACTTCCCCAAGCTCGGGGTTGTTGGGTCTAGGTAGCCCTGTCACGATACCCATGACCTTGACTGCTTGATTGCCTAAGGATGAAGATAACCATGTCTAGCGTATGAGTTGAACGAGTCAGGCAGGTCCCCTCTCGTTAACCACCACCACCCGGCCTCGATGACGATGTTACATCACAGGGTCTCTTTTCGGAGTCCCGTTCCATCAACATCCTGGCTTACGAGGGGCCGTATGTACGCTTATGTAGGTACCGCATTGAGCCGTGAGATTCAGACAGCGCCAAGCTTTATAGTACTATGTCGAAGAGAGAGCTTTTAGATAATAGATTTCGCTCTCTGAAGTGAGTTCAGTCGTGAGCTTATCCCCCACCGCTGGTTCTACTTGATCGTTGGGCATTGTCATAGTGCAACTCTTAATTCTGTTAGTTCATATTCCTCAATGCTTGCTTATATGTATGGTGGTTGAAGTCCAGTTGATACTACTGCGGCGTGAGTCCAGACAAACATGCTGACATGCAGGATTCCCTGCCCCATATGCACTAGCTCAGGGGGGAACCCAAAGACGGTCTAGTGTTGAACTAAGCGAGAAGTATACCCCTGACCCACGGCCGGGGTTGAAACATTCCTTCAATTGGAAAGTCTCCATTTGCCCACGTTGAGATAATAGTTGAACGATATAAGGCTAGGTAAGCTAGGGTCTCAATCGTACTATTCTAGCGATTGGTTCTGAGCCTGTTTTAACCTCACATATTATGTATTCCACGCCTTTGATGCCAAAGGTATCTTATGTTGAATAACTTCTGTTATTAGTAGGTCTATTTTCTATGAGTTACAAGTATCATCAACATATATTGAGCTGGATGGTATGTCTATGGCGGGATAGCTAAGTATGACTGATATTGCAAGTCAATATAATAAAATTCAAGGCAGCGTCCCGGCCTAGGTGAACTGATTCCATGGATTGCCGCTGTTGCATTGACCATCATCGTGGATCTCTAGGTGCATAGACCTAAACATCTCGAACAACTAGAAATCTAGTCTGGGCTGACCACTGATATTTGGTGTGAGCTATTAATCGTTAACCAGAAAACAGAATATCTAACTAGGTTCACCCTGTGTGTCAAAAACCTACACTTGGCGGTCCCCTGTACACCAGACTCTAGAGTATCCAGGCTCGTATTGAAAAGGGGCCTAGTTGAGACGGTACGTCCATTCAGGCAATTCGCGACAGAGACCTGAACCCCGCAGAGACTACAACCTCATGGTGTAAATGCTTCTGCAATATAGATGTGCAGTAGAACGTATTTCTAATCTGCTTAGCAATTCAGCCGGACAGCGCGGCATGGCAAAACTACCGATGGATTATGATATCGGCGCATTTGCGCTGCCTACACACCGTTTGCAATCGCCATTTCAAGATTATTCCAATGCTGGTAGATAGATCGGCTATCTGATATCTCATAGGATAGCTACGTATTAACAGGACGCTCCTTGCTGCTTATATAGTCAGTTGTTTGGTCCAGCACACCCAGGCTGCCGCAATGTCTACTCGCTACGAGGGCCGCGACGTCGACGCAGCGCCCCTAGGAGAGCCTCTCCCCTTCCCGTTCTCCCGCCTCGTGGCGCCAAACCGCCTCATGAAAGTCGCCATGACAGAACGCCTGGCCAGCTGGGACGCCGGTGATATGTCCGCAAGTGGCATCCCAACCCAGGACCTGTTCAACTTGTACGGACACTGGGGGCAGGGCGGCTGGGGCATCATCATCACGGGCAACATCCTGATCGACGTGACTCACCTGGAAGCGCCGGGAAACATGATCGTCTCCATCGACGCCCCGCCCTCAGGTCCACGCTTCGAGGCATTCCAGCAGCTCGCGCGCGCGGCCAAAGCAGGCGGCTCGATCTTCCTAGGCCAGCTGAACCACCCGGGGCGCCAGACGGACATGGAACTGCAAGCGGACCCGGTGTCGGCATCGGACGTGCCGCTGACGCGGAGCGCCTTCGCGGACATGCGGTTCGCGCAGCCGCACGCCGCAAGTCTAGACGAGATCCGAGACATCAAGGCCGCGTTCGTGCACGCCGCAGCGTATCTGGAGGCCGCCGGCTTCGACGGCGTGCAGCTGCACGGCGCGCACGGGTACCTGCTCGCGCAGTTCCTGTCGCCGACGACGAACCGGCGGACGGATCGGTACGGCGGGGCGCTGGAGAACCGCGCTCGCCTGGTCACGGAGCTTGGGGACGAGATCCGCGCGGCGACGGGACCGGACTTCGTGGTCGCGATCAAGATCAATAGCGTCGAGTTTCAGGATGCCGGGTTCACGACGGCGGACGCGGCGGCGCTGGTGGAGCTGCTGGAGGCGCATGGGTTCGATCTCGTGGAGCTGAGTGGCGGGACGTACGAGGCGATGGGGATGTATCACCGAAAGGAGAGCACGCTGAGGCGGGAGGCGTTCTTTCTCGAATTCGCTGAGCTTATCGTGCCGCACGTCACTCGAACGCGGTGTTTCATCACAGGCGGCATCCGCACCGTGGGAGCCATGGTCGATGCGTTACAGAGTGGGCTCGATGGTGTCGGATTAGGGAGGCCGAGCACCACAGAGCCAAGACTACCAAAGGAGCTGCTAGTGAAGGGGAGCAAGGCTTGTATTAAGCCCCTGATAGGTGACACCAAGGTTATTGCAGGCGAGGAGTCCTTTGGATTCGGCGCCGTGCTGTCGGGCGCACATATGCGCCAGATGGGTCTCAACCAGGAGCCGTTCGATCCGTCAGATCAAGCGTCGGTTGACGGCTTCATGAAAGACTTTGCGACTTGGAGTAAGGGACTAACAAATAGATCGAAGAAAGAGGTACTTAGCCACGTGAAGATTCAATCAGTGGAAGTAAAACCATACGGGGGTGTAGCTTGAATTATTAGATGATAAGGCATCCCTTCTGCGATGTCTCGCTCCGTGATTCAAGAGGATTCACACCTTAGCTTATTCATCCCCAGATACTGCTATGTATGACCATCTCCGTTTAGACTCACCAAGTCAATGTGAGTAGTAGCGATAGACTGATTGAAGCCAGCTTTCCAAATGATGCAGACAAACCACTCCCGAAAGCATGGATCGAGTTGCATGCGCTAGTTCACAATGCCACTGGCAACCCCTTTTCCGGAAAAGTCATCGGAGCATATACTAACACTGCTTCTATAGAATCTCATACATATCAAAGTTATGTCGCTCGAAATATTAGAATCTAGTATAGAGTCATCCATAACGGAGAAATCAGGACCGCTAGTGGCAGGGAAGAAGTCATTCTTTCTACAACACTACACTCCCATATTACAAGAGCTCTCTTTGGATTGAGGTCTAGATTTTATCTCGTCATTAGTCGTCTCCGTTACCATTGTAAGTACCTAGGATAAAACCCACGAGACTATCCGATTCCAGGGTTGGTTCCTAGGGCAACGACAGTGAGAACGGTCTATGTACCGGTTATAGATTACAGTATCACGATTGCCACTTACAGGATCGGCGTGCTAGCGGCATAGTACGAGACAACTTCATAGCATGTACAAGGCTAGAGAATAGTAATTTGATAGTTCTGTTGAATTCGTACCTAACTAGAGAGTGACAGAGCCATGGACTTAAATAGGTAGAACAGAAGTTATCTGACGATAACGGCGTGAATTTCCACGGATAGCTCTCTTCCTCATCCGCACGTTCACTTCAGCAGAGCCTCTTCGCCTGCCACCGGCACCAACTCCTCGAAGCGTCTTAAATCCATCGGCTTCTCCAATAGGGGCACGACAAACGGATCAAAAGTCTTCCAGTAAGGGTTCTCAAGGTGATACTTCTGACTTCCTTCATTCTCGTATCTTTCTACGATGGTGAAGTCCCGCTTGTCGTGGATCGATTGCACTGCGAAGGCCGTGGTCAATAATCCCTCATCGTCAGAGGAGTAAATCGGAAGTTGAAAATACACAGCAATCCCATAAAATTGGCATGAAATCTCAAAAAGGCCAGTTTCCCGTGAACAGGAGTTGGTTTTAATACTGAGATTTAACTTACTGACAAACCAAGATAGCGTTTCCTTGCTATACGCGAACCGACGTTAGTATCGTGAGTATATATATAGGTTATTGAAAGTTTCATCTCTAGAGATTTAACTCTGCACATAATTGATATAGGTAGACATATCCTAAGATAGTCCTAGATGAGGGATAATTCGAGATTACGTACTCTTTAGAGTAGATTGCGGATGCTTCGTTGAGCTTAGCATGGAGCTTGTCAACATTTTCCTGGCCCTCCTTGGCTCGGAGGTGGACGACGATTGTGTAAACCATATTGATAGAGAACTGAGGTTAATATTTGAATTGCGTGGGTATGTATTGAGACGATGATGATATAAGTGGTTTTATTGTTGGTGCTGGAGAGAATTTAAAGATGTCGGTGGAGGTGGATTAAAACAGGTTTGCGGCTCCCCGTCTTACCTCCGCTCACGGCCGATCTGACGAAGTTGTGCCCCAATATGCGGGTACCTGATTTATAGTTCAAACTAGCAGTTGCTGGGTTGTAATTAGTTAACACTAGTTGGATATTGAATAATAGTATCACGAGTGATTATCGTACAATGTCATGAGACTGGTGTTCCATATGTAACAGCTTCGTAATTAGTACCTACATGATTCAAGAATTTCGCTTTAAGACTTAGATTTGTATCGCGTCTATAGGTATAGGAGTCATATCAATAAGTTTATATAAATTCCATGGAACTTATTGTTAGAGTTGACTTTTGCCATCTTATAAAAAATGGCATTGTCTACAATTGAATTTGTTAGGCGAATTTGCAAGCCTATGCCTAATGCATGTGGCAATATTTCTACCGCACTGCAGGATTACTTCATAGCAAGGACAGGAAGATTATAGTCATCGAAAGTGGGCTTAATTATGCGAAGACTTTACACAGTAAGGGAGGTCGGCATAGATATATTGGCGTGTCCCAGTTAGATAAAGGTGTGAAGTGAAACTATATAACTACTCGATAAACTCCAACGCCTATTATCCTTTGTCATAATCAGCAGGCAACAAGTATGTGCATTACGGAAATAAAGAATTTTCACATTAGTTTTCAGACATCACTGATACTTAATAGCATATGAAGTGTCGATTCATAACTTGATAGTTTTAACATAGTAGTTTAAACTCGTACTTAGTCTAGGAGTAGAAGGTGACTAGTATTAATTATATTCTTTTCGTATAGTTCTTTCCCTCAAAGAACAGCCCCGGAATATAAACATTAACGTACCCTACCGCGCTGTCATTGCTGTGGATTGAAAGTGGACGAATACGAACCTTATATCCTTATAAGGCTCGTCGACGCTCGCTTGTCATGGCATACTACACTCTTTGGACGTTGCGCTTTACGTAGAAGCACTCAAAGCCAAATAGATGGCCCAGCACGGACATCAACCCCTTCAGAATCACTGGAAACAGTCACTCAAATCATAAACAAACACAAGAAGCTCGCTTCGAAGTCCGAATTATATTTCCAACTATTTATGTACTCTCCCTCCCCCACTCACCATCCCCCCATCCACTCCCTACCTCCCAGTACCCTTCGGCATCTTCCTCGCCTCCAACTCCTCCAAATCCTTCTTCTTATGGAAATGCGGCGCGACCTCGTTCAACCACTTCGGATCGATGGGCATGACGCTGCGCATGTACTCCTTATTCGTCAGGACCAGCTCGAAATAAATCACCATCTTGGCGGGGGGGTCGGCGCCCATGAGCACGGAGCTCGGGTGCACGAACACCGTGGTGTTGTTTTTCACGGTCCGGTAGCTGTCGCCGCTGCGCTGCAGGCGCGCCGCGTTCGGGAAGAAGCCCGCCGTCAGCGCCTTCTTGATCGGCTCGATGTTGGACGCGCCGCAGGAGGACGGGGCGACCTCCACGCGGTCGCACAGCTTGACGAGCTGGTCGCGCACGTCGCGCGCGCGGGTTAGAGAGCGCTGTTGCAGGAAGTTCTCGCGCGCCCAGACGGGTGAGAAGTCGCTGTCAACCCACTGATTATGATGTTAGCGATTGTAGTGATATAGGGGAGAGCTGTCGAGGGCATATAGGGGAAAGGGGGTGTAGGGGAAGAGCATAGATATATAACTCCAAAGCCATGTTGTGTGCCATGCCCTTAAAATGCGACTGAATAGGAAGACAAAAAAACTTTGGAAACGTACCTGATTCCAAACATTGAGGAGAGATACATGATCACCTCCCTCCTTGACAGTGAACCGGTTGCGCGCGCTATCAGCATGAATCTTCTTGTCCTTGGGCCTAAAGAACAAAGCCGAGGCCTCGCCCAACATCGACACAATAGACAGGACCTCGTCGACGCATTTAAACTGGGCAGCCGCGATCACGGCTTTCGCGAGCATCGGGTCCGTGGGAAATTCCGCGAGTTGCCTCCCGAGCTTCGTGAGCTCGCCCTTGTGGTTTAGGGCTTGCAAGGCAAATAATTGGTTCAACGCCCCGATCAGGGATTCGGTTGGCGGCGGGTCCATGAACTCGAATTCCAGGAGCTGGTTGATACCAAGAGATTTTAAGAGCAGGGTGACGCTGTTGAGGTTGGTTCGTTGGATCTCCGGCGTGGTCGATTCGTCCATCTCGTTCATGTAGGCATATCTGGTGTATAGCCGAAAGCATTTACCGGGGCCAACTCGTCCGGCACGTCCACTGCGTTGATTTGCGGAGGCTCGGGAGCAGGGGACAACGACGAGGTTCGACATGCCCGTCGCTGGATTATATACATTTTCTTTCACATAGCCTGGGTCGATAACGTAAGTGATGCCATCGATCGTCAAACTGGTTTCAGCGATGTTGGTAGCCAGGACAACCTTTCGTGCGCCGTTGGGCGTAGGCTCGAAAATTTTGGACTGAAGCTCTGAGGGTAACTGTTGACAGTCATGTTAGCAAGTTTCTTAGTTTGTCACGGGCTAGTATTCACTTACGTTGGCATAGATGGGGCAGATGATCAACTCTTTAACGCGATTACCAAGTTTCCTTGCTGTCTCGGTAAGTTGCAGTTCCGCGGCCTCAATCTCGTCTTGTCCCGTCAGAAATACCAATATATCGCCTTGTCCTTGACTCGTGTGGATCTGGAAGATAGTAGTAATAGCGGCAGTCAAGTAATTTGCTTCTGGTGCCGGAGTGTAGTAGATATCAACAGGGTATCTTCGGCCTGGGATGTTAAAAATCGGAGCATCGTCGAAATATTTAGCGAACTTCTCAGCATTCATCGTAGCCGACGAGATAAGGAGTTTTAGATCTGGCCGTTCTCTGGCCAGATCCTTGACTAAGGCTAATAAGATATCTGTATGGACAGTCCTTTCGTGAGCCTCGTCGATCATGATAGCCGAATAGCCAGCGAGATCGGGCTCGGTCATGAATTCTCGGAGCAACATGCCGTCAGTCATGTACTTCAGTATTGTCTTGTCGCTGGTGGAATCCTCGAACCGGATAGAATAACCGACTTCATTGCCAACCTTGACTCCCATTTCCTCAGCTACTCGAGCTGCTACACTCATAGCTGCTACCCTTCGCGGTTGCGTACAGCCAACTTTCTGGCCATTTTTGGTATAACCGGCCTCATGTAGATATTGAGGCAGCTGTGTAGTTTTTCCGCTGCCGGTTTCACCTACCAGAACAAGGATCTGGTATTGCTCGATAGCCGCAATGAATTCATCGCGGTATTTGTAGATGGGTAGACTCTTCCGAGTTTCTTGGATTGACAGTGCCTTCTTCTCAGCAGCCTCAATCTGCGCCTCGAAAAACCGTTGCTCCTGTGTCAACTGTTTGCCCTCGCCTGCTAATGTCGAACCGAGATTCCATTGGATATACTGCTCGGGGTCGAGAACAGGAGCATAGTCGCCCTCGTACTCCCTCTCTGCGCGGTTGATCTGCGCTTTTGCCTTTTGCGTTTGTTCTCTCTCCCATTCTTCGTGCTCGGTGACGAACTTCTCCTGGCCGTACTCGTCTCTTTCGACGTACCGCTTATACAGCGCGTCCTCCTTCCGCTTCTTATCAATTTTGCCCTTCTCTGTGATATAATCTTCTGGCATGTAATAACCATCACGATGATCGTCTATCCGTAATCGTTCCTCGGCAAGTCGCAGGATTTCTCGATTCTTCGTAAATTCGGCCTTTTCCCGCTCTGATAATCGTACACCGCTGCGTAGCTCTTCTGTCTCTTCCGCAACCTGTTTCCGTAACAGTGCCAGCCGTTCCATTTCCCTCTTTTTCAAGTAGTCTTGCCTGGAGCGCTCGCGCAGGTCTGGCAAAGCAGCGCGACTGGCGGCTACATCCTCGGCCAGACGCTGCCGCTCCCTCTCCGCTCTGCCCTCCGTTTTCTTGGACTTCCCCTCGTCGCGTTCCCTCAGTCGTTTTGCAAACTCTTCCCTTTCAGCGACGTCGCGGGCTGTGTCAGATTCAGCACCCCTATCTTCCTCGCGCTCGTCATGGCTTAGCTTTACACGCTTCGACGCCGACTCCTGGAACTCGGGTTCGTCGTCACGGCCGTCGGCCGACGCCTCGGGATCGGTGCCGGGCTCCTCGTCGCCCCATCTGTCCTCGTAATCGCCCTTGCCGTGCTTCCTCATCGACTTGGACTTGTGTTTGTGCGACTCTCGACGGGGGGAGCCGCTGCGGCTTCGACTCCGGGTGCGATGCGATTTGGCGTGGGAGTCGCGGTGGGAGGCGGATCGTCCATTTTCGTCCCGGCGCCGATGCTTCGACTTCTTCTCGACTTTCTGGGGGCCGACTTCTTCCTCGTCCATAGGGACGAAGGCATATCGTTTGCCGCTCATGGTCCGTTTTCTGTCCCGGGCAACGCAAGCACAACCCAACCAGTATTAAAATGGCAATACCCAATTCAGCCTTTCCCAAGGACTTCCAGAGCAGCAGTCAAGGGGGACTGAAGGACCGGCGGTAGTAAATCGAAAAGACGGGCGAGGCTCAATGCTGGAGATGTAAAATAAAAGAGGCAGTTGTAAGTACCTACTGTATGTAGGTAGCAGCTGCCTAGGCGATGATCAGTCATTGTTATTTTTCATTACCTACTGCAGCTAGAACCAATCACGGCTCAGCTCTTCGGACCCAGTATTTAAAGTTGCAGGGCTTATCTTATCGGGATCTAGCTCGGTCAGTTTTGATTATTTCACCGTTTTAAACACGTTGACACGTTGACACGCTGACATCTTTGCATTTCAAGGGTATTCTTGTGGCTTTTAGCTGGTGTTGCCGGAAGCATCCACTGCTTAACTCAATAGTGCAGTGCAGCAGCACCTGTTCATTGTCTTCGATTCCACGACGTATCCAGTTAGTTCTACACACTATAACCTTCACAACTGAGGCCAACATCCAATGCCATTCTTTCCTGCATTTCTGCACTGTCTTCCGGGGAAAGCTGAGGTGTCCTTTGGGTCTGCGCATAACATATTCCGTACCTACTGCTTAACTGCCTAGGTAGTCCATTCGTTAGCGTATCTCGACGGACCGCCTATTTTCTACTTATATCTCTTATTACTTGTAATTGATCAGCTATATACGGACTGTGTACGAGCTACATATTCTCTATATATATATATATGCCGGGCTAGCTGCCATCGATTGGCAAGATGCTTCTCCGTGGGGCAACATTGTTGTTGCTATTTGTTTTTGCTGGGCTAGCATTATGCGCTGCAGACTATTACAAAGTGTGTTCCCTGCGATCTTGGGTTGACAATACAATACCATTGTTCCATTCCCAGTTACTGACGGCATCCCGTAGGTCCTCGGAATAGAGCGCGATGCGACCGACAAGCAGATCAAGACCGCATATCGACAGCTGAGCAAGAAATACCACCCGGACAAGAACCCGTAAGCCTACCTACCCATGGGGGAACATAGGGAGAGGCAGACGTTTCAATGCTGTCTCCGTCCATGCTAATTCGAGGCGCAGGGGCGACGAATCGGTTAAAGACAAGTTCGTCGAAGTGGCCGAGGCCTACGAGGTGCTGATAGACCCGGAGTCGCGAAACCTATACAACCGGTTCGGACACGCTGGCCTGAAAAAGGGCGGCCAGGCCACCCACCATCACCAGGATCCCTTCCACCTGTTCAGCCAATTCTTCGGCGGCGATGGCCACTACGAAGGCGGACAGCCTCGCGGGCAAAGTGTCGAGGTCAAAGTCGGTATCTCCTTGCGCGACTTCTACAACGGCCGCAACACCGAGTTCTCGTGGGACAAACAACAAGTATGCGAAGAGTGCGACGGCACAGGCGCCGCGGACCGCGTCGTGGACACCTGTAAAGTGTGCGGCGGGCACGGCCGGCGCATCATAAAGCACCAGTTAGCACCGGGCATGTTCCAGCAGATCCAGACTGCGTGCGACGCCTGCGGCGGTCGCGGCAAGAGCATCAAGCACGTGTGTCCGGTCTGCCACGGCAACAGGGTCGTGCGCGAGCCGACGACGGTGGCGCTCAAGATCGACCGGGGCGTGGCGCGCGACACCCGGCTCGTGTTCGAGAACGAGGCCGATGCGCACCCCGACTACGTGGCCGGCGACCTCATCGTCACCCTCGTCGAGAAGGAGCCGGACTTTGAGGCGGACAACCCCGATCGCGTGGACGGGACCTTCTTCCGCCGCAGAGGCGACGATCTGATCTGGAGAGAAGTACTGTCTCTCCGGGAGGCCTGGCTCGGCGATTGGTCCCGCAATATCACTCATCTGGACGGCCACATCGTGAGATTATGGCGGCGGCGAGGAGAGGTTGTGCAGCCTAACGAAGTAGAGACGGTGGAAGGTGAAGGAATGCCTATCTGGGATGAGCATGGAGATTCCGTATATCACGACTTCAAGTTCGGCAAACTATACGTCGAATACGTCGTTATATTACCCGACCAGATGGAGTCGGGCATGGAAAAGGAGTTCTGGGCCCTCTGGCAGAAATGGAGGGGGAAGATCGGGGTGGACCTGCATAAGGACAGCGGGAAACCAGACGAACCCGTCATCATATCCGTAAAGGATGAGCTATAACGATATATTATAGACGAGTGGGAATAGATGAAATATAGAGACACGAGCATTATCCAGGGATCGCCATCAGTTAGGTTCTAAACTGAATTGTCGTTCTGAACATCGGAGTGTCCAGGCTGGAAACTCGGTTGCGTCGAAAAGGTCTGGTGTGTATAATATGTACTTTATCCTGTGTAGAGCTATAGTCACCGGGAGATCATGGGAAACATAATGCTCGGGGACTTCTTAGATAATAGCTGCATAATCATGATTTGTGATCAAGCCTGATAGTCCCTCAGCTCTCTTTAACTTACTACTACAGTAGGTTAACGCGGGACCCTTCCAAAACCTTAGTCTCCGATCAACTCATATACCTCCACGAAAGCTGATATTCCTGCACCTGAACGCTCTTTGAATTACATGACAAAATACTTGTATGAAGATTCCAATCATATGTAATTTCAATTCGTTTCAATACGGGCGTAGCTCATACCTTCATATATTTCACGTGGCAAGGCATTGCCGGGTCATAGTCCCTAAGCCAGATGCTCCTATATTAAGTGGGGACCGGCGTTGGACACGCAGGGACTTGTATGGACCACGTCGGGATTATATGTGCTGACCTCGCTGTATACGCGCGCGTCCCGGCCGTACTACTACTTATATCGAGCACCCCCCCCCCCTCGAGCGAGCCGGATCTCTTCCCCGTCTCTCTCTCTCCTTCTCTCCTCTCTATCTCTGTACTCCTTCAGCTGTGCCGGCCCCATTGCCGATATCGCCGTTAGCTAGATTTCCCGGAGATATCAGAAAAAATTGCTCACAGCCCCTTTTTGGCAACCCTCCTTTACATATCTTCCCCCCGTGGACGTCGAGTTGCTGCCTACTGCTGGTTAGTCACGATAAGGGGCTAGTCGCATAAATACCCTAATCCCCAGCACCACCAAACCCCAAAACTCTTCTCCCCAAGCAACTTCCCCCTTCCCCCTTTCCCCACCAACATCCTCATCCCCATCCCCATTCCCACCACCACCATGTCCTCCTCCTCCCCCTCCCTCCTCAACCGCACCACCGACGCCCTCTGGGGCCTCCTAGACCCCTGGCTCTTCCTCGCAACCTCCGCCTCCTACCTCCCCCGCACCATCATCACCCTCCTACGCGCCCGCCGCCTCGACGTGCTCCTCTCGCCCCGCAAGCTGCAGGACGCCTGGTTCGGCGCGTTCTGGGACGCGGTCTCCCCGCGCATGACCGCGGACGACGGCGGCGGCGCCGCCACGATCTCGGCGCTCCTCGAGGGGCGCACGTCCGCCGGCGCCCTCGTCGACGCGCCCGCGCACCCGGGGATCGGCGGCGTCGTGCTCGAGACGGGGCCGGGGTCCGGGATGTGGGTGCGCTTCCTCGCGGGGCGGGGCGTCGAGCGCGTGTTCGGCGTCGAGCCGAACGCGGAGTCGGCCGCGAAGCTGCGGCGCGCGGTCGAGGGGGCCGGGTTGGCGGACGTGTATACGATTGTGCCCGTGGGGGTGGAGGACCTGGAGGATGGGAAGAAGTGGGATGGGCGGGTGGAGAAGGGGAGTGTGGATTGTATTGTTTCCGTGCTGTGTCTGTGCAGTATCCCCGAGCCCGAGAGGAATATCCGTGAGCTTTATGGATACCTGAAGAAGGGGGGGCGGTGGTATGTGTATGAGCATGTGAGGTGCGAGTATAGCTGGTATATGAGGGCGTATCAACGTAGGTGTTCCAGTCTTAAGGTGAAGATCTCCAGGGTGATTGCTAACTAAGTGCTGTACAGGCTTCGTCAATTTGTTCTGGCCGCACTTCATCGGAGGCTGTCTGCTCTGCCGTCAGACGGGGAAGACGTTGGCAGAAGCAGGCCCTTGGGCAGATATTGACGTCGGGCAACCCCAAGCTGAGCCGTGGCATAAATGCCTGCCTCATATAATGGGTGTATATACAAAATAGATCCATTAGGCCCTTGTCCCGTGTTGGGACCATGATACGTATATGAATGAGGTTCGGTTGTATGGAGTTATGATAATGCTCAGATGATTGGTTAGTTAGCAGGACGGTTTTTCATAGCCTTTTCAAGTATTATTATACATAGATGCTCGATATTGATTAGGATCCGCGTTCCTTATGTGAAGAACGCATTGCAGCAACTTAAATTCATATACCAACTAAACATATATGAGAATCGGATGAAAACTTTTCACTTACTAAGAAGTTACACGTTGTCGTCAAATGATAATGTATCTTACAACACTGGCAATGGAGTGTAAGATGTCACTTTTGATGAACAAAAATATTGGCCATTGAAGAAATCGTCAATTCTTAGGCAACTATCTAGTGTACAATCATTACCCCTTTTCATAGGTATCTCTTAGGTCATGCTAGTCCTTACAAGCCTCTGTGCGTTTCCTGAGCGGTCGCAAGGCTGTTTCTCCGATCACGCTGATGTCCATGGTCTCCATGCTCAAGTGTAGGTTCGCCGACATGCTTTCGCAAAGTAGAAGGGGGAACTTGGGCGGCATCGGTTGGATCCCGCGTGGTGGTATGTCCACCCCTGACGAAAGATTAGAATGAGATGATGAAATGGAAGGGCGGGGAAACTTGCTTACTTACGACCGGTAAGTCTTGTCACCGCCAATCGTCTTGCTACCATCCAGATCTGAATCTACACGAGGATCCAGTTTATTCACTATAACATATCAAGTCAGCTTTTAGAGTGTCTCAACTTGATAGATCATCGGGAGTACCCACAGGCATCTGACTTATGCGGGCCAGCAGTGTTGGGGGCTGGTCCTGGTCCACTGCCATAGGCACCAGTGGTGTGTACGCCGTGAGTTCCAGTAGTACCATGTGTACCAGTAGCACCATGAGTTCCATGAGTACCAGTGTGGGTTCCAGTATGGGTTCCCGCAGTACCATGATTTCCGGTGACACCATGAGTGCCAGTAGCTCCATGGGTACCAGTGAGTCCGTGAGAACCAGTGGTTCCGTGAGTTCCAGTGGCGCCGTGAGTGCCAGTGGCTCCGTGAAGTCCACTGGTACCGTGGGTACCGGTAGTGCCGTGAGTACCAGTAGCGCCGGTCGTCGAGCCGTAACCAGAGCCGTTAGCTCCGGTAGTTCCGGCCGTGCCAGAGCTACCGTAAGTGTTTCCGACTGTACGGCTGCCGTCTCGGTCACTGTCAACACCTTTACAGATATTAGGTCAGCCATTGTCCTGAACTCAGTTTGTAAATACGGATGAGAGGATTACATACGAGGATCAACGGCGTTCAAAACGCGAGAGTTGTGTGGACCAGCAGCTCCCTCGCGGCCACTGCCGCCATAGTCGCCAGCGGTATTGCCCAGTCGGGCACCCGAGCGATCAGAGTCAATAGTAGGGTCAAGCTTGTTGCCAACATTTGTTCCGTGGGGGCCAGCTCTCGAGTTATCATAGCCTGTGGTACCATGGGTGGTGCCGTAACCGGGCGCGCCCGTAGTGCCGGTCGTGCCGGTCGTGCCGGTCGTGCCGCCATGTGTGTAGTTGTCGTTAGAGGTGTAGTTGTGAGCACCACCAACTGTTGAGCCTGGAGCAGCACGGTGATCTCCTAGAACAATACGTAGTTAGTATTGGCTATATGTAAAATGTCTCGGGAGCTAGTTGAGCTGCCATCTAACAACATCGGCCCACAAGCTCAGAACGGGCTGAAGGGATAACATACTGTCACTGTCGATTCTGGGGTCAGCGGCATTGCCTACACGGCCATGAGGGCCATGTGTGCCCTCGGGAACACCTTGAGAGGTCGAGTGAGTGGTAGAGGAGGAGTGGTTGCCGGAAACGGCATCCTTGACCTTCTGGGTAATGCTAGACATATTGAATGGTTGAGACTTGTTCTTGGATGTTCGTGATTATCGTAGTAATACTGATGATAGGAATATCAAGTTATTTGCAGGTAGTTTGGTTTTGGATGATGAAGTGGTAGAGATGGTAGAGAAGATGTATGAGGATGGTAGTGTCTTATACCTGTAGGACGGCATCTTCAAGCAATGGTTCCTGCCATTGTTTTCGTAGGCAAATTCCCTCGTCATCCTACCTGCTAACCTGCCAGCCTGCCTACTCGCCTTTTACCAATGTCGTCATTGATGATCTCGATCAGGCTGGAACTTCCGCTTTGTCTAACGGCCAGACTACTACAAGTTTATACTTCAGACAAACTGCATGACTGCCTGCGTACATGTAGATAGGTACCAATTAAGACACATGGCCGTATGTACGTAGGGCAGCAGGCAGTTGGTTTAGGAGACTACATTGTGTGTGTGTTGCGTGAGACTCCTCTTACTTCATCAATCGTCATTACCCCTGCCCATAATGGCCCTATCCCTGTTCGGCTTGCTGGTCAAAGCAGTAACTTTAGATGTTCTAGCATGTGTAGCCAATCATTTTACAGCTCTTTTAAGTTTCAAGACCCACTATGCTACCATCATTCCTCGATCAATCAGCAACGCATCACCACTCTTACAACAAGTATCCCAATACAAGCCCAAAGTCCTAGCCCCCTGACCACATTGTAGTTGTACGGAAGGTCATTTTCTTTAAGCGAGTTATGTTGCGTATCTATATAAAACAAAACATGCGTTAGATGTACCTATGGCTGAGTGTACCTGTCAGCCTGTTCAGTTCAAGTTACACCCACCGGTGCATCCACTCCGGAGGAGGATAAGAATAGATATCTTGGTTCTTCAGGTAGCTGCATGTGAGTACCTAGTTAACCAGCTACCTCTGTACTACCGAGACTATGGTCCATACCTACCTATGTTCTAGACTCAAAGATTTCGTGCACTGCGTGGCTGGCGTCATAGTACAGACTATGGCGTGGCGGTGCTTCCGCAACAAACGATGCTATGCTGGAGCCAATGTTGTCTTCAGAGCTGACGACTCAAGCCACTTTTGCCACCCTCTACTGTCACACATACCACATACATATGCATTTGAAAGAATTCGAGCTGTCGAGGTGCTGCAAATTAGAAAACAAACCAAGGGCTTGGCGATCGTAGCCAAAACCTTGCCGACATCCGGTAAATCGCTGTGTACATCGTAGTAGCTGGCTGTGGCTAGTGACTTTATAAGGCGAAACTGTGGCTTCACCTACCCCATTCGCCTCATCTGCTCCCCACCAATGCTGTCATAGACTTCCCAGCTGCTGTCAATCAAGCAGCCAAGCCAGCCCTGTCAGTGCTCAAAGAAGGACAACTTACGTATGCCTCGGGGATATTCTTCTCGTGTTTTCCGGACATATTGAGTGATGCGTTGTCGTAAATTGTCTTGACTGCACCCGATCGCAAGGGTCAACGAGCTTGTGTGAATCACAGGGCCACTGATGTCTTACGGCTAGGGATTCTTGATATGCAAACCTTTGACCTGTCTTACATCCAGATTGCGCTATCTACATGTCTACCTGCTACCCTATCCAGATTGACGGTATTCTTGGTGGCTTTAGCAGAAAGGCTAGGACTTATCGGCTGTCACTAATGCATAAGAAAACGTTAGGTACTGCAGTAAGTAGTCCATGGCGCACTAAATTCCGCCAAAGGTGTTCGTGAAGGATTCACTGTTGCCTTTGAGTGCATATTTGTCTCCTCGAGAAAGCTCTGATGAGATGAATTCCTGGGTGGACGTGTTTCACTGGCCAAAGCCACAACACACTCTACCCCGCAACAATCGCGGGTACCCGTTACAGTGATTGTTATAATACAAGTAGCCGAGTCTGAGAACAACTTGGATGAAAAAGGTCTTGATAAACAATTTATATCTACATATCTAATTTAATTAAGAAACACTGTTCGTAAATAGTAGATCGGAGGTTGATTAATCATATCAATCTGAGAATGGCCTCGGGAATAAGACCAAAAATACTGGTTAGAGTAAGATTATGTCGCTAGCCAGAATCGAACAGGCGTCTACACGGATTTGAGGTCTTTTTGACGAACCACAACGTGTTGTACTAACCACTATACTATAGCGACTTGGCTGGAAAACAACTCAATTTCTAATTGTATATATCCCCTGGGTTTAAAATCACAATTGTCAGTAACACTACAATGAGACTACAGTAAGTGAAAATTCACAATTCTGATGTTGAATAGTCGGGCTGTGCCTACACAGAGACCAAGAAACCCCACTATGCTTTTTGTCTTGATTCACATTGCGACTAGACAAAATCTGAGACCGAACCTGCTATCATTTCATATATGACAATGTTAGTATATATAAATAGCAATTAACGAGGAACTAAATGAAAATCTAATATGTAAACATCTTATAATGCTGTAGTCTGGTGAGAATGACAGTAACTACGATGCATATGCTTCTCCAGTGTATTCTGTCTATGTGTGTGATTGTCATTGATGTTCAAGATCGGGGGAGGGCATATGTGTGAATAAATACTCGTGATACTATCTCAATAGTTGTATTCTGTATATGTGTTCAGTCCAAACTTAAATACAGCGACAGGTATCCTTTGTCGTGAAAGCAATATCGTGCACATAATAATTTCACAAGACTGGGAGAAGGGAGAGGGAGTGAGTAGTATCTCAATCATTTATCGCTTTGTGGCGATATGAAAAAAAATTTTTTAAAAAATAAATAAAAAAATAAATAAAAATATGATGGGATTATCAATAGTTTTAAATCAAGTAAGATACTTAAGTTAAGTGGATGCAAGCTAATAGTTATAATCGGGATGCCTACAAACTTCAGGCACATTCCGTGTTCCCCTATCTTCATCAAGCTGAACATTCGGTGGATAAAGCAAAATCAGCAGGGTATGGGTGAAAAGGGTATCAATTATCAAAGCATCATTACGTGCTCAATCTCATATAAGTCTCCATAAATATGGTATCTGAAGCAAAGCAACCCCTTCCTAGACCTGTCGTTATTCTCGTCGTCATCATCGTGTCCAGTATGAGATAGTGTCCTCATTGGGGCCTGGAACTCATTGGTTTGATGTAGTGTGATGGAAAAGTGTTTATCGTGAAGGTAAGATGTGGTATGGTTCGACCGTCAAATAAAGCTGCTCGGTTGGCGATACACCGTGATATTGCAGAGCTAAAACCAACCACCTAATCCCAAGAGCCCCTTAGACGCGAGAGCGGCCCCAAGTCCGGCGGCGATAGGCGCGAGCCTCGTGGTCGCGAACCCAGATGATTCCGATGAGCGCTGATACGAGCCAGCAGATGGCAGACACGAAGGCGAACGCGATCACAGCCTTCCATCTTCCGCAGGCATCATAGCGGCTGAACGAGACACCGTTCCAGTTGAAAACATAGCCACATGCGCCGTCGAGGTACTGGATGAATCTGTCAATATCTCATCCCCCGATTTCAGAGTATATCTTTCTTAAGACTTACGTTGACCAATAGACCGAAGGCGACAAACCAACAGATGGAAATGATGATATCAATAGGCCAGTGGACGAAACTGCCAGAAAAGGGGAAGAGCCAGATGAGGGATAAGAAGATCGCGATGCCGGCGACTACCTCAGTATAGATGAAACGGCCCTGGTCCCAACTGGAAGTATTCTTGACCGAGTGGAGGTAGTCGCCGTTGATGCCGGCGACAATCGCCGCGAACGCCAACTCCGCCAGGCGGAAGATCATCGCGAAGAGATCCGTTAAAATCATCATCTTGGCAGTGGAGACTTTTCACTTTTCCAAGCTCGTAGTAAAGATTTAACTTTTGATTGGATGGTAAGAATGTACCGAGGCAACAGACGGTGTTGTAGGCGGACTGGCAATATGTCGAATGGGAAGACGGCGGTCTGTCTACTGGGGCAGCCCGCCACATATTTATCATCAAGGTCGGACACGACCATAGGTTGACGATGGAGTTATGACGCTTCCAGTAAATTCGCTGCCTCGTCAGCAAGGAAGGGCGGCCTCTCAGTCATCTCAACCCTTGTCACACCACGTAAAAGGGAAATTGGCATTGGCTTGGTATAGCTACCTTGGAATAGCTTCATCCCATGTCACAGATCGGGTATTTACCCAGGCATCTAGCAGCTACCGTGCAGAACTCGTGTATCAATACCGGGGAGAGCTACCTAGAACATGTCATGTGGATGCTTGGTTGGTTGACGGTGGCTGGGATGGCGTGGAATGTGCTGGCCAACCAGTTCTGCCAGTTCCACGCAAGCCTCTCTTTGACCGCGTGTTTCGCTGTCAGGCCACAGCCCAGACCTTGAACATGAGGTCATTTTGAATGACACGAAATCAAGGCAGGCTTGGTAGGTCCCAACTGTGGCGCAATTCCAGGGGCTTCATTAGTGGACTTCGGCCTGCGTGGCACCTGTGAAATGGCATTTGCGGGGGCCGGGCAGCCTGCAGGTTAAAGCTTAATTGCCCGTCTACCGATTAGGTATAGGTACCCATTTCCATTTCAGGCCACATTGGCTGGGATAGATGACGAGACGGCTTTCATATGCCGTGCCTATGGGTGAGAATTATAATCTATACTTATAAAACTTATTAGGTAATTCTATATAAACTCCTAGGTTAGAACAAAGGCATCTAGGGACAAATATTGCCAAGGTCTTTCAAGCATAACCCCAGTAATCTGTAAGATCTTGACGGGACATCGGCAAGACCATGCGTTCGAAGAACCTACCAGGAACTGTAATTCATGAACCCTATTATATACCTATACCTAATCTGTTTAACTTGGCAGGATACATTGAAATGACGTAAATCAATCAAGCTCGTTAAATGATGACTGGCAGCCTCTAGAGGCGCGATTGCGATGTACGATGAGTGAGAGGGCTAACACAACTTAAAGGAAACTATCGAGTATGCTTCTTTGGAGACTTTCTAAGAATTAGTAGCATCAACTATTTCAGTACGACATTTGAATACGTTCACTACCTTGTATAACATGGTTCGCATCTGGATCTGGGTCGATGCCAAATATAAATATATACTACCGTGACAATATTACGGCGGTATATAACGATACTCGAAATCATCCACTTATAGCAGGGCTAATAAGGCAGTGCTGCTAGGCGGGCATGACGTTGGAAGTTAAATCCTACAGTGACATCAGTTCATATGTCCACCAATATACACTGCCTGGTATTATTGGTAGTCCTTTATCCCATTATCCTAAGTTACAGGAGAAGTGTAGGCACCTGAAAAGCCATGCAGGTTCGTTCCAGAATCCATCCCAAGTGTTTCAAAACACCGAATTCTCTCTACACGCTTCATTCTTTCTTGCATGCAAGTTTGTGCAACTTCCAATCATTCTTCTGACACTCGCGAGAACAATACTTTACTTCCTTGCACCGCCCGCAACTCAGCAACTCACCCCCTTCTTCCGTCTCTCGCTTCCCGCAGCTCCTGCACTCGCCCTTGCTGGCACGGATAGTAGGGCGCCATACGAAATTCGCATTGGGGGCCCAGAAAGGAGGCGAGATCGCGGCACGCACGGCGTACTTGGACATGACACGCCATTGTGCCACGCCACTGATGAAATCTGGCGGAAATTCACCGTTGCCACAGGAACACAGACACGGCTCGCCGCTCTCGATACTCAGGGGCACGGTGTGGGCCGCGGCGTACTCGCAGTTGTCTCGGTGCTCCCACTGGCGGCAGCGCTCGACGTATGCTGGTAGGACGGATCGCCAGAGCCGCAACGCTGCGGCAGTGGTATGAAAGGTCTTCACGCCCTGAGAAAAGGGCTTCTTGAGACAATGCTGGAGCTGTGGCGCCATTACTTTGTATAAGGGGAGAACGGCGCAATCGAGCGCCACGGTACGGTTCCCGAGGTCGATACGTAGACTCGATACGAGTATTAGGGTATTAACGATGCCGCTTGCGGCATCCCCGAGAGCGAAAATACCGGGCTTTGAGCCTCGAAGGCCAGCGAACATGGTCATCATGCTGAATAGCCTTTTCTTGAAGTCCAGACGAATCTGCTCTCCGGGGGATCGAGGCAGTCGATTATTGGCGCCCAGCGAGTGTTCGCGAGCTGACGCCGCCAGAGAGGCGTGAATAGCCAACCAGTTCAACTTATTACTTTGCTTTGTGTCTATGATAGGACATTGAGACAAGTTGAGGTATGGCATATTCCAGTTTACTGGCTTTCCGTTCTGGAGATGTACGGGATACATGCAATATGGATAATTCATCCATGCGGAACCTGTGGCCACATCCATGACGACCTCGACATAGGAGGACTTGCGAGCGATTCTCGTCTTCTGCGAATTCTCTACCACCCAGGTCGGGAAGCTCATAGCGAAGGAAGTTTTTCCCCCAAGCGTAATTGAAACTTGGTAAGGTGATAGCAGAGACGTAACGACTTGACATCCATTCTTAAGAATCGAGTTGTAATCGTCGGAAGTGATGTCTAATCGACATGCCAGACTAGTAATGCGTCCGGTCGCCTGATCGACACCAGCGATCAAGGAAGTATCGGTACCCGGATTGACAGTGCTGGGATTGACCATGTCTGACTGGGAAAATCCTGGAGTAACAGGAAAGCCGCCTTGATTGGGGCAGAACCGGGTGATGTAAACGTTGGCAGCGTTATCGAGTGTAGTACCGTAGACATCTAGGGTTAGCCCAAGCTTCGGTTCGAATGTGACGACAGACGCAAATGTGCATTGGATACCAAAACCTACTGTAGCCTTCCGAGGCTCATCGAGTAGGAACCATGAAGGCACATAGAATGTCGCGATGAGGTCAGAGGTTCCTTTCCAACCCTTGGTATCCTCCGCCACGACGATCTCATAGGAATCGTCATGCGGGTATCCTTTCGTAGATATGTCTCCAAAGGCCAACTGGCATGCAGGGAACTTATGCTTCCATGTATTCCACATAGAAGAACAGGGACCTGTGATCAGGCAAGAGACAGTCGGTGTACCTAGTGTATTGCGATCCATACTAGTGAACACAGAGAGTTTCTGGCGCGGAATCTTGAGAGTGATGCACACCACAGGCGGTACGTTCTTCCAGTCTCTCAAATCTCCCCATTTACCATCTATGGGCGATATGCGAGGAATTGGTGGCTCACATAACAATCGGAATGCATCGTCCATCTTGTTGCGGCGGTGCCACTGCTTCAAACAGTCGACAGAGGATATATCGAGGATGTGAAGATAGGTGAAAAGTTCCTCGAGATACGCCTGGTTCATTGGGGCATTGGGCCTCGTCGCGATCAGTCCTATGAGATTATCCATAGTCACATTCCAGTCGCATGTGACTCTGGTCTTGGTCAGGCGAAGGAACGATGCGAAGCTTGCTCGATGATAAAATACTAGAGGAGAATTCTCAATCATTTCCAGGCTGAGGTTGGAAATTTTATGCATGATATCGTCGTCAAGGAACATATGAAGGTACACTTGGTACAGGACTTGCGCAAGCTGATGTTCATCGAAACTGAGCATCATCAGACCCGGAATAGCTTCTGGTAGTCTACCCGTGACAGGACGCTTCCAGATTGTCCTGAGGACCATTTGGCTTGAAATGTGGTCTGCTTCCAGAATTTCCTCATCGCCAGTCGACACAGGAGAGGTGTTGGTCCAGTATTGGAGTGGAAACAAACCGAGAAGTGCAGAAATCGTCGGGACATGGCCACATACCATATTGTCCAAAACGTCACTGTACGTCTTTTTCTCTGTCACCATGACATCGGCATAGAGAACAGAAGACAGACTGTTGCGTAACAGGGGTGACGTTGCAGTCAGGAGATTCAATGAACCAAGATAGTCACAGAGATTAGATGTTTCAATCACATCAAATATCATGGGAGCAGTGCCTGATATATAATCAGGTCCATTTAGGACGAGTGGCGTGAAATGGTATCGATCTCTGTACCAATAAGCTGTATTTTCCTTACTGACTTGCAGGTGTTTGAGTGTATGTGAGAAGGACACCGCATCTCCAACGAAGAACCGGATCGTGATGTTGGCGCTCTGCCTTCTGTATGATATCGCCCACTCACGGAATTCCGTACGAATAGCCGCAACGATCCTCTCTAGAGTCTTGAGCCCCTTTCCCAGGTTGAAGAACGGGCTACTCGGATGAAGCGGGGCATAGGCAGTAGTAAGGTGGAAAGCAAGTAATGGATCTGTGCCATAGTGCAGGATTGCTTCGTCGTCGAGGGTAAGAAACATGGGGTTCATATGCTTTGCTTTTGCCCTGATCTTGGAATTGAGCTCAGTACTCCCGTACTTCCAGTAGTGCTGGTGGAGAGTATCAAGATCCTCGAGCTTCTCGGGATAAGTCGGATTGGCCGAACGACTGCTGTTGAATACACGACTATCTTGCGCATAATCATGCTTATCTTTCTTTGCCAGTTTGATGGTATCTTGGAAGTGCCGTTCAAAACGCGACAGCTCAGCTCCTTTTCGCTCCAGACTGTAAAATTCCCACATCTTTCTGACATCGGCGAGGGTCGCAGAGTCGCAGAACTTTAGCTGTGATGCGTACTTGCTGTTCTCCCAAACATCCATGGTAGTAGACATCTCGAAGAGCTTCTTGGCCTGCGAACGAAGGAGGTCTATAGATTTATTGTCGAGGTATAGGTCATAGTAGATACTCGATAAGCTGTCATAATTTTCTCCACTGTTGTCTATGATGAGTGAAAGGAGCAGGATATTGCGAGCTTGAACCGAATATATTAGTCATGTCTTCAAACCTCATGCATGCTAGAGTTTAACTCACCTATGATAGCCTTCTGTAAGTCACAGCAAGTTATGTCCATCTGCCGGTCTATTTCAAGTCAGCCCCTGAAATTTATAGACTTGTAGGTAAACCCACTGTCGACGTGACTAGTAAATAGAATATTGTGCACATCATCGCAGCCGAGGAGCAGAATGTCGGTGGATTCTTTAGGCGGTATCGACTGAGTCAGGGACACCGCAGGTGTAATCCCGATGGGATAGAAAAAGGAGACAATATTGATATGCGTTGATGTCAACATCTTGATGGATTACGGCGGCGAAGACAATAGGAAGTGGGAGGTATCTGTTCCTCAGACTGGATGGTAGAGTAAATGCTAGCGAGATGAACGACTCTATGAGAAAGCCTTGGGTTATAAATCTGTTTTGATAAGCGGAAGATGCCTATCTATCTAATAATGCCAGCCTTTGAAACTGTGGGATGTCTATAGTCTCAAAGACTTTAACGTGATGCAGGTCTTAGAGCCTGCAAAGAGCCGAAAGAGACTCTTCTCTGTTTGTAGACAGGTCTTAATCATTTGTCATGCTCCAATACATGAAACATCATCGCAATACCCAAAAGTCCCGTCGTCCATAAAATGAGCCGACTCTTTTCCAGTTTGCTACTAGTCTAGAACATGGTATAAGTAGGTAATGGCCTGTTTCCTATCCATTCAGCTTGAGTACTAAAGTCTGTGGTGCTTTATTGTTTTGATATTTCTACTTATCTAGATTGGATATGACGTCTCACTGCGGACAAAATACTGTCAGTTTCAGTTTGTGCATGTTCAACATTTTTTTGGGATGCCGTCTGGGAAGATGCATAAGGAAACAAGGTAAGCCGAAAGGGGCGAGCCGAAAGGGGGCTGCACCTATCAAACAGCTTCAGTCCTTAACGCCGGCTTAATACGGGCGGTTATGGGTCATTGCGGGAAAGTGGGAGGCTCGGATCAAGTCTTCTGCCCCCATCCTGATTCTTTGATAAGTACCTCTAATAGTATCAATTTGCTAACAAACATAGTCAATCAGATAATCTGCAGGGCAATCTTGAAGACGGGATATCAGTTAGGTCTAGTAGATCATAAAACATTATCTCGTTGCAATTAATGGCCTGTACTACATCACTACAATCTCGAACCTCAGCTGAACCGTGACAAGCCGATTCCGGTCTTACAAATCTTAGTAGACCGAAGAGTTCCGCTACATGTTGACTAACCTTTTGCAGCACCGCTTAGATGAGAATCTTTGGACGGTAAGGGGAGCCGAACATGGCCAAGGATAAGTCTGTATCAAGTAACAAAGCGCTTCATCCCGCATTCTGGTGACTGGTCATGATTACAGCACATAGATGCGTTAAGGAGGTTGTGGATTAAATGCTGGGTTTAGAAGAAGAAAAATGGCATAGGTATTTCGTATCCAATAGTTACTACGAGGCGCATATTGACAGCTCGATAATAGCCTCGTTTCCCCTTTCAAGTTCTTCCAATCCCACAACTATATTTGCCGGTTTCATATAAAGGGACAGAAAGAAGCGTGATTCGTCACGGTAACAACGTAAACGAGAGGCCAAAGAATGCCTTATAGGCCTCGCGCCTTGCTATAGTCATCTAGAAAAGTATAGTGTAATCCACAATGGACCAACTTTGTAGCCTCATGCTAGACAAAAAAGACTCTAGGTGCATAGAGAGAACCTAAGTACTGCCTTCCTCATAATAGGCTGACTAATCAAACATATTCCCCACTCGTCAATGCAGTCGGCAAGGAATGGGGCAATGAGGCTCTGCGTCGCCTTATATTAGACCGAGATAATCACGATATATCCTGTTTCTATAACCCTTAGCGAACCTTAATTTCCGTTTTGGCTCTACAATATGCCAGGACTTAATGAACTCCCGGAATAGGTATAGATTACGCTTTTTAGACTAATATAAAGAGTACGCGTCGCGAACGGTTTTAACGCATCCTGAAATCCTTCGGAATAATGAAGAGGCGCCAATATATTCGTTGAGCTGGGTGCTTGTGGGGGTCACGCAGACTTGTAGATAACCCTCACGTAAGTCAACAACACAATGAGACCACTAGTTACGAGTGATTGGTGAATATCTCATTGGAAACAATGAGGATTAGGTACTATTAGTAGGCATGATGGGAAAAGAGCTAGAAAATGAATAAGCTCCAATTAGAACGGCATTTAGGACAATTATAGGAACAGTCGGGCGCAAATGCACCCAGGTAGTTTCACCACGATCCAGAGTTCGGTACCGACAGGGGTATTGATGCAGAACCACCGAAATGCTGAGAGAAAAGGTCAACATTAGGAACCAATGGTAATATTACGACTATAGAGGTTCGGTTCTTTGTGTTATTAAATAATAAGTAATACAATTCGTCCCTCGAAAATGGGGCGTATAAGTGAGGCGAACTATGCAGGCTTGGTTCATGCGCCTATCACAGCCAGGTTCGAGAACAAGCCACGGCAAGCTAGTTAGTTGACTTAAATGGACCAATATCAAGCCCCCGTCCGAATTATAGGGCGGTGTAAAGAGCAATGCAGCTAAGTCCTTCGGGAAATGCGGTGCTGCCATGACCTCGGCTCGAAGCTGCAAGGCATACTACGTCCCGGCCCTTGACATAAATAACTTGACCGGTCTTTACGCTGATCTTCTAAAGCTCTCCCCTAAGTGATTCTTCCTTCGGTCATCCGCGCCGGTCTCGATAAGAACGAAGATGTCGTCCCTGCCGCTGAACAAGTACTGGATTCCACATCTAGATATTCACAAGAAGGTGATCACCCAAGAACTTCAGTATTATTTAGGGCCAGATGCGACTGTTAGACCGTACACTCGAGAAGTACGATGATCACGACGATCCTTTGCAAACGACGCACTTACACGTCCTTTTAGGGAGAAGATGGCTTCCTAATCACGACGCCGGGAGGATGCTTAACAGACGTGAGCTAGCCTTGGCCCTCCGCGAATCCCCGCCGCCATTGACCTCCATCTAGGAGCAAATTGACGACATATGCTTGAAATCAAAGGAAATGTGGGAGAAACAGGCGGCAGCCCGATCACACTTGAACCCGGATAAGCCGCTGAAGCGGCCTTTACACCAACCGGTTTTGATTTCGAAAGGCTCCGAGGAAGGATCAAAACGTCGGGCCAAAGGTCGAAGAAGCAACTTCTCCAAGCGACCATACGATGACAAGAAAGGAGGTGAAGCATCACGGAAGTGATATTTGGTAAACGGCAGCTTGATGCAAGCCACTCAGAAGAGATGGGGCAGAACAAGCCGCACCGCCAATGTAACGTAAACGTGCGAATCCAACGGGGGCGCAACGCAAGAGGAGGATTTTGAAGACATGCGTCTGAACGCCGAGCAAGACTTCGGCAACTTCATATTGGTTGAGGACGGGATGGCCTGAGATTGAAATCTGCAAGGAGAAATGTCGTCCAGCGAGGGAATGCCATCTGGCATTGCTGATGGCCTTGGTGGATCCCGAGATTGGAACATGGTAGTTCAATGGTTGTCTGCATAGACGCTCAACATTCAATAATAACCGAAAAAGCATAAGCTCGTTTTGGTAATACGTACTCCCAATTGGTTTCCACCGCAGCTCACCTGAATGGCTCTGTGCACAACATGCAGTAGGCGTCTGCAGGCACAAATGGCCCAAGCTATCTGGAGCCGAGACAATTGGGTAGCTGTAGGGTTTTGATAGAGCTCCTTGGACTGATTCGACGTAGTTCATGACCGGTTTCGGTAGCTGACCTACAGTCTCGAAGGGGAAACCTCAAGCAATTGACCGTTTGAGAGTAGCATCGGACAAGCAGGAGGTTGCACCCAAGATTTTCGGAGCATATATCTGAAAGCAGCAATTTTCATTAATCTGGCTTTGGCTAGGGTGCCACCGAATAAAGTGGGAGGCGATCTCTTGGCACGACACCTCACTGCATTGAAGTGCTACCGCTCTCAAGGATCAAGCAATTGAACAAGCGTCGAACAGGTAGGTTTGACGGTGGGCGACACAAGCGAGGCAATGGTACCAAATGACGGTTCACCTTACTACACGCCCGATGCTTCTCTCGCCTTCGTAGTGGTCGTGTCCCAAATAGCAACCCCTCGCCACAGGCGGTCACGAAGTCAATTGGTCTCGGCAATATATTGTGCATTGCACAATGGTAGCTAGATATTGGGCTTCGACTATACCCAATATTCAACGTTGTCTCTGGCGCAGGCTTGCTTGTATAAGATCGCCGGTCTCTCGCGTTCAGACTGAAAATGGTCCCATAGCAGTCACTCGGCATCGGCCGCTAACGCCTTCTCATATGATGCAACGTCGAGGTCCTTTGCAATCCAGAGGACAAGGGCTTGTACCCCTATACGTGCCGCATGGTGTCCATTTGCAGCTTTAGCTATAGTAGTCTTAGCTGTTGAGTTTTTGATAGATGTGATATAGCCTATCACATGAACCCATTGGCCAATATCTGTCTGGTCGGATTTGAGGTTTTCGAGGAGAAGCGTAACGTCAGCACTAACTGCGACTCTGTTTCCCTTAGGGTAATCATGCTCAAGAGTCAGTGATGCTGATTGAGTCGAGTATGCGGTTACACTTTCAAGACCATCAGCACACCCGCCAAATACAACAGTGAGGTCAGGTTTCATAGGTCTGGCAGTGCATATGGTGACTTGTGTGAGTTGTCGAGTCTGTCAGCGCAACCATAGCGAGTGTTGGGACCCTCGAGACAACTTCTAGATATTTGCAAATAGAAAAGGAATTGAACCTTACCATCCTAGAAACCTGACTTTATCTCCTACCTGTTTTGCGGGGAGATTGGAGAGAAGACATCGTACTGACGGGAGAGGACCATTAGACATCGGTACCTAGGGACGAAAGCTGCCCGTATCGATGAGCCTTGAATGACTTAGATGCAAATGAACATCTATCATATGAATGGCCTAGAAGATTCCACACAGCCTGAAATGCTCAAGGTTTATGTTCACAATGAGATGCACGTTTAGTTGAATCGCGACTGATTTGAGTCAGCTGCTTATTGGATGGGTCCCGTGGACGGATTATTCATCCGGCTGAACTTCGGTGGTGCTTGATTTATTAGGGGCAGCCAGTTTCGGGCATTTCGGGCAGGCAACAGCTGGTGTACCTGGCAGCCTGGCAGCCCCCGGTCGCTTTGCGGCGTCATCAAACCACGCGGAACCTCTTGCATCATACGGACCTTCCTTCATCCCCCAAAACCCCAACAGCGACATCGTGATCAGGCTGCCATCAAGCATTTCCCCCCTCAACGACGCCTCCCGACTACATACCTAACATATCCTCGAATTGTACGACACACCACCTTCGATCCGACCATTCTCGCCGCCGCATCGACACAAAGCGACCCAATCTTGCAGTCTACGACTCTGCGATCGATTCTACCCCGCCATCGACATCTTCCCGCTGCGGGCGGTACCAGCCTGATACCCCCTCGACACCCGTCCTCCCGTGCCGAATCAACCTTCGACTTCCGGTACTACCTCAAGTAAAATACCATGTCTGGCGTCTGGGGCTGGTTCGGCGGTGGAGCCGCACAGAAGAAGAAGGATAGCCCGAAGAATGCGATCCTCGGCTTGCGAGCGCAGCTGGATATGCTGCAGAAGCGGGAGAAGCATCTAATGGCACAGATGGATGAGCAGGATGCCATTGCCCGGAAGAATGTCAACACGAATAAAAACGGTGAGTTTGTTTCGGCATGCCTAAATTCGGCTAGAAAGGGGGGCTGATATACGTGTACTCTAGCCGCGAAGGCTGCCTTACGGAGAAAGAAGGGACACGAGCACAGCCTCGAGCAAACGATATCGCAGATCGGAACCTTGGAACAGCAGATCAATGCCATCGAGTCCGCTAACATCAACCGGGAGACTCTGGCCGCGATGGAGAGGGCAGGCGAGGCGATGAAACATATCCACGGCAAGCTCACACCCGAGAAAGTTGACGAGACGATGTATGTTACCCCCTTGGTAGAATTACTACGTAGGCGGTCATTGTGGCTTACCGAGACAAATCAGGGACAAATTGCGGGAGCAAAACGCACTCAGCGAAGAAATCGTCTCCGCCATCACAAGCAACCATATCGGAGAACCTTTGGACGAAGACGAATTGGATGACGAGCTCGAGGCCTTGCAACAAGAGCAACTCGACAAGAAGATGCTCGAGTCAGGTACTGTGCCCGTATCAGATGCAGTCCACAGGATGCCTGCTGTCGGAAACCAAGAAAGTAAGTTTCCTCTCATGCCTATCAATCTCCTTTCCGGCAGCTAACTCTCTCCTGTAGTCAAAGGCAAACCACAAGCTGTCGAGGAGGATGACGAAGAAGCAGAGCTCCGCAAACTTCAAGCTGAAATGGCCATTTGAGGCCCCAGCAGACAAGGGCGGCCCCTTCTTCAGTAAATAATGGCTTAGGATATCAGAAGTCGAGTGTACCAGTGGGGATTGAGATAGAATGGGGTGATTGATTGATTGCATGAAGGGGTTGGTCGTGTCCACGCATATGAGATGTTCAGGCTTCGCTGGTTCAAGCGGGGTCTCTCCAGCTGCATGATAGTTTGATTTTGTTTGAGACAGCCTTTTCCCATTCCCACTTCGGGCGTTGGCGTTTCGAGACTGGTGTTTCATTGGGGGTCGTTAATTGGGGGGCCAGATATTTTGCAGCAGCTCCCGCTTCGTAGATGACAGATCTTATTAGTTCGGAGGAATCAGCTCGTCGACAATATAACTGATGAGAGACCTAGACTTTGAACACTTATCGCCGTCTACATATCCCAAGGGAGCATGTGGGGGCCTGTGGCTTCGCTATAGGAGTCCTGCTAGTACCTCTATGACTACTTAATAACATTGATACCAAGTAGTCAATCCTGAGTAGCTGCGCCATACCGAAATCCAAACCCAGACCAGACACTTCTTTACGTTTAACCGCCCTTGTCTTTAGTCTTCTATTACGGTCCTGTCTCTATGTTGTTCCTTAGAATTGTTGTACATGCGGATCCTCAAGGGTGGAAGGGACTCTTCATGTAGGTAGTTTACATAATATTCACCGCCGCAATAATCTAAAGGTTGCGCATCTTTCCTCGTCGCTAGCGAAGTCACTTGTCTTTGTCTTACCTACTTAGAGAATCAATGAAGGGACATTTCAAGGAATGTTTCTATTATCGCGACTCGTCAATAGGGAGAATCCCAGACAGATACCTAGGCAACATATTGTATGAGCCTGATGATTAAACATAGGTTGTAAAGAATATGAGTAGATGTATGTTTATTCACGGGATTCAATTAGACTCGGTATTTTTATTATATGTCTTGCACCAGAACTGTGTAGAATACATCATCCATTCCTACTTGTCCTGTCATTGTCATAGTCATTAAATTCTTATCAATGCATCATACTTTATATAGGCTAACCACGCCAAGATATTACAATAATGATCGCAAGTTCATGTGTGTATTTACAAGTATATGCCTGATAGAATTGATTCATGTTTTCATGTGCCGAGCTTTGGGCTTGGAGTCCGTGAGTTTGTAAGTTTGCTTGCCATCGGGTCGGCTTTCTCACTTTTTGTCTGCTATCTTATAAATCTTCTGTTACAGTAGCTCAGGTTGTCAAATCGTATCACGTATATAGACAATCTGAAAATTCCGGGGTTGAATGATATGACTTGTTGATATGAATTCTGAACACGGTATTTATAGGGCCAAAGCATGGCAATATATTACGGGCCAAATCTAATTTGACAAAGTTTGGGAGGGGACAGTTTTAATATGATTTCCAGGACTCAAAGATGAATTGTAATGAGTGGGTATGGGGATATCAGTTCCAAGACTTCAAGGCCATGCGCCGTCTTACTTTCCTAATTGGCAGCCATCGCTATGAGGCGTAATTTGTCTATTGGTTTTACTAGGAACACATACTGAGATGACTGGGTAACAACTAGAGCTACAGTAGTTGAATAGGAGGTTGGTTTTATTAAAGTCCACTTAAGAGATAGAGTCCAGTAGTTCATTATTTAAAGTTTACTTCTCTAACTATAATATTTAGGCTTGGGTCTACACTTTCTAATTATACTCTGTAACGATTGTCTTTTGACTTTGAACTTGGTGGTTAATGTTATCTTTGTAGCAGATCAAAAAGAGATGAATAAAATTTGAAACCCGATGTTAGGATTGGATACAACCTCGCGATCTCTTCATTTGAATATCGAAACTAAAATATGAGTGAAATGTCTATGTCAATCCTCGATAATCAGGTAAAGTCTATCAATTGTCTAGATGACCGATTTCTTTTAAAGACTGTTTTCCCATGGGAATTCAGCGACGCTAAATCGCTGTGAGGAGTAGGGAGGGAGAACTGACAAGTATGGACATCTAACCGTTAGAGATCCTCAATGTATCTGATGAAAGGTCTGCTAATTGGCGTTTAATCAGAAGACTCTTTCAATAAGTACTCAGTGTAGCTTGTATACGTAGTTCAAGCTGAAGCTCAAGAAACAAGCGACTCTTTGTCAAATAATTTGTAGCACTCCGAGTTACATGGTGTAGAGTGTTAGGCACCAAACCTACGCCCTAATACCTCACTCCACATAATAGTACTTCATTCCATCGTCTTTCACAGCCTTCTATGTTACTCTTTCCTGGATTGGCTTTTATCAGCGCTGAATTGGAAACAAGTTTCAAAATCATGACTACGTAACTCGAGATAGAAGCAAAAAGGTAGCATATAGTTAGCCTAACACTTCTTAAGCCTAATCGCCTCCTTGTGTGCTATTAAGTGTATAAGACCCTGCGGCAAGGACAGACTTGTTCAATCCCAGCTGTCATTCCAACAATAATGTTCACGTCCTAAGGGCTGCCTCACAATAGTGTCAAGGTTTACAAAGATGACATTAGCCGCCTACAGAACCTATAATAATATAGCTTGAACTTGAATGATTCTCTTTTAAAACTACCCCTGACTCACTCAATTAGAACGTTTCCGCGTAGACCTGTAGTGATCTATTCAATTATATTCCCACAAGTTATCGCCCCAAGGCTACGTTAAGACGTCAAGCTCTTCCAAGTGATACATTAAAAGATGCCGGGCATATAGAAGTACAACCAACTAAGCATTGAGACTTGGGACTTGCGAGTTGCTCTTTCTATCAATGCCATACAATGTTATACTACCTTGGGTATTAGGACGGGATCATAATTATTTGAAATATTCTGAAACGTAGACAGAGTTTCGCGGCTTGGAGTACAGGAGCTACGTAGTTGGGTCTCTTGAGGCTGAGAAGCCACGAGACGCAGCCTTCCGATGAGTTGCGCTAGTCCAACGAGACTTATATTGAGTTGGCGTATCTCAAAGACACTGGCACGACATACACACGCCATTTTGCGACTGATAATTAATAAGACGTCAAAGTCGTTCGAAATAGTGGTTCTCTGTTGGAATTGAGGTCTTAGACTGGTTTTCCTGCGTACCAAGCTGCACACGAGATTGGTGAAGGATAGCTGCAAGATTGTGGCGGACCTTCAGTGGTGGCCAATCAAAAGCTTCATTGAGTGACATCAATGAAGCTCCGTAGGGAAAGATCCCCGGATTGACGATGCTGATGACGGAGCTTCTGTTGGCACTAGCTACGGGCCGTGAGTTCCGTGATAGCTAGAATCCGCAAATTGGTGGGGTTGAGATCTTCATACGTTCTCAATTATATACTTTCTACACCTTTGCGTTCTTATCAATGAGTTTGGGTTCTAAGTAGTCCGTTTATCTTTTCTACAAATACCTCTGAAAAAGGTTCGATGAAAACACTAGTAATTCACATACGACAGGTAGTCACTACGTTACTAAGCCGGTTAGCGATCATTGGCGATGGCTTGTCCGAGTCCTCCCGAATCGTTGTAACAGAGTCAAATTTCTAAGCACGAAAGCCGTGTTTCATTTCACCATCTAAGGACTCGATGGCAAACATGCAAGTCGGAAGTGTTCGGCTTCCAGACTTTACACAACTGATCAGCTTGGGGAAATACCAAAGGCTGAGGTGGTGCGAGCATGGGCAGATTGACTACCTATATCACCGTTTGTCGGTCACATATGTGCTTAGTCAGCCCAGTTTGAGGTTTTAAGATCTGTCGTGATAGGAAATTGTCGCAGAAACTTACCTATCTCCTTCACCATCCTAGCCTAATGCATGGGTTCTCCTCATCGTCTTGCACAAGGCCCTTGAGAATAAATGAATAAACCCAGACTTATGCTTCAAACTGTTTGTCCAGCTGTCAATCCAATTAAACCCTCAATGTTGCCCGCCACGTCAGCCCCACCCGGTGGTTGGCTGGTATGGCCGCACCGGGATTGACTCTGAAGCGATGCCAACAAAGACGACCACGTTGCACGCGACACTAGTATCGGCATCATGCAAGCTGCATCGATCCTGCCGGTTGGGCGGACTTTACCCACTGCGGCCAATTCAGGAACCATTTAGGAGGTTTAACTTTCTGAGAGGGAGGGCTTATTGAGGCCCAATAGTCCTGATCTGAGGCGGATAACCGCTGTGGGCGTTGACCGAGTGGTAATGCATCATGCTGTCAAACTTCGTCAAGCTCTCCATTCATATGAAGCGCTTCTATACGTGGGTCTGGCCCGTTTCGTCGGCCTGCAGTCAGTCACCGCGGACTGTTGGGCCGCTACGAGCTGCCGTGTCTGGCATTTCATCTGTCAGTCAACTGTACTGCTGTCCTCTCTTTGCGACTCTAGCATAACAATGTTCCAGCCTCCCTCTTCAGACGAGCATAACGTCCTGCGACGTGGCGCCAGTACTGCTGTGCCCACCAGTGAGGCTTGAGCACGATATTGATCACAAGAGCCTTAGATATCTCTCCACTTCTACTTGTTCCAGGCGTGGGGTAGATCCCAATGAGGTAGTTCCTATCGGGGAAAGTAGTTGAATACAGATCTTACATCGAGTGGGCTATTTTCGGCCCGGCCAAACGTCATTGAAGCTTCCCGCGTTCGCTCCATATACTCCCATGAGCTGTCCAGTCAATTGATTCCTCCCTCCTCGATATTCCCCAGAGTCGTAATCAATTTCCATAGGCAGAGAGTGTGTATTGTCTCCTCTACTTTTATCCACGTTGTCATTATTTTGTACATGCGACAATCGAATAGCCAGCTGTAAAGTCTGGCACCTCAAGATCCAATCGTCTGGTACGGCTGTTACAACCGCCCGTATCCTATTCGTGACTCTCCGTAGAAGATTGTAACAATAATTCGTTGGAGTCACTAACTACTTCCTTTCCTGCGAGTCACAGGGCAGGGCCAAGAAATATGACAGATGAACAAGGAGTAGCAATCTGTCCTGCTCGAAGCGATCCAGTCGCCCATGCTCAGTTCGTCGACGTCTCACAAATACAATATCTGGACTTACACGACTCAGAAGCCAATGCTGACGAGGACGGTACGTAACTCCACAGTGGAAGCTAACCTATTATTGCTACTAAATATACATTATAGATGGGGAGACTAAGCCAGAGGGTGAGGGTGTAGATGAAGATCCATCCCAACCACAGGCTCCCTCACCGAAGTTTAAGTCGCAATCACGCAAATTAAAGAAGGGCAAGTCCAAAGTTACTGAGCCAGAAACCCCCCCACCAGCGAGCAGCGCTTCGACCTCTAATAAGAAGAAAAACGCCAGAAAGAAGGAGAAGGCCAAACAGAAGAAGGCCCAAGACGCAGCAAAGAGTCCATCCTCAGAGGCCGAACCATCAGAGACATCTCCACCAGCACGATCAACGGGATCGGCAGCAGAGCAGTCTCAAGCTCTGGCTGCGAATGAGACGTCTAGCAAACCGGCACCACCACCGCCGCCAGCACCAGTAGTAGATCCAATGTCTGCGGAATCCGAAATCAAAGTAGCTGAGGTTGCACCGAATACGGAGCCCTCTACTGAACCGCCAGCAGAGGGTGCGGAGAGTAAGGAAGCGAAGGATGAGAGCGCGGCGGTAGAAACCTCACCAGAAGCCACACCAGCAGATGAGCCCCTGAGTGACCCAGCTACCGAACAGCCAACTGAACAAACGGCACCCGAACCCTCCCCGAAAGCTACCGCAGAGCGCGAGAGCTCACCACCTGCTCCTGAAGCTGAAAGTGCAGGCGAGACTAATGATATCCAATCGAATGAGCAGACAACACCTGAGCCAGCCCCAGACTCAGGAGACAGCCCTGACAGTCTGCCTCCAGCTGAATTATCGAGTGAACCTGCTGCTTCGCAAGTCGATGGTGAACCCGCGCCTGAAGCCACGACAGAACCTTCTCAAGAGGTCGCCATTACCTCCACTGAAGAGACAAGTGAGGCGGTTAACGAGAATTCTGATGGCAAGGAAGCATCAGAGTCATCAGATAAGCTTGCAGAACAGACTAATACTCCGCCAAATGAGCCGGAAACGAAGCCTGCTAGTGAACAACCTGCTGTGGAAGCGGCGGCAGATGCATCACCGGAAGCTGTCAGTTGATCCATTCAAAATTTCTTGTTTTATTGAATGAATTCCCCTTTACAGGTTTTGTCTGATTGGGACCCCTCCAAGTGCATCTCGTTGCTGTATAAGTAAAAATGCTCATACTATCCTTATAGGTACATGAAAGCGAACCTTCGCAACCAGCTAAACCAGCAACATCACCTGCTACAGCAGAAGGACAATCGAGTGATGACCCTGGCGATTCAGCCGGCAACGATGCGCCTTCAGCTGAAGAGGCATCAGCCGCGTCAGAAGAAACACATGAGCAAGCCGCTACAAACGAGGCGAAAGTGGCAGAATCGGCACCAGATGAACCTACGAGTAATGATGCTAAGAAGCCGGAAGCTGAGACTGAGGCTGGAATCGCCGAGGAGTCGAGCCCTGCCGAAGCAAAGCCAGAAGCTGAGAAAGTACCCGAAGCGTCAGGAGAATCTAATGCCACTGCTGAACCAGATACAGCTGCCGAGCAGACATCGGTAGAAAAACCAAATGAAACTGACGAAACACCTAAAGAACCAGAACCCGCGGAACCTGAAAAGGCACATAGTGAAGCAGGTGATGGATCTCAGGACAAGGACGGCCCAGCCGAGACCTCGGATGTCAAGGAAGATGTGCCGGCGGAGGAGCAGTCCGCGCCCGCACCCCAACCCGTAAGTCAATTTCCCCTGATCGCCCCCCTACCTGACTTCATTTATCTATATTCATGCTTCTAATCTTGTGATACTCCAAAATGGATGACGACTGACTCCAAACACCTTTAGACTTCAGATAGCACCGAACCGGCAGCTACAGAACCAGCACCAACAGAGCCGACATCTACCGAATCAGCACCTACCGTAGAAGCAGCTACCGAAGATGTGACTCCTAACGAAGCTCCTGCTGCTGATATCCTAGCCGGAAAGGACGACGAGGTAACGACAACCTTAGAGCCCTCTGGTGATTCCGAGACCAAGCCTGACGATAAACCTGCCCCTGAAGATGCTGCTGATCCTAGTGATTCCATGGAGACTAATCCAGAAGCTAAGAGTGATAGTCAGCAGGATAAACCCACAGCTGATAAGTCAGTTGCCCCTGAACCTGAAACAGAAGAGGCTAAGGATGAATCTGTAACGGAACCGACCGAGTCCGCGGCGCAATTGAAAGAGGCCAAAGATACACCTGCCGAGACCGGTGAAGCCGCACAGCCAGCTCAAGGACCAGATACGACGGAGCCTGAGAAGCCGGCTGACAGCTCAACTGCAAAAGAACCTGCAACGGCTGATGAGGATACAAGCGCATCACCTGAAGATCAACCCAGCTCTACTCCTGAAGAGAAATCAAAGGCTGAGGAGGAGAAACCAGCACCTGAGGATAAATCAACTCCTGAGGAGATAACGCCTCATGAGAGTTCAGAATCCAAGGAAATTGTCGAGGAGAGCACTCTGCCCGAGAAGGCAGAATCCAGCGCCCCTGCCGAGTCAGGATCCGACGTGTCAGACAAGGTTGCAGAGGCAGAACAGACTGAAGCCGTTAATACCGAAGTCAGCAACGAGGTTCCAGCTGAAGCAGGCGATGATGCCAAAAAGCCCGAAGAAGTCGAACCAGCAACTGGTGATGGCGGAACTAAGGCCGAAGACACGGCACAGGGAACGGATGTAAATGCTGGTGAAAATACCGATGAGACTAAAGAAGAGGCGACTCCTGCAACTGAGGACGCGCCCGCCGCCGCCGAAGAACCATCGGTTGTCTCTGGGGATTCTGCTCCTGTTCAGGATTCTCCTTCTGCTGAGGGCTCTGCTTCTCCTGAAGAAGCGAAGCAAGAAATCCAAGACCAGTCTACTAACGAGCCAACTAATGAGCCAGCCAACGAGAAAGCTACCGAGCCCGCTACCGAACCCGCTACCGAACCAGTTGATGAGAAAGCTAGCGATCCCGGGCCAACCGAGCCTGCTCCGGAAAAGATAGAAGAAAGTCCAGCAGAGGGTTCCGATAGTGAAAAGGGAGCTGCTTCAGCAGAGGCTGAGGCCCCTGAGCAGCCAAGTCCAACCAAAGTGGAGCATACGGCTCCTGTCACCGAAGAGAAGCCGCCAGCAGAACCGATCATAGAGGAGCCTCTCAAAGAGGAATCACAGCCCGAAGCAGGTGTTGCTCCCGCTGAGACCACAGAAGGCAGTGCTCCACCAAGTGATGCTCCAGAGGAGCCTGCTAAAGACGCACCGCCCACCGAGCCCCAAGAACCTGCTCCGACAGCTGAGGAGACTCCTGTGCCTGAACCTGAGGAAATCGCTTCTGAGGAGAAGGATGCGGTTGCTGAAGTTGGTGAATCGACCCAACAGGAGGAGGCGCCAGAAAGCTCACCCGGCGAGGAGACTGAGAAAACAGCTGAGAAACTAGCTGAGGCGGAAAGTGACAGTGGTCCAGCGCCGGACCCTAATACCAAAGCGACTGAACCTGCTGCCGCGGAACCCGAGGCAAAAGATGAGCCAGCTGAAAAGCCAGCCGAACCATCAGGAAATGACACAGCGGCCGAAGTACCGGAGCAGGTCGCCAGTAGTGAAGAAGTAGCTGAAACCTCAGAGGCTAAAGAGCCTGGGGCTGAGACCACTCCGATCGAACCAAAACCCGAGGATCCCGAGACTGCTGCGGCTCCAGCAGCAGAGAAGGCTCAAGAAACAGCTCAGCCGGAGGAAACTCCCGAAGCTCCTCCTTCAGATGTCCAGACTGAGGGTGCAGATAAGGGTGTTGGTGATGCTACTGACACTCAGGCTGAGGAGAAAACACCGACTGAGGAGGCTGTACCCACCAAGGAAATCGAGCCTGCTGAGGGCACACCCACTGCAGAGACTGCTCCAGCCGAAAAGAGCGTACCCGCCGAGAAAGATGAACACGCCGAACAAGACACGCCTGCAGAGCAAGACACACCCTCTGAAGAGAACACTCCAGCCGAAGAGATCGTACCCACCGAGAAAGGTTCATCCGCTGAAGACAATACACCAGTTGCCCCTACGGATGGAGATGACAAGAAGAACAACACCTCGGAGGCAGTCGATTTGATCGCTGGACCATCTGAGCCTGCTGAGACCGTCAAAGAGAGCCCTGCTCCGGAGACCGAAGCTCCCATCGAGAACCCTTCCGCCGAAAAACCAGCCGCCGAAGAACCAGTCGTTGAATCGGCCACCAAAGAGACGGAAACTACCGATGCGGTTGCAGAGACCAAAGCCGGCGAAGAGCAAGAACCAGAACCTACGGATGAGCAACAGGAGAAAACCGCGGAGAGTAAAGAACCAGCTTCGGAGGGAAATGCTTCTAATAAAGATGCTGTCGCAGTCACATCAGAAGAAGCAGTAGCTGCACAGCCTGTAAGTCACTGCAACTATTAAACTCTTGTATCCCTAAACAGCCCCTGCTTCCCCTCTAAGTTCACGCCGAAGGTGGTTGATTCTTGGTCCTTCATATTAATGATCTGTTGAACGATGAAATTAAACTAATTTATACTCTGTATAGGTCGAGGCGGTCGAGGCGGTCGAGGCAGCCAAACCTGCAGAAAGCGAACCACTGAAGGAGGAGGCAGTAACATCCGATTCACCTGATGAGCCGGCAGCGGAAAAAGCGGCAGAAGAAGAACCGGCAGAGGAGGTGACAGAAAAAGCGCCCGAGCCCCCTGCCAATGTTCCAGATAATACCGAAGACGAGACACCAAAAGGGGAAAATGTACCTACCACGCCAGAAGAAGCTACTGGAGAGGCCGAACCTGCTGCAGCACCGGAAGAGTCTAAACCGGAAGCAGAGCCTGGGGTTCCTAAGGAAACTGAACCTGAACCTACAGCTGAACCTGAAGCAGAGGCTAAGGCTGAACCCGAAGCAGTACCAGAAGAACCTGAGCCGGTAACACAGCCTGAAGCAGAGCCTGACGACACCAAGGAAGCAGAGATCAAGACATCAGCACCTGAAGCCGAAATCGAAGCCCCTGAGGAAGCTAAGGCTGACTCCACAATTGAACCTGAGTCGGCACCTGAAGCGGAGTCCAATGAGGTTCCTAAGGAAGCTGAAAGTGAAGCAGCGGAAACTACTAAAGAAGAAAATATCACCGCTGAGCCTGAAGCAGAGCCGGAAGCTACTAAGGAAACTGAAGCTGAACCCGCAGCAGAACCTGAGTCAGCGCCCGAAGCAGATCCTAAGGAGGTTTCTAAGGAAGCTGAGAATGAAGCAATGGGGGAACCTAAAGAAGCAGAGGTTACCACTGAACCTGAAGCAGAGTCCAAAGCTTCTGAGAAATCTGAGGCTGAACCTGTGGTAGAACCTGAACCAGTTCCCGAAGAAGAACCCGAGGCAGTCGAAGAAGCCGAAATTAAGCCCGCAACAGAACCTGGAGCAGTCCCTGAAGCAGTCCCTGAGGCAACTAAGGAAGCAGAAGCAGTTGAGACTACTGAGGAAGCAGAGCCTGCCTCTCAGCCAGAACCAGAACCCCAGACAGCTGGAGCCGTCGCGCAGTCAGAACCAGACGCTGCCAAAGAAGTTAAGCCTGAAGCTGAGCTATCTAAGGAAGTGGAGTCACCTGTAGAGCCTGAAGCAGAGTCAGTACCTGTAGCTGATGCTGAACCTGAGGTTAAGCCTGAGGTGGCTAAGGAATCCGAACCTGAACCCGAAGCTGCCGAGGAAGTTAAACCCGCAACCCAATCTGATGCTCCTGAACTTAAGGCTGCTGTTGAGCCTGAGACATCCCCTGAGGCAGCCCCCGAAGAAGTCCCTGAGGCTGAACCCAAAGTTGTCGAGGAAGCTAAACCTACCGCTGAGCCCGAAGCTAAAGTTGAAACTATACCCGAGTCTGAAGCAAAGCCTGAAACCGAAGTTGAACCCGAAGTACCTGCGGAAAATAAAGCAGAGGAGACCGTTGAAGAACCTGATCCTGCTCCCCAGTCTGCTGCCGACCCTGAGCCGGAGCCTGAAGCCAAAGGCGAAGCTGAAGCTGACTCTAAAGTCGAGCCTACTGCGGTGCCTGATTCTGAGCCTGAAGCTAAAGCTGAGCCAGTAGCGGAACCTGCGGAGGAGCCTAAGGAAGCCGAGGCTGTCGCGGAAGCAGAACCTGAGGCTAGTAGTGAAGCCGAGCCCGCTGCAGAGCCCGCTGCAGAGCCTAAGATATCTGGTGTTACTACTGAAGCAAAAGGTGAAGCAGAACCCGAAGTTGTTTCCAAGGCAGTGGATGTTCCCGAAGCAGAAGCCAAAGAAGAGCCATCGGCAGAGGCGCTTAAACCGGAACAGTCACAGGACAACACGAAGGATGTTACCACCGAACCCGCCGGAAAGGAACCACCAACAAATGATCGACCAGATGACAAGCCGAAGTCAGCAGAAGAAGAGGAGGAGAGCAAGGATACAGTTGGACCAATTGCAAGTGAGGAGGTTTTGGCTAAGAAAGGTGAGGACCCGTCCTTTCCTAGTTCCCCCAGAGACACCCCTGGCGTTGTAGCGAATGATTTTGGAGGATATACCCCTGAGCCGGTTCCAGAGAGTTCTTTATCCGTTGAGGAAGGAATGGAGGAATTAAGCACAGAGAAGCCGAGTGAGGTGCTCGATGAGCAGTTGGAGGTAATTGGGTCACCTAAAGTGTCTCAAGAAAGTGAAATACAGCCGAAAGGTGAGGTCGAGCTCAAGGAGCCACCTCTACAGGTCGCTAGTTCTAAGGAACTTGCAGTGGAAACCCCCACTGAGGACCTTACGACCACTATCGAAGTTCCTATGGAAGAGCATAGAGATATAGGCAAGCAACTTGACGAGCCTTCAAGAGAAGGCAATTCAGATATTGCGGATGATAGACCTATCTTAGCGGAAGGTCCTCAAGTTCAAGAGGAGCAGGTTCAAAACGTACCGGACGATCCTAAGTTGCAGTTAGAAGAGCATGAAGAATATCTTGACACAGATATTAAGGCTACCACATCCGAAGATGAGCCTAGCAACGAACTATCTGGGATTCCTTCAGCTGTTGAAGACGAGGTTGCAGTGCCTCGTGAGCAACAAGCTTCCACGCGGGAATCTGGAGACGAAGCGAAAGTCTCAACGCTTCTAGGAGAACCCCAGGAACCCATCGGTGCTTTGAAGGATTTTGCAAATCCCATAGAACCACCTGTGGATCCTAAGTCTGCATTGGTTGATGAGCTGCAAGAGGAACATGCAGAAGCGGTCGCCTTTGATGTTCAACAAGAGAAATCTGGTAGACCAGAAGCATCCGACATCAATGTTGCGCATAGTGAAAATGAGGTTATAACAGGAACCGAAGTCCCTGATTCCACCATCGAGCCCCCTGAACATATATTGCATGAGGACACAAGTGCCGAGGCATCATCGGTCGACGTCAAGAAGTTTATGCCAATCAATGATCAAGAGGAGCCACAGCCCACTGAGGGTACTGAACGAACGGTAACTGAAGAGACAGAAGCTTCTGCCAGCTCTAATGCTCAAGATTCGCTTACTGAGGCTAAGACGGACGATGATATTAAGGTCCTAGAGCCACCAACCGAAGACGACCATGCCCTAATAAACCATCCACAGGGAGAAACTCCTGGTAGTAATAATATTGACGAAAAAGTCGCTCCTAAGGAAGCCATCATCTTAGGAGAGGAAAATCCTGCAGTAGAAGTATCGGATGAACCTCCCTCTCCGCCAGCTAAACAGGAACAAATATCTGAAGAAATCTCTGCACCTGCTGTTGAGAAGCTTACAGTCGATGATGGCTCTGAAGAGCCACATCAAGAAGAATCCGCTATGCAAGCTCCAGATACTCTAGATACGTCCGAGCAAGCCGAGCCAGCCAAGCCAGTCCCCGCAGATGCATTCGAAGCCGAAACTACGCGTCCGAATGACACTAGTGAAAATAACACAGAACCATATATGCTACCTGTGGCCGAATCTGAGCCCATCCAACCGACGGAAGGAGTAGCCGAAGTTGAAGAAGAAACTACTGCACCGATAGAAGAGCCAGTGGATGACAATAACCTTGCTACGCCGCAAGCTTCCAAAGTTGGAGAAAAGGCTGCTGTTGAAGATGTCCCTATTGAGGAAGCTGAGGTCGTCCCTATCGAAGTCGTAACTGAGGAAGCTGTTCCAGTCGGAGAAACTCCACCTGTCGAAGAAGCTCTTCCTATTAAAGAAATTCTTCCTGTTGAAGAAGCTTCTCCGGTTGAAGAAGCTGCTTCAGTCGGAGAAGGTCTATCTATTGAAGAATCTCCACCCACTGAGGAAGCTCCAATTGATAAAGTCCCTGCCGAAGCGGTTCCTATCGAAGACGTTCCTGTGGAAGAGCCTGCTATCGAAGAGGCTTCTGTTGAGTCTCCTCTCAAGGCAGTCCCTATAGAGCTTGTCCCTGGATATCCTGCCCCTGGGGAGCCTGTCCCTGGGGAGCCTGTCCCTGAAGAGGAACCTGCTTCCAAAGAAGATGCTTCTGGGGACATGTCTGGGAGGGCGATCTCTGAAGATATTATGCCTGAAGATGAGCCTATGCCGATAAAACCAACACTAGAGGACGTTCCTGTTCCCGCAGAAGAGCCTATTCTCGAAGATACTCCTATTCTTGAAGAGTCGGCTCTTAAAGAGGCGGTTTCTGAAGACGTTCCGAAGGATGATCTTGGCGTAGAAGCTACTCTGGAAGAGGCTCCAGTCGAGGATGTGCATATCAAAGCTATACATGAAGATGCGGTTCCTGCCGAAGATCCTCATCTAGAAGAGTCTCCTACCAAAGAGGCCCTGTCTGAGGCCCCCGTCGAAGCAGTATCTAAAGAACCTCTTTCTGCAGACATCCCTATTCCTGAAGATACTGCTGTTCCTGAAAATGAGATAGTTCCTGAAGACAATCTTGTCGTAGAAGCTCCCTTCGAGGAGGCTACTATACAAGTGGTCCCCGAGGAAATTCCTAACAAGAAAGACGTTATCGAGGATTCACAGGCCGATGTCATCGAGACGCAAGACGCATCAGCCGTCCTTGAAGATACGCAGGGCATATCAAAACAAGAAGTGGGGCCAGTTCCAGAGTCTACTGTTGAAGGGCTGGGCGAAACCCAAGATCCTGAACCCCCTCTAGACGCAGCCATAGACGATGTAAAGTCTCTCAATCCGACCGCTTCTTCAGTCCAGGGGGAGGGACAGTCGCAGGAAACTGAGGTGATCAATGTTGATCACACTTTGGGCAATCATCCTTCAGGCTTAGAGGCAAGCGTCATTGAACAGCCAAATGATGAAGACGTCAGAGAAGAGATACAGCCAGATATCCAATCTCTGCATGAAATGGGAGAGGAGGCCTCTGAAAATCTCATTGCCGAAGACACCGCATCGCATCTGAAAACCATCAGTGAGCTGGAAGAGACAAGTGTTACTGCTGAGCCTGAGCCAGGGAAGGAATCTGTTCCAACTATTGCAGCCGATTCCGAACTAGACATTTCTCAAGATGCCGAGCCTAAGGAACCAGAAACAGACGATGCTGTTCCAGGCGATCATCCTGAGCTCATTATCGAAAAGACGTATAGTCCGAATGCTGAATTCGAGCCAAGCTCGGTCCCTCAGACTGAGCCAGAACCCAATCTAGAATCTAATCCTCGAATCGATCCTAAAGCAGTGCCCACCCATCAACCAGACATTGATCCAGGTTCATTAGCGGATAAGACTATAAGCGAACAGACTGAGCTTCAAGGTGTCGACGAAGCATCCGAGTCTCATGTTGATCCAGAGGTCGAGCCTTCTGGAGAATGTGCTTGGGAAGATAAAGCAGCTGCTGTCGAAGAATCACCACCTGAGCCAGAACTGAGGAATATAGACCATGGAGAGCCAGGGTCTGATGGCATCCCATCTGAACCTGTTATTGAACAATCGGCTACTGAGCAGCAACTTTCATCTGATCCCAATTCTACTAAAGATTCTGTCGATGTCGAAATTCCGGACATGGCAGAACCTTCCGAGATATCTACTACGCTTCCAGCACTGGTGCCTTCAGTTATCTCAGATGAGCCTGTTCTTCCTAAAGAGCCCGTCGCTGCTGAAGAGTTTATTGCCGTTCAAGAGCCTACTATCCCGGTAGAGGACATTGCAAGACACGTCGCTGATACGGAAGAACCGGCTGTTGCTGTCAAAGACGAGCTCTCCATCAATGAAGAATCCGCCGTGCCTATAGCAGAAGAGCCTTCGGTAGTAGTTCCAGACGAGACTAGTGTCCCTGGTCCAATTGTCCAAGAGAACCTTCCTGCTCCAGAAGATGCAGCTATCATTGATGATGAAGAGCCCTACAAGCCAGAACAGCCCGCTATCTTAGAGGAACCTACTATTGCCATTGCAAAAGAACCTTCTGTGTCAGAGGATCCTGTCGCTCAAGAAAAGCCTATTTCCACTACCCAAGAGGCTATTGAGGTGGAAGTGCCTATCGCTATTTCAGAAATGCCTGCTCTTCCAGAAGAACCTGCTCTCCCAGAAGAACCTACTTCCATAACAGAAGAAAAGTCTTTGGCCACTGTTTTAGATGAACCTATTGGTATAGGAGAGTCTGCTGTCCAAAAGGAAAACACTGTTACAGAATCGCATGCCGTTCTGGAAGAGGCCCCTCTAGCTGCTGAAGAAGAGCCTTCTGTTGCTATTCCAGAAGAGGCTGTTGCCGCTACTTCATACGAGCCAATCATCCAGGAAGAGACTCCTGCTACAGAGGAATTAGTTAACGATTTGAAAATCGAGTCGCCCATCGCTAGTCCAGAACATGACGCTATCCCAGAAGAACCTGCAGTTTCAGAGGGGCCTGTATCAGATGAACAAGCAGCTCCACCAGAGACCACTATTCCGGAGGAGCCTGCCACCATAGTTCTGGAAGAGCCTGACTCTATCGTTGAGAAAGAAACTTCAGTCCAGGAAGAGCTTGCTTCCGTGCAAGGATCCACTACTGGTGTTGAAGAGCCCACGACTGCTGATCTAGGAAAGCCCATTGCTCCAGAAGAAGCTACCGTGCCAGAAGAATCTGCTTTCAAAGAAGATGTTGCTGTCATGGAGAATTTCGTCGTGGAAGGGTCTATCGCCGCGCAAGACCCAATCACTGTCGAAGAGACTATCATAGGCAAGGAGACCGATGCCCTTGAGGAGCCCGCCATTCCCGAACAACCTATGGTTTCGGAGATTTCTGCCCCTGGAGAACCTAGTGTTTTCGAGACGTCGAAATCTTCTATCACAGAACAGCCCGGTATTGTGAAAGAATCCATTGTTCCAGAAATTCCTTCTACTCTAAAATATGTTCCCGCAGGCGACCATACCCTCCTGAAGAAACCTGACGTTGGTGGCGTTCAAGAGTCTCCTATCCTTAGTGCGCCCGAAAATATAGAAGGGTCTGTTCTAGAAGAGGAATGCAACCTCAAAGATCAACCACCAGAATTTGAAGTTATCCATGTGCAAGGAACGGAGAAAGATAAGGAACCTGGAAGTGCTTCCGTGGTGTATACTGCCGGTGGCCATGTCCTTACAAAAGGCTCTACTAGTCAGGACCAACCGGAAGTGTCCCTTCAAGAAGAGATAAATGAATCGCCAGAGGAAGACATCCGTGAACTTGAGATGCCTTCTATTGAGGGCGTTGCCTCACTAGATGAAAGTGCTGAGAAGTCGCTCGTTCAGTCCAAGGAGACTGCTGGTGGGAAGGAAGGCGCTCAGTCCATTGCAGACGACAGCGAGAGACAAGATCTAGGGCAAATCGCAACCCCAGTCCCAGAGTCTGTTCAAGATACTTTCCAAGGATCCGTCCCAATCGAAATATTAGAGTCGCAGTCATCGGGATTAGGAGATATCTCGTTTGTTCAAGAGCCATCAGCTGCCGACATTTCTCATCCTCACGAGAATGAAAGCATCGAAGAGGTGCCTCTCATCACTGAAGAACACAAAGAATTTGATATTCTTTCTCGCGAAGACGTTTACGCAGCTGAGCTTCTAGCATCTGGGGTTTCCCACGAAGACCTATCTGCATCCAAGCAACCACTCCTTATTAAGGACGAACTCGGGAAAGATCATTCACCTAGAAATGAGTCTCTTGTTGAGCCCGAACCTTCAAATTTGGATGAACATGCTAAAGGTGAAGAGTCATTCAGCCTCGATAGCTCTCAGGTCGCCGAGGAAATTCATCCGGAGGCCGCCGTTGAGACCCAGGATATTTTCACCCAGTCTGTAGAAAACGATACAGCCGATACTAATGCGGATGATGATTTCGTATTCATCGAGAAAGCAGACAGCGACACCTTGGATGAAGCTGCACACAATACGGAAGCCCATGAATTTCCGAGACAAAAAGAATCACCTACAGAAGCCTTAGATACCTCAGTCGACCAAGAGTTGGTCTCCTCCCTAAAAGCAAAAGACTCTTCTCGGGTCCTCGAAGCACACGCTCCGGTCGATGAGACACTAGCAGAGTCTCAGAAAAGTTTCTCGCTCAGCGACAAGAAAGAGGAGACTGAGCAAACAGTCCCAACTCCGGGTGAAGCTTCAGCTCAAGGACACTATATCATCAGCGAAGGCAAGGGTGATGATATCGTCCTGGTTGCACCTCTTGACTCTCGGGAGACACATCTAGAGGTCTCAGCGACGCGAGATGATGAATCTCTCAGCAAAGAAACTGAACTCCCATGTGATAATATAATTGCGGATGAAACTCGCTTTCCCGCGGATGATTCATCGGAAAAGGATTCGTCGATCCCGCCTCCGGAGACATCACGCACTCAGGAGGAACAAGACCATCCCCAAGACAGTTCCAGAGACAAGCTCTATATTAGCAAGGAGCTCATAGAGCCCTCTCCGCTAGAGCATGTCATGCCTGCCACCCCGGGCAAGAGTCCAGAGCATGTTAACAACGACACTGCCCATAAACCTGTTCAAAGTGCAAGCACTCTCACTGAGCAACAATTTGGATTAACTGGCGACAGGCAAGACGTTCACTATGAATCTCCGCAAGCTGTAATTGAAGAGGATGCTACAGTCGCCAAACCAGCAGATGGTCAAAGTGAAGCTCCGCTCGATAATACAGAGCGAAATGAGCCCGAGGTTTCACGCCTTGAAGATGCACCTGATGAGGTTCGAGTTGCATCTTCCCCCACAAAACTGATGCAGACCGACCAGTCTCAACCAGAAGACGGGCCAACGCCTGTTCAGTCTGGAGATAAGCATTCAGTCGAAGCAATCGGGGCTTCCAGCTTAGTCGATATTTCTAGTCAAGAAGTTAATGATAGTCCCAAGAATGTCCCTCGAGACATAGATTATACTGAAGGCCATGGGTTGTCGGATACGGCTACTGCTGAGATACCAGGAGGGAGCCGAAGCATTAAAGATACAGACACAGTACCCGATATAATCCCGGGGGTTGATGACACAGAGAAGCTTCAACGTTTACAAAAAGACGTATCTGAGACAATAGAGCTCTCTACGGGAGCTGCAGCAGAAGAGGAACCCAGTGATGGCTCGGAAGCTGAAGAGCGCGATGGCCAATCAGCTATGATTGCGGCAGGGATTGCTGGGACCGCTGCAGTTGCGGCGGCTGGCAGCGTGCTTACTCACAGGGACACGTCAGGAACAGACGATCATGGGACATCGCGCTTGATGCCCATAGACGCCAATGATGCAATGTTAGACCAGCCTTTGGCTTCGCTGTCTACCCAGGACTCTACGCATTCAACTCACGTCGCATCTGATCACTCTTCTTCCGATACTCCACAAGTCATCATACACAAATCAAGGGAGTCCAGCTCAATAGCCGAGTCTAGCAAGCCTGGATTTTCAGAAAGCACCTTGCCACATGAAACTTCAGTTCTCAACATGGACCCATTAGAGAAGGCCGTTAGTCCTCCCTCGGATGAACATGCGGAAACTGCCTCGTCTGACAAAAAGGCTAAAAGCGAGGAGCAATTATTGCGCCAAGGCACCTCGGGTGATTTCGTTGATATTATGATTTCCAAAGGGATACCAAGATATCAAAGTAGGGAAAGCATGACAGATAATTCACTACCAAAGGTGGGAGAGACTCGGTTAAAATTGCCACGTCCCAATACACCTGAAGCTCCCCAAGTGGTAGCGTCTGCTATTCCTCTCTCGGAATCATTCACTATAATTGAGAAAGAGCCAATCCCACAGAAGAGCAGCAAGCGGACATTTCGACCATCTTTAGTACATTCAGGGACTCAGACTGATGAAGATTTTGATTCTGGGTCTCAATCAGCCACGTTTCCGCGTGCCTTCTTCAACTTTGCTGATTTAGAGCCTCGGTCACGAACTCCAGCAATTATCATTCCAGACCTTGCAGATTCCAATGCTAAGGCATTGGGTAGAGCGCGAAGTGTCAGGAAGCAACGTAGAATCTCGTTCAAAAAAGCAGAAGATACTATAGCAGCTGCTGTGGTGATTTATGCAGCGGCTCGAGAGCTTAGCCCCCCTCCACACTCTCAATTGGGTAGTTCCCATGTCGAGAAAAACATAGCAGAGACTTTGGAACCGGCTCAGGAACCTATTTTGGAGTCGCCAGATATTTTGCCTGGGGTAGTGGCAGGAGATCACGGCGTTGACCAGAATGACGTTCCGACCCCTGTTGCTAACCTGTTTACAGACAACGAAGGCAAGAGATCTGCAGAGGATGTCAAAGGTGACCGACACCATAGGCATCGGCACCACCGCCATCATTCCTCCCGTTCTAGAGACAGCAAGAGTAGTGGCGAGCTCAGCCATCACCACCATCACCGCAGAAGCAGCCGTACTGAGAGTAATCTCTCCGCGAAGTCTGCTTCAGACCGTTCAGTACCTGACGCACCCAAGAGACAGGACAGCGGCGTCTCAGTCGAGAGTTCACAGGGTTCCTCGAGCCGGAGGCACCGTACCCCTGAAGAGCAAGCGGCTCATGACAGACGTAAGGAACAACGACGCGCAGCCTACGAAGCACGTGAAAGGGAAGCACGTGAAAGGGAAGCACGTGAAAGGGAAGCACGTGAAAAGGAAGCACGTGAAAGAGAACAGAATAACAAAGGCAAGGAAACTGAAGCACCACCTAGCCCAAGACGCTCTCACCGCAGTTCGAGGCGGCACAGCCAATCTCACTCCGAACGGGTTTCCATAACAGAGGAGCGCCCAACATCTGCCAAGAAATTTTTCGACTTTAAAGCGCAAAGTGTTCTGGCACCGAATACGACTCCCCCTCATCTTAAATCTGATAAAGTTGCTCCGGCAGACAAAGATGTGCCTAGGACTGAGAGTCTAAAGCGGTCGAGCACAGGCAGGTCTTATAGAGCCTCCGCAGATTCTTCCCAATCAAAGCGCCATAGATCTAACGAAGACTCACACGCAAGCAAGTCCTACAGAGACTCTATTGATTCTTCTCAGGCAAAACGCCACAAATCCAGCAATGAATCTCGCAGCAAGTCCCATAGAGAGTCAGTAGATGCTTCGCCACCAAAGCGTCACAAGTCCAACGACGAACATCGCACAAGCAAGTCCTATAGAGATTCTGGTGATTCTTCCCAGCCAAAGCGTCATAGGTCCCGTGATGAGTCACCCAGGAGACACAAATCAGAGACAAAGCATAGTACTGACGTTCCGGCCTCGAAATCTACACCGGCCCCAAAGGACGAACCAAAACCCTCAAAACGAGAAGAGAGACAGAGAGCTCGAGATGCAGAGGCCACTAAGAAGCATACTGGCTTCCGCGCTACACTTAAGAAGATCTTCGCCTAGAAGGCAATTCATATTCACTAACATTATGTGAGATGATCAGCACGATGGATGATGGCAGAATGGTTGAATAATGATGTAGTGAGCTGATGGGAAACTAACGAGATGATGAAAATCTTTCCATATTTTGATGCGATGTTTCGGATTTGCGGACTGCCGATTTGGATATTTCATTTCTTGTGTTTTGTATTCATGTTTGGTATGTTTTAGTGTGTTGATATGTACGGAACTAATATTGTGACGATGACGAATGTAACGTTGTGCAAGTACTGATGAAGAAACCACGTGCCTCTGAAGTGAAATGAGTGTTGATGAAAATATCTTGTGAGGATGAACGACATTAAACTTTCTTTTATTATATTAGTATGTCCTTGACGGGTTATGGTATTTGCGGATTTCGCTCGTTCGAACGTTGAAAAGCCCTCGTCGGGTATCTATTCGCTGTGTACGTTAGTACTACTATTGAACTACTGTTTTATTCATAATACATTCATCTCAATTATCAACTAGCAAATCATTTTCTCTTTACATGTCAGCATAGATCAATACCCGTTCAAGAAAATCGATATTTAGCCGTGTCATCCAAAGCGATACTGGCCCATAGACAAATGAATGTATTATATCTGATACGTAGCTCCTCATTCATCCAACCCAGGCTAACCTTTCTTGCTTATTCGGCTAACTTGGTAGTACCATTTGTACTGCTGATGTGATTAGTCTTTAGATACAGCTATATGACTATGATTACGGTGCAACCCTCTACTTCAGACCTTATATCAACCACAACACATTGAGTCTACAACGCCCAACTCAAGCGTCTATTACTATTACATAACCTTTCATTTGGTCCTTTGTTAACATGTCACACTCAAATTATCTCTGCCCTCGAAGCAAGGCAAGGTCTTCATGTTACCGCCTATACCGTTAGCTGATATTATATTAGCAGGGACTGCTGGAAGGATGTCTTTCATTGTGATATCTTGTCTCTTGTATCCCTAGCCTCCACGTATCACTAGCCCAAATCTGAATATCTAACTATCTTGGTGAATCAAGATATGTTGCCATTGCAAATGAGAAAATTACATACGTTCTACAAATACCTAGCACGTAGGATTTCAGATGCGGTACCAGGAGGACCAGCTTTAAACATTAGGAGTTTAGGAAACCAGTGCCGAACGCTTGACAAAGAAAGAGCTCCAGTCACGCAGAAGTAAGTCTAAACAATTCACCATCAGCAATGTAAAGATTAAGCCATATTTCCAGTACAGTAACAGCATCCCAGTATATGAATATGATGAAGCATTTGACTTGCAGTTCTTTGGAATTATGTGTCTGTGTATTGACCTAATCCAATTGGAATATCCAATATCACGAGGTATGACGGTTTCGCATTGAACATGTAAGCGAGCCTTGATTCTTCGTGTCTCCTGACTATTCTTAGATTGTTTCCTACATCATGGGATGGCCATAGAGTGTAAAAGGCTGCGAATCTAGTTCAATTATGTCCTTCCAGGCTGATATTTTTTGTTGAATTTGGCCTTTGAGGATGAGGCCCACTTCTAGACAGCCCATATACAGCTTCCGCCTAAACGTATATATAGTGACTCTGTTCCACCCAGCTTCACTTTCTTCAGAAATCAAGCCATTATGGCCCTCATTATCTGTTACATGATGGCAATTCTAGATAATTCTAAACTACACGTTTAATTATAACGTTTATTGGGACTATCTGAATCAACATGAGTTAGTCAAGGATTAAAGACTATATACGATTAGCTCTATACCGGATACTTCGTCTAGTCTATTTCAAGGGCAATACCAAGACTCACGGTTCAATATATGGTGTTTCCTTCTAACATTATATTACAAATATAGCTATAAATCACACATATGTGCCATGGTTTGCTAACCTGTTAAAGTCTAATATGCTGTCTCTTCATGAAATATCCCTCATGTCTTTCCAAGACATTTACATTATGCTAGCGTTTATAGTGCCTAAGTTTACTTTACCAGTCGATATCATATGCTATCATATTGCTGCGTCTTTCATTCTATGTCAACTAGTTAGTTTAAGAGGATATATGAAACTTCCTAGCAAATTACTCTATAGCAACGGCAATTTATTCCGAAGAACCTTTACTTTCATAGATACGTTAATGTAATAAGTTTTAAAATACTATTTCTCGGCGAGCTAAATACCACACGTGAACAGCTATTTTTCATGTTATCCTACTCAAATGAAAATCCTGCCGCTGCCTCTCAAGCAATAGGAGTTGTTGTGACCGAAATCGGGCTCATATCAGGGACATCTACCCATGTAGTAACCATATTGACCGCTTCTCTGTCCTGAATCTAGATGATTTTGCTGCCCAACCGTGACATGGTTTCGCGATGATCATTATATTCATGTGCTGTAGTTTAGTTAACCTTTGGCGCATGGCTAGCGTGACAGACCTTTGGAACCACTGGAGCGGCAGATGTAGCACGTATCGGGCAGCTTGGAATACCTGGAAATACCGTTGGCGGAGACGGACATCATTGCGCGTACATACATTAACCCATACAAGGATTCCAGTGAGGATCACAAGATCATCAAAAATCTTTAATAGTAGATTATGAAAACATGTAGGTAACCCCACAATCGCAAGCGCGTCATTGTCGATCAAGCACCTCTTTAAGTTAAAATATCAGTACGAAGCTGGGCATTGCGGCGCTCCCTAGCCAACGGCTCATGTACCGGGGAGCGTGCCATGGTGCTGGGAATATCCTTGTCGTATTGTAGATTACCCCTAGCATGAATGTAGTATGTGCAAGGGCGATCCCAGATGGTTCAGTCTATTCGTTAACGAGGAACGTCGATTGTCATTGGAGGTCTAGATGCGCACTGCAGTTCTGCATAAACTAGGAAGACGAACTTCGGAATGATACGGATTTATGAAGCATACAGGCGTTATCGTGATAGCTACTTCTCACCCCAAGACTTACAGTTCCTTGACACTGAAACCTGCGTTCGGGTAAGTATGCATGTAGATATTCACTGTTTAGTACACGGTACCTATTAGAGCCAAGGACTAGGTCTAAAGCGAATTGGATGAACACTCCATGTCGCTATGATGTTTCCCTTTCAGCCACTGCCGCATGAACTTGGGGGCATACAATCGCACCACGATCAATAAGTAAATGATGTGCAACACGACTCTTCTAGACCTCTCTCCATCTTTAGGTGCTGAAATATTTATGTACATAGTGGTTATTCTCCCAGTAGCTCACGGACTCTAGCCTAGAATAATCCAAGGCTGCCAAGTTGATCAAATGCCAGGTCCAGGGTGCTTTTACTATGTACACAGTACTTGGATGGATGTCACTTTCCAGCTAATGCTGTACCAAAACCGCTAGTTAGATCAAAAATAGGATCCCAGCGAGGTATAAGAGTTTTATATAGCTAGTTTAACTTTAAGCTGTGATCGCTTCATCTAATTAACATGTATCAACCTGGTATATTAATCCTGATCTACATATGAACAAAATTTTTGAAAAAAGTCTATCGGCATCTAGATTTCATCTGGGCATCAAGATATATATTTCATATGTCCAGGTGAATGGATACACGATGTGGTTAGGCATCAAGTCTAGCTACTTCTTAGTTAGTGCCCCTGGATCACCGTTGGAATAACCGGTTTGCCCTGAATACGCTCGGACCCCATCCGGCGTGCTACTAGGCAGACTTCCCCTTTCTTGTCAAGCTGTGCCGCGAAGCATGTGTAGATCAAAATCGAGTTCGTGACAATGTCACTAGGTACTATGTTTGTAGATAAATATCATCGGCGTGGTTTATAGATGTACCCGAGTACAGGTACTCGTAGATAAAATAAGTAGCAACCCGACCTAACGAGGAGACTAGAGACTCCATCCAGTTGAAACGACATCCGGCCTCCCGAAGTAGATGGCAACATGGCAACGAGCCCTTACAAATACGTACTTCGTTAAAATCATTACTACCAACAACGTCAAAACCGCCAGGGCAGTCTATGCGGGATTAGCTATCAGACTAGACCCCCTGTCTACCTGTCAAACCAAGCAGCTAGTAGTGAAATGACCGTGCTATCTTCGGTTCCGGCAAGCCCCGGCTAGATCTTCGACTAGGCTTCACGGCCGCTATGGGCCGATACACCAGTTGTCTCTTTTTTTCAGCTGTAGGCTGGAGCTTCTTGATTAAGCTAGTAAGCCTGAGCGTATCTTTAGAACGAAGGAGCACATCCTCTAACTGCATGAATGCTAGTTCTGGAAACAGGACTACCTCCGCCCCTTGTAATAATGTTATTCAGTGGCTCTTGTAGTAAGGTTATGCGTTTGTTGAAGGTATCTAGTGTGATATTGTAGGAATGTACTTTGTTCAGAATTATGCCTTATAAGTACTTCGACGAGCTTTGCATAGTATTAGCAATGAAACATTGCCTTGTGCTATCGAGCGGGCTTCTTCCGATGTATCATTCCACCGCGGAAACAATCGCTCTTCAGGAGGCAGACTGTAGACTATATGTAGATATCTCCTAAGGTAGTTGCAGACATAAGACTCTTATAAAGAAAAGATATTGTGATAATTATAAACTAACAAGCAACTGAACTATTGTTTATGAAATACTCATCGATAACAGAAAGACTACTATATATGCTCTTGAGGTAAGTTTTTTAGTAGTTTAATGGCATTGCTAGACTAGGAACTCGCAGGAGTACAAGCCGCTACTTGTATGGCATGAACATATATTCTAGTCTATTATAGCGACCCACTGGGGCAGTTTTGAACATTCAGTCAACCTTCTGTAGTTATATGAGTCAAGTCTTTGAAGGAACAAGTGAAGTTTGTTGTATTGTCTACCAAACAATCCTTCTGTTCCTTCTATGGGTTTTGATTATTCCTATCTATATTTTACCTAACTGCGGGATTTACAAGAATTGCCATATCGATATATTTCAAAATACTTTTGCAAATTTACTATGATCGAGGCAAAAGAAGCCAGGATCTTTGCTGGTTCCATAGTAGCTAGCCCTTTAATGTGTACTTGATGTGTCGTTTCTAGTTGAAGGCCTAGGGTTTTACCACAATGTAAGTATCTTCAAAGCATTCAAATTCAATTGTTTAATATGTCGTCGATCAGAGAGACCTATGGTGCAACTAGAGCAAATCCCTGGTTGCTCTTAGGTGCTTACCATAAAGCCACAACAAGACCAAAGTGTCTGGTGCAGTTTATGTAAACGTATAGGTATACGTAGTATGTTCTTTCTATCGTATCCGCTTAACCATGACTTTTATCTCTACACACAGCCAGATCAACCACGTATGTACTGACTACATGTTTCTATATCTAACGGCTGGAGTAAGTATCGAAGCGTCATAGTTCGTGACGAGGCTATGCTATGTACAAAACGTTTCAGCGATAAGCAGCAAATTTATAAGCAAGTCCCATGATGCAGTCATCCTTCAGATTGTCTCACCGCTTGATCGCTGCTCGCGAAAACTTGCAAAAGTTAATAGGTTTATACACCTATTTGTCTCTATTTCACCCAATACGTATAATCAAAACCCATATATAGAATAAAGCCCCATCTTCCAGATGCTCTTGTGACAGGCAGAGAGAATGGTTGAAGCATTGACAGTGTAAGATCACCTCAGGCTCAAGCCAAATATACCCTACACACCCTAGACTCATGTCATCTATCAATTCTTATAGATCACCATACCAGGTAGGAATCCGGCTACAGTACCTCTGACTGACCCATCAATTGTGCGAAGCAATCATCTCACGAAAGGCTTACCATTTATGACTTTGCACACCGGGATAATGATACTGTCTTAGGGAATATAGTATGCCATATAACGTACAAACTGGGGACGTCAATTCTACGATATGACACCAAAGACCCTCTTTCCTCGCTAGTGTCGCCTACAGGACAGCCTCATCACATGTGACCCACGCATGCACCTCCTATGCGAGGGGAATAGAACGAAGCCTTACGTGAGCTGACATATGTTCCCACCAAGTTCTTCTTGCCTCCCATTGCACATAAGGGTTCTCCGCCAAGCAACGCTTACGTCGGTCGGCTCGGCCAGTTCCAGGCAAGGCGGACGAAAGCTGGAGGAGGCTAGGGTGGCGGTTTGAGAAAGTGGTGCCATTTATATCTAGTCTGTGCGGGAACGAACCGACTAGCCCAACCCAGCCCCAGTTCTACACAAGAATAAGGCTTTAGCCTCCTAACTATCGACACAAAACTATATGGGGACTCATTCTCGTGGATGACATACGTAACTAATTTTTGTTTTTGAAAAAATTCACCAAAAAATTATATTATACTCGGTGGTCATTATCCCGAGGGTTGCGGTCTGAGACAAGGAAATAACCAATATTTTCTTTCCGCCTCGTTCTTATATGTGCTCTCGCAAGGGTAACCTTCCCTCGTGACGGCTCCGCTATGCAGGATTGTAGATCATGCATGCATGACATGACGGACAATTTGTTCATCACACGTACGTACGTACATTGTGGCTGGCCGTCTGTAAAACAATTACTGTGTTGAAATATTGACATCGATTACATGATATTGGACCCCTACTTGAATTGTACGTACGTACCAACTGGAGTTCACGGAGACTACTGCGCAGATGTTGATGGCTCCACTGCTGTGTTTAGGAGCATGTGATAAGTCGTCGTTAGCGACGGCTGCTGCCGCCCTGTAAGAGGAGCGGTGAGTTGATGTTGGAAGCGGAGAAGGTTTAGGAATCTTATATTTAAATATCATGCTCTTGATAGGCTAATGCTTACAACCAGTACTGATAGGTAGCTAAGCGAAACATCATAACTAAGCATCCTCATGTAATATTCTATATAGGATATCATTTTCTACCTATCACTGCCAATACGGCGAGGATGAAGCAGTTGGCGTATCTCTTTCCCTTTTGAATCCCGGCTTCATGTAAATGTGATCTTCTTCCCCATTAGACTCTTGAAAACATCGTCAAGGGCCTTGCGCTTCTTGGCCCTCTCCTCGCTGATCTCGTCTACGGCATCACCTTCATCCTCCTCATCATCTCCGTCGAGACCAGGCATCCATGCTCTAATCTGCCCGTCGAGGTGTGCACTGTAAATCGCGCCAGCCGTATTACTACCGCCCATCGCAATACCGCTTGAACCTCCTCCGCCGCCTGCGCCCCTCCAGACGAGACTTGTGATGCGGTTCTTGATGGTACGCGTGGCACCGCTGGTAGATCGGACACCGGCTATCGTCGGACCAGTGCCTCGCAGCTTCGTAATCACTTGACCGTCGTGCAGGTCTAAGACGAGGATCTCCGTCTCGTTCGGCCAGAAAAGGAGCTCCTTCCCGGGGTGAGTCAGGCCCACGGGAGAAGTAAATATGGTGGTGCTTGCTAGTTGACTATTCTTGATGCTCGGGCCGAAGCTTGCGAGTGTGTTTCTTCCCGTGGCTGCGTCCCACACGCGGATGCGCCTGTCGTGTCCAGCCGAGATAATATACCCTCCATCATCTGTCCACGTCAAACCGTTCACAGGGGCTGAATGTGCCTTGGCCGAGGCGCGGACCCTGACCTTGCCACTCGCGTCTAAAAGACCATTGTAGTATAGGCCAAGACTATCTTCTTGGTCAAGCATGCCAATAACTCCTCCTGCCCGACGAATGTCCCATATTTTGACTGTCCCATCTACACTGCCCGTGGCAAGAACATGCTCATGCCGGGGTGACCATGATGCAGCTAGGACGGCTCCTGTATGACCAGCTAACGACTGAACATTGGAGCCGGAGCGAAGGTCGACTAGACGGACGGCTGGATGCTTTCAGGGGTCAGCAATTACGTGAGGAAGTTAAAGTCTCTGGATACTCACCTGAGTTCCACAAGCTACCAGCAGATGCGAAGCTATGGGTGAGATGGCATGGGTGTAGACTTTAGACCCAAGAGTAAATGAGGCGGATAGCTTAGCTGTATCCGTAGACCACAGCTTCAAGGACTGATCGTAAGATGCTGAAAGAAAGGCAGCCGGGTCAAAGGGGTAAAACGAGAGGTGCGTAATGCCAAATTTGTGGGCTTGTTCCGAGCGTGGAATAGTGGCAAGGGGCTTGTAGGTATACGCCTTCGATGGATTGCCACACTGCTCAAGGTCCCATAGCTTGATCGACGCATCTAGGCCGCCCGATACTAGGCTGCACAAGTTAGTTGAGGTCGCCCGTCAATAGGATTATTCTGTAGCAGATAAGCTCACATTCTTCCATCGAAGCGCTCTAGGGCCAAAGCATTTACTCCGGCCTGATGTGCCCATATTGAGGATGCAGGGCCTGAGGCTACCGGGCCAGCCTCGCCATCCTGAACAGCAGCACCTTTCTCGCCGCCATCAAAGCGGAACTGCGGTGCTGGCCGAAACGAATTCAACAGCTGGGTGGTCTGCAGCCTGGCGAAGACGTTGGGTCCTATCCCGCCCGAGGACCGCTCAAAAAGCAACTGATTCATTCATTCATTCATTCATTCATTCATTCATTCCAGTGAGAGACCACTAGGACTTTCTGGCATATCATTTATATGGAAGTCACGACAGTTGCAAAATCATAAGCAGGGAGAAGAAGCTTTGTAGTTGAAGGTTTTGAATTTGTTAGAATCGCATCTGAGACCAGCATAGGAATGTGAGATCTAGTTACGTAATGCTTAGCTACTCTAGCGGCCAAGGTCCCTATGTAGAACCCCGCCAATCCGCCGCCAACCGCCCCGCGTCGGCGCGATTCCGAGTCCTATTTTGCGCCATTCAGACAACGCTATGAGAATTTAGCGAATTTCACTATTCTAGCAGCATCGATATCACAAGATGCTACCGTCTAAGTCGCGTTCACTTGAAAGCTCAAGATGAATACATTTTTGGTCGTAAAGCTCGACTTTTACCACTTTGCACTACACATCGCATGAGTAAATAGCACAAACCAATGGCATCCAGGAGTGTGAGAGAAGGCCGCTATGTGCCTCCGCCAGACACAGAGGATATCACAGAACCCGGAGCCGGGACTCAGGAAGAGAGCAGACGGAAGCGCAGGAAAAGAGACGCCAACGTCTACGATGCAGTAGCGGGTTCGTTCATCCCTCTCACATCTCATCACAGGAATCCTGTTCTCAAACCAGGTCAGTAGATGTTAACAAAAGCATGCATCGTTAGGCCGAGTCACCACGACCCTCCCTCTAGACGACGGAAGCGGACACGAGACACCCACGCACCACAACCGCGTCCGCCGCGACCGCCATCGCGACCCCGTCCTGGCCCCGGATCAGGTGCTCTTCCGCCGCGCGGGCGCGCCCGTCCGCTACGCCGAGAAGGACATCTACTACGCGCACGAGGGCCTGCGCGATGGCGGGCGGGGCGTGCTACCGGATAGCGACCTGCTCAAGGCGGTGCACGAGTACACGGGGCACTTCTACGCGGCGCTGGCGGCGCGCCGCGGGGCCAGGGCGGTCGTAGACGTCGACGAGCGCAGCATGGATGAGACCGCGCTGCTGGCCTTTGGCATCCTGCTGGAGGAAGCCAGTCGCGAGGTGCTGGGCAAAAGAGGCGACCTAGTCTTTACCGAGGGTGTGGAAATCAACGAGGACGCTCGACTAGGGGAGCAGCAGCATGATAATGAGAATGCGGGGGGCTAATTAGCTTTCAGGGGCGCGGCGCCGGCGGGCGAGGGTTCTGCGTAATGCGTAATCTCGGTGAGGCGATGACAATGGAGGTGTAAGCTCACGGTGAGTGAGGCTGAAGGCTCGGCCCGAAGTGGGTGTCTATGCAGAGCAAGAAAAGCCAAATCCGGTCGAAGCGAGGCCCGGTATCGAAGCGCCACGGAAAAGCCTGTGGATAGCCCTCCCCAATGTTTTTCCATACCCACGAGGCAAGGACCATATTGTAGGAGCTCCCGGGATTTGCTTTCGGGATTTGGAAAGATTGGGGGGCAGGGGCAGCCGCGTGGGAGGTCCCATACCGTACCACAAACCATCTCAGATGTAGTCGTATTCTTTTAATATATCATACATAGTACGGATATACGTGTATGGATTGTTCGGCCGATCTTCATCACCATCGTTTCGCCTCATGCGAGATTGGCAAGGCTGTCGATCTATGACTGGTACGCAACAGAGGACTCCGTGAGTCCGTGGCCGCCCTAGCTGGCAATAGATCACGGGACAAACAAGCAGATTTAACTGAGACATCTTGTGGCCACCGTGAGGCCAGTCCTCTTCTCGACCGTTCTTAGTCATCCCTTAATCCGATGAGGACTTCCGGAGTGGGTGCGCTAACGGCAAGCCATTAGAGCAGACTATCAAGAATCGCGACCCGTGGTCGGCGGTATGCTCCAATGGGGTGAGCAGCGCAGATCTTTCCCAGGATGTTCTCGACGCCCACATGCACGAGACTAGCAACGTGGGCGGCAGCTGCACTGGGTGTAGTAGATTACTTACCTTTCCACTAGCGATACCAACTAACGGTCGTTGACTTACAGGAATCTCCGACGTCTCACTCACTCAACGTGGGAGCCACGCCTCGAACGTCGGCCACATATGTTGGAATGGTCTTTTACTCCGTCGTCGCGAGGGAGTGAAACACGCCCACGAGGCGCCGATGGGCTTGCGACTCTCTCACAAGTGATCCGTCATAAACGTGCGCTTCCGTGCTGATGCCGAGAACCGGGTTGGGGGACCACACGCATCAAAAAAGCTTCACGAGAGTTAACATCTCAGTGCTGATGCGATGATTTTGGCGATAATACCTTTTAGAGGCCCGGTGTAGCGATTCTGGCATCGTGTGTCAAACAACCGCGGCGTTGGACTAGGGTGCGGCGTTCAAACCTTGCGTAAATCGCAGCTTATCAGTCCATTATTTTTGCTTTTTACCCCCATCTTTGCTCCAAAGATAGTAGCTAGACCGTGGAGCATATGACTGAAGGGAAGACCATGCCGGCTCCCTACCTAGCAGACTAGGGGGGCCACAATGTAGCCTCTAACCCATTTCGTACTAGGCCTGGGGAGCTTCCAACGTCGGGTCGTACTGTAGGTAGGTAGCAAGCAAGTTCTCGTCAACGAGTTGTATGTTTGTGGACATGGATTGTATAGTAGTTAGGGGGTTTTGCTTGTTGAGGAGGCCGAGATTGCGAAGGTAGCCGAGAGGGTGAGAACACTACGAGTCACGATGCGAAGGAATCTTGTGAGGAGATCGGGTCCGAATCTTGTTTAATATCAGTTATTATCCAGCAATCACAGCCTGCGCCTTGATCCGACAGAATGGTTCTCTTCAGCGCCCAGCTCCGTCCCCAGATGCCCTAATGTCGGGAATTATCAGTGCCGGTATGGTTGCGCTAGTTATTGTCTTTCCCGGTTGAAACAAAAATACAGATCTCTGGGAGTCGATTCAAAACGCGGCTTGCTTCTGGAAGGGGATGTATCAATTCCGATGCTAGATCTGAATCGTGGAGGCTATGTAATATGGCGCTAGGCACACAACCCTTAGCCCTTAGCCCTTGCATCCATCTACTGTACGCACTTATAGTCATTGTGTAGGTTGTGCTTCTTTATTATGTAGGTATGTATATGTATTGCTGTGGAGGCTGCTCAAAGTAACCAGTACAAGAATACAACTGTCACGGGACTACGTACAGTTCAGGGTATATCAAAGAATAATATGATAGGCATGACAAGGAGTCGGACTTTTCCTGTCGGTTATAATACGTGTCTGATTTCTCGGACCACCTTGTTCCAACACCGGTAAGCCTTCGGCCCTATAGAAGCTGTTATCGCAACGTGACCTCGCCAAGGAGATGTCAATATCAATGCGGCCGTCCGTTAGACCCCTGGTCTGCATCCGTCAGACTCTATGCTGGTAGGCAAGGTACGAAGCTGACAGAAGAGGTAAACAGGCTGCTGCTCTTTGACTCGTAAGGTAACGGTTGGCAAAGTACGAGCGGCGCTGTCATCGTCAGGTGGACAGGAAGAGCGCCGTGCAATCTTGAAATCTTGTACCCAACCCAGGTTGTTGGGAATGATAGATCACAATTGAGGTTAGGGAATAGCGAGCTAGCCTATCAACTGACCGCAATGCTTGCATTGCATCGGTTGTGGCGCACCGAAACCCTCGGGAACAGACCAGACGATATACTGGGCTGATTAATATTCAATAAAGTCGCGCTCAGAACGGTCGAAATGAATTGCCAAATAAAGGAGTCCCAGCCAATTCTTGACATTCGTTAGCCATGCTTATAAACCCCCCCTCTGACTTTGGGGGCTTACACGGTCGCAGAAAACAGTAACCCGTGGGATCAGTATTCGACAAGGGAACATATCTTCCCTTGCGTCTTGCCATGCTCCTCGTCACCAATCAACGTTCAACCACATGTGAGATGTGAGAAGCCATCACAGCATCACAGGATGGCGACAGGACAGGGACGAGAAGATTGCCCTATCGGGAACACTTCGTGGGGGTCAATTTATGCAGTGATCTTTTAATTCACCGCCCAAGTATGAGGATGTCGGAATGACCGGTTCCAGCACGTAAAAGTGAAAAAATGATGCCCTTCAAAGCGTAGTAGTTTTGAGGGACGAAAGTCGTTACGGGGAGGAGGCTGGGTTGGTTCCAGATGCGTACATGTTGCGCTGATCGTCCAACTACCCAATACGCGAGTCGTAATCTGCACATACCTACTGTTTCGAGGTAGACACCTAGGTGAACCGGTGTGCTCGTTCACCAACAGGTACACGTACGTAGTATTGCTCTGAAAAATGGCAGAATGGGCAGTCTGTGGCCCGTCAGCTTACTGCTGCGTGGATCTGCCGCGAGCTCCCTTGCACTGTAATCTGTAATCCGTGCTACGAGAGTCAGTTGAATGCAAGATCGCCAATCTTCAATGGCAAGACGGCAGATTGTCTTAGAGCAAGCGACTAGTTGATTGGGCATCAATTGGTTGAGCATCACAATGTGAGGAGAATTGCGAAGACGAAGCATGGAATACCTAGGCAGACAGTGCAGAGAGAGTGACATTGCGCCAACCAACAGCCTAAGAGTTGGTCCCATGGCTGATGAGACGGCACGGCAGAGAGGATGAAAGGCGGGGATCCTTGAGACGGACAGGGTGATCAAAGGGTTAGTTGGTGTTGCTAACGGTCACGTGACAGATGTATCCGATACCAACGGGAAAGTACGCTATGATTTAGGTAATCTGTATGTACCTATCCCTTATCAGCCTAGGGTCATGTAGATAGGTACTTTATCCGGTCGCATTTCCCACGCCAAGGTGAGCCATCAATCGTTTCTTACCTTCGGCACGCTTGAAAGGTATGTCGCGACTAACACACAATTACATGTCATTTTATACCTTAGAAATCCTGTGTCAGACTCGACATCCTAACAACGTTCGTATATCTCTGTGGTAGACAGGACTGCTCTGAGGTTGTCATGTACCCGTACTTGTACTTCTAGCAGGGTACCCTGTAGCGTTGCCCCTTTTGGTATCTAATTTGCGCCATTTAGAACTTTAGAGGCTGCTCTACAAAGTACCCAAGCACAAGGCCAAGGCAGAAATTTTGTAAATCCTGGCAGCTATAGCAGATGTACTATATTTGTACATCGAATTCATCAGTCTTCGACGAGCAGGGTTTCGAAGATCAAGACGTTGATCAACAGAAGATCATGCGCCGGTCTGGCTTCAAAAAGGTTCTTTCAAAGATCTTCGAGCTCTAGAACATACGTAGTAGAGGCTTACCAAACTTGTTCGATGATTGACAGTTGGGCTGCAACGGATGGGTCTGCATCTCATCTATGGCATCTATCTGGCATCTATCTGGCATTGTTCCTGACTTGCTGCAAGATCGCGAAGCAAGCAATAATACATACCCGAAGGCGTCACGCCAATCGTCATAACGATGAGGAAAATTCTATTACTCCATTACGCAAGGATGCCACTATTTCTCTCATCAAACGCCGATGGTGTTCGGGAGAGGAAAAAGGGGTCCAAAACACTGCGTCATGTCTCCATTACGGCTCCTCTCAGCCTTGTCCAGAGGAAAAATCGACCCAATCAACGTGTTAACCGATAACTCATCGGGGTACAGCGGTCTTGAAGTCGCCTTGTCAGCCGTCGACGTCCATTAGGTCTCACTAGGTCTCACTAATGTCACTTAAGTGACTCTGTACTCATACGCTAAGTCGCATCTGAGGAACGTTTGTACGTAGGATCGTACCACTTAGTCTCTCTAGTTGAACACCTGAGACAACCCCATACACGTAAATCTGTCAAGTGAAATTCACAAGCGAAGGCTAGCAGAATGGCAGGACAGCCTCTCAAGCCTCCTACATACGCAAGTGTGTTGGTGCGTTGCTCGGGAGGTGTCTCAGTTTCCGGGTACCGTATGCCGATCTCTCGGGATGCCTCCACTAATAAGTACCCTACCGACATATTCATACATACATATTACCTGTGTGGTGTCACGCTTTACAATATCTCCGATGGGGTGAAGGGTTCACCTTGGCATTCTTTGTGCGCCGGTCAATCTGAGCTTGAGCCAGTAGTTCAGATCGAATTAATCAGTGCAAACTTATCTTGTTGTATGTAGGTTGCAGGTCGGCGCGAAGATGCAGCCTATCAATTTTCAGCCACGTGGCAGATAGTGAATCAGACAACAGTTCGCATAGACGCCTGCAAGCCACAGTTACATAGTAGAACAGACGATCTGCCTAGTAGCTAGAAGACGTCGTCATAGTGTGCGGCTTAACGGACATTGCTGTGGGGAGCCATACCTAGTCAATTCCACACTGCCAATTTTTGAAGAACAGGTCTAGAATCTCGAACGTCCAAGGGTTTTTACGGAGCTTTATAAGTGACCGAAGGAAGGAAATCAAGGTTGACGAAATTGTGGCACCATTTCACCAGGTATTCTAGCTCGTCTATGTTGGTTTAGTTGATCGTGACAAGGCTTATGTGCCGGCATTTCCTCAAATAACGTACTATATAAATTCGAGAGTAACATCGGCCCAGGATATTATATGTATAGTATTGCAACCAAGTCTCACAGGGTTGTGGTTCATCACTGTCCCATACTTAAAAAGGAATACCTTGTGAGGCCATCCCCCACATGACCTGGTGCAAGATCGCTGAGCCAAGATACATGTCCTCTGGTTATGTTATTGGAAACCACGGTTGACAAGGTGAAGTCTAGTCCTTTCTCCGGCGACCAGCAGTGTTGGTCATCGATGAGTAATGGGCCCGTAGCAGGAATAAGTATAAAATGGTGTACGTTTTGCGGAATGACACGGAACCCCGCGGAGCTATGATAAACTCCCCTTGCATGAATGACCGTTCTCTCGTAGTTGAGCCGCAGGATTTTGCTGGTGGGCAGACTATGCAGTTGATCGCGATAATAGGTACCAGTGTCCTATTTCTGTGGTTCTCGATATACCTGCAGCAAAAGAAGATGAGGGCAGAGTCAAGGCAACCAACAAACTATGAAAGAAGCAAAAAAAACTGACAGAGCAAGAGATTGAGGTCCACTGCATCGTAGCAAATATATCGGCGTATGCCGAAGCTTGAAGGATGGCAAGTCCACCGTTGCGGCGTTGCCTTCAACTCGAGTAACTTCTCTTCAATAGGTTAGTATGCACAGAAATAAAAGGTGGGTCATCAATGAGTGTTTTTGCTTTTGACCCATGAAGTTGGGACCGGATCGAGCAGTTCATTGGACGAAAGTCTCCTAATATTTTAACTTTTGAGTGTTCCTTGTTGATGTGGCTGAAAAGAGTCTGATTTGCAGATTCACGTGTGGAATCATCAATCATACTTGATGTTTGAAAGATATTTGTCTTTGCTACTGTACTCGAGCTATTAGTGTATGAGGTTTTTTACTAGATGAAATTAAGAATGATCTATACCGTACAACTTCAATTCAAGTAGCTTGGTCGTTATCGATACTGGTGGTTGAGCCAAAATTTACTAGTCACAGTTTACTAGCCTACGACTATCGCCCATGATTCTTATATTGTGTTTTGGTTAATTGAAAAGTCTCCTGATTTCTATATATGTCCCCACACCTTGATAGCCTCAAAACTTGGCTGGTGCATATTCATGGCCAGACCTCCCACAACGACATCGCTATCCGTAACAAGGGGATTCCCGGTTTGACAGACAGGGACCCGGTCCGACTTATGGGGAATCCCTCCATCGCACTGAGTGGCCGTGCCGTATTTCATATTCGCCAATGTGTCTTAAGAGACCGGCGCATTCTTGTGACGGTTCACCATGTGAACTTTTCTGCGACACTGAGGTCCGAGGACAGACGAACACCTCTCTGCATCTCGCCGAATCAGGTCTTATGTAGATCCAGATAAGGGTATGGGTGAATGGACTAAAATGCCAGACGCACAAGGGGGAAACGTGGACTGCGGGGCGTGATGGCTTGAGCTAATGGGTGGAGATGTCCTGTACCTTAGCCAACATAGCTACTGCGTATGCCTGACATCTTCCTGGTCTGCCAGCACGTACTCCGGCAATTATTCAACACGACTTTCACGTAGAGGGGACTGACCAAGTATCAAGGCAATCGATTATGGCTCGCTATAAAAGTTCCTAAAGTCACGGAACGGTGTGTACTACGTAATGACTGAGCGGCCCGTCGCTCTAGACATCTGTTAGCGTTCTGTCAAGCAACTTGACAAATGCTTGGCAGGGCACGAGAGACCACGATAGAGCCAAGACGTCGAAGTGAGGCGGCTAAGCTAAACGCCTTTGAGGGAGCTAGGGCTCTTACAACAGCCCTACGGACTGACGAATTCTCCGTATACATACATAGCACATGGCAGTAGAGAATTCTTGCAACTATACCACTTCGGCCATAGGGAGGCAAAAGTGGCCCGACAATTCCGGACAACAGCCCGGAATATTAGACCGGCTAGAGCCTCCTAGGTTAGCAGTATGTCGCCCAAGAGATTTAATAGATGGCGCCGCATGTAATGTCAGTAAATACTACGCAACAAGGAGTTAGAGCGGATTCAGAACGAGATATACAGAGCTGAAGACTAAATAAGTAGCCTATCGACGTCCCTGGTTGTCGGTTCAATGACGGCCGAACATATCGCTATATATTGCCATAGCTTTTTTACAAGTTGTTATTGCTCGGCCATGATTGGTGATCTCTCACCATCGCAGACAATTCATGTACCATTGAAGAAACAATCTGGTCTCCTGACCAACGGACCTTGTATTAGATAGGTGTAAGTTACTTGCTTGATGTTGATAAGCGGTATCACCTGGTTGACATTTTGTGCACTTGTGCGGAACTGCTATAAGCATGCTACATATAGCCTCTCTTATCAATTCGGCCACTTATAGTGAAGACAGTGATAATAGGAAGAGACGTTATATCGATATGTTGGCTTTCGGATCCTTACATGCGGGTCTTTGGACCGAAACCTCCGATCTGGTGCCTCTTAGGGCTCAGGGCTCTATCGTTCGACCCAGGTAGAAAAACCACGGATATTTTTTAGAAAAACCACTCATTTTAATCTTACCCACTGAATATCTCGGCAACGCACGCAACATAAGCTCCCATACAAACTAGTATAGAGATTAATGTCAATCCCAGATATCGGATATTATTCACTTTATTTTCTTCATTATTACGTATATAGTACTTTTATTTAAGTGAGATTTATATATAAATATAAGTACCTTTAGTAAGTACTTTTATTTAAGTAAATTTTATATATAGATATAAATACTTAAATCTAAGGTACTAATATTTAAGTCAAATTTATATGCTGGTATAAGTACCTAAAAAAAGGTATTTCTAATTATATAAATATTATACGCTTAAGTACCTTATAATCGACTGCCTATATATTAATAATACTTAAATTTACGTAAGATATACGTAGAAAATAAAGTATCACAAATGCAGCCGTCTGTACATATAGAATTGACATTAATTTATATATTACGTTATATGGGAGCCTATGTCACGTCTGTGTAAAGTGGATGTGTGGTTTTTCTAAAAAATAACCGTGGTTTTTCTACCTGGGCCGCTATCGTTGGAACGTTTCCTCAGCCCGGCTCCCGAACTTCTACTCGGCAGCTCGGGAGTCTACATCAGGCTTCCCCAAGGTCCAGACCTGACCTGTCACATTTATCGTGAAGATATAGCATCTTTAACACCCTGCTTATAAGCTTGGTGCTTGGGTCCAATTCGATAACGGGAATTCAACCAAGCTGAGCGAATGGTCCTGACTAGTTGCTCCCTCAATTCCAGCGGAGAAACACATTGCTGCAATGATTCAATACGTGTATTACCAGCGACCGTGACGCGCCTCTGGCCAACTCCGCACGGGAGACTGGTCAGCTACAATAAAGAAAACCCTGAGCCCTATAATACGGACTAGGCAGTTTTATGCGATAGTAATAAGCTGCTACTTGCAAGCATCGTATCAATGCCCTGTACATTCTAGAATAGGCAGTCATGAAGATCATTGATGCAAAATATTGTACATGGACCCCTGATAGCATCCATATATATAATGAAGCTTTGCAATTTACATATATGTACTATGTATTATGTAGACTCCCAGCATCGCGGGCACCCACAGACACATTGGCCTAGCCAAGCTAGCCCCTGGTATAATAATTATCAACACCTTAAAACATCCGATTCTCGGTCTCCTACCGAACTAGAGAGATTGGTGTTATTAAAATGCTGGCGGTATCACCCTATGTAGGCAATTGCTACGTAGCATTAAGTATATGACCTCATTACTTTAAGCTTAATATCTATACTAATACGTAGTAAATAGGTGAATAGTAATATCATAAACCAGCCGTCATATAATGCAAGTAGGTACTTGCAGCATGACCATAGACGCATGCGTGTCACATAAAAGCTACCCACATGAGGACCGTGCTTCTGGTCTGTGATCTACACCTCCAAGTCGTTGGAGTCTACATCTCCAAGTTGTTGGAGTCGACGTCAAAACCATATAGTACACGTACGTATGTATGTATGTACATACCTAACTAGCTAGCTAGTCAGGCCACTGCACTGTTTCCCGTCCGACTTTCGCGATGAAGAAAGTCTGGGCGCGACTGGGGTCCAATTGCGGCGTGTAATCCAAGCCTTCACTCAGGATTGGTTAAGGTGGAAGGGATGGTAGAACCGGTGAGCTTCGAGTACGATGACTAAATATTGATAATTATATATTCGTTATTTGATACGCATTATTACCATCTGATGCAAAAGTTAGTCTTGTCCTCCTTTTCCCCTCTGTGCTTGGCGCCCGTCCGTCCGGTCCTCGCAGAAATCGTCAGAAGTCGTGTACCAACAGGCGGCCCGGGGCTTCGCTGCTAGAGCACACCCCCTTCATAGCTCAAAAGGGGCCGCATCGCATCGCATGCAAGCAATTAGACCCAGGAACCCGCCAAACAATAAAGATGAAAATTTTCCGAGTTTAAGCTATGGATGTCGAGGCAAGCACGGCAAACAAGGAGCGGCTATTAGGTAAATACATAGTCCTATGTAGTATACGTTTAGCCCGAAGCTACCCTAGCCGTATGCACATACATAGTAGTAGAGTTATTAGAGTATGCACCTAACATATGTTGGCGGGAGTGACAGCAACTGTCTCCAGTTAATCCTCATTCATCACAACCGTATTTGCCTTTTCCATACTCGTGCCAAGTCTGGCATTGCTGCATGTGAGCGAGTACACACACGGAGCCTACATCACACCAAAATCATGGGGCATATATGTACTGCGTATGACAATTGTTATATGTATAGTATGGCCTCCTAACGGTCGGCAAGGTATGCGTGCGTAGTTTGTTGCAACTCATCAACTAAGGTTCCATGTCAGCATCAAGGCACATCTACATGTACTATAGATTATACGCCTATATCATCGTGATAAGATCAATCAATTGCCTGTATCTGGCAGGTACAGGCATGCAGATGCTGTTGTTGTTGGCCCTTCACTTCGTAGTAACTTTATCAAAGTTCCAAAAGAACCAACAAGCCTGACAAGCCACCGTTGGTGCAACTTCACTGTCGCTACCTATCTTTGGCTGCAGAAGCCATACCGCCCTTCGGCCATTCTGGGGCATAGCAAACTGCTGACGAAGGAAATGTGCCACACAGATGCGTCTGCATGCTGAACACTACCAACCCCAGGGATACGCAACCTGTACTTGCAGCCAGAGATCAGCCGCGTGATTAGGTATGGGATGGGTCCCATTCAATTTGTTGCAAGGGAATCCGTACATGCGTACATACATCGCATTTGCATACACTACTACAGTTGATACTTCTTCAATCGTCGTCTTGGTCGAACAATGCATTGAAGACAACATCCCGCCTTTCTCTTCAACCCCATAAAAAGGTACGGATATTCTGTTGCCGACTTCGCCTCTATCTGTATTTATCGCCTTCGAGTTTCAAACTATTCTTCATGTCGGAGATGGTATGGAGATGTTGGTAAGCCTCACTCTTTATTAATCTCGACTTATATACGAAGGCGTTTACGTACTAGTAGTAGTATTTTAGGGGGCTGAAGGGAAAACGCTCTCAGTACAGTCTAGATACTATCGTAGTGTGTACTCACCACAAACCTACAGGTAGGTACCTCAACCTAACTGGTAGACCACCAAGCCCCGCTTTGAACAGTTGGTCATAGCAGGTACTGCGAATAGGTACGGATACCAGACGGTTAATTAGGAGGTAGCTACCAAGGGACTCGAGGTGCATGTGGGCTTGACGGCCTTCAAGGTACTTGTACATATACGAATACTTGCTTAGCTATTATACGTAGTAGTACGCCACTTCACGTTGCGTACCTAACGTCAAATCATAGTCGCACATACATGTATTCAGTATTCTTTGGCTATTTAGTCGACCCCACTTCACCTATCTCAACCCAGACTACTAATAGTAAGTACATTAGGGTGAGAAACGTAAAGTACCTATCAGAACACACGTGAATTTTAGGCCGTTTGAGTGTTCACAGCATCTACATAGCCCTCCGTTCTGTGTCTAGTACACATCATACCCATGAAGAACCAGGTAGCTGACTACCTAACAATAGGTGTCGAATTGAGACAGGTAGCTGATCACTATCTACGCCGTTCATACAGTACGGTATCTTTATTAGGTAGGCCTGGTAGGCTCTCGAAGCTCCAGTCTCACCCAGGTAATTCCGAGCTACCGATCTACACTTTCTGGAGAAACAACATCATTCGTCAATTGGTCAGTCGTGCCGAATCCCCACTATGGAAGCTACTTAACAAAGTCGTCGCAAATTTCGCCATTTTGTTTCCCTTCACCGCTCTGCTGGCCTCTGTGCGAGAGAGAGCAGAGAGCAGCAGACTGTATCGGCGATATCGTGGAGAACCGGGTGCCCATTCTGCCATTTGACCAACACTAGCTAGCACTTACCAGACTTACCAGATCTCTCGTGGATACGGACGCCGTGTAATGCCGTAGTCTGTCCTGTCTCTGTCCTGTCGAAGGTTCCGAGAGCTGTCAAACGACTGATTGACTTTCAACTAGTCAATCTAGCCGTTAGGGTGGTGCATGTCAGCGCCTTTATTATTTCCGTTAACCCATCCAGCCAAGCCAGCCAGCCAGCCAGGTAGCCAACCAGCCAACCAGCCAACCGGCCAGCCAGCTTGCCTACTTGCTTGTCTGCCTGCTGAGTCGTCCCCTACTACCTTACCTTACCTACGCACTATTATATTATACTGTATACGGGCAGACAGAAGACAGCGACTAGGGGGGGGGTAGCGACTAACCCAGGGGCTAGGGACTCTTGGGGACTAGACTGGGATACCAGCGACTCGGCCATCCACGTCTAGACTTCTGCCAAGACTTGCAATTACAGTATCCTCAGTATGTATGTAGTTTGTAGCATGTACTATGTATCGATCGCATGCTCTCCCGTTCCCATGTTCCCATGTTCCCATGTCTCGACAACCCCTGCTACCTCCCTTCAAGCTTACCCTGGTTATACTCAGTATTGTACATAGTACGTAGAGCAGCTCGGCCAGGGTCGGGGTACGTACTGTTCTCCAAAACATCCGTCTCTTCTCCCACTGCTCTACGCCAAAAATACCTGAGCTGTCGTTCACGACCCTCTTTACCCACTCGCTGCTAACGCTGGTTCTTGTCTCTTCCTTGTTTGGCTCCCACGAACCTCAACGGCCTTCTGAGCTCGACGACGTCGCTCTCTTGAATTTTTTTTTCTTTTACCCTAGCTGTTTCCCTTTGTACATCCCTAGGGAACCCCTTGGAACTTCCCCTCGGCCGGCCTGTGATAGTTTCGTCTTCGTCTCTGCCCAACTGCTGATCCTCTGGACTTGGGCTCCCTCGTCGGAAAGGAGACTGAGCGAGAGCTTCGAAGCTTCCTCCAGGAACCCGGGTCCGCCTCTGCACGCGCGCCTTGCTCGAGAAGTGGCAAGCTCACACCACACAGCCCGTCTTCTGGACCAAGTACATACATACCCAGATATACCAGCTACCCAGATACCCAGATACCCAGATACACCCAGATACTCAGATACCCAGATACATACGTACATACACCGACCCTCCGTATGTCATCATAATACCTAGGCCAATAGAGCCCTGCCTGCGACATCATTAGACCCCAACTGCCCGGCGCGTCGTCTGAGCTTTCTTGGCATTCGTCGAATCTTTGCTCCAGGTATCCTGCTCGGGACCCTCATCAGGTTCTTCCTGATCGCCTTTCTCATGGCCACCTTCCCCATTGTTGTTGTTGTTGCCTGACCTGTGCTTGTGTTTACCAGCCGCATATGATTGTATACATATAGCTTGCCATCCCAAGCATGGAACCTGGGCTGCCCGAGTCGAAACGCCCCCGTCTATCGGCAGGGACGTCATGGTCTTCACATCAGTCTGTATCCCTCCCACACCCTACCGCCGCACATCACCCGTCAGCGTCGAGTCCTCACCATCCCGCGCCGCCGCCGCCCTACCAAGGTCCGCCTCCCTTCTCGCGGCCGCCAGAGCCTCCCCTCCCCCCGGCTCACCACCACCTCGACGACCGTCGACACCATGAGCACGACCCGTATCCGCCGATGCACGACCCTCATCGACAGCCACATGCCCCCCCGCCACCTCCATCGTCAGCGCATCCATCATTCTCCCCATATCCGCCGCGGGAGCCGGTCGTGAAGAGAGACCCGGCCGAGGAGACTTCTCTGCCCCAGCTGCGTCGTCCAAACTCGACCGGCAACGTCGTGGACGGTCTGCCTCCGCCGCCGCACGGTCCTTCTCACCAAAACCACCAACCTCCAGACGACCCGCGACGACACATGAGTTACGACAGCGGCCCGCCGATGCCGCACTCGCCGGCCATCTATCGGCCGCCGCAGCAAGCGTACCACCCTCCTCCGACGCCTGTCGCTCAGCATCATCAGTATGAGAGCGCGCATGTGTACGGTCCCGCTGCTCCCATGTATCCTACATTAGAAATCCAGGCTTCTACTAAGCGAAAAGCCCAGCGCGCCTCCCAGGTAATTGTCCCTCGGGTAAGAGATGTTCTTTGGAAATTAGCTAAGCATGTGATAAGGCTTGCGATAGTTGTAGGCAACTCAAAGCTAAATGCGATGAGACTAAACCTTGTAAGAATTGCCGGGAAAAGAACGTACCGTGCAAATATCGAGACCCTCCGGCAAAGCAGTGAGTAAGCATCAATTAGGAAGCGAACATGGCACTGACCAGTTAATAGACCAGACAAAGTCACTACGGACATTTTGGAAATACTCACTTCTTTCAAGGAAGATTTAACTAGCAAAATAAATAGGATAGACGAGCGTTTAGACCACTTAGACAATACCATACATAACATGTCTAACTCCGGGATTGGAGCCGGGGCCGCCATGAAAGTCGAGTCAATCGAAGAAGAGGATCACCCAGACCTTGGCACACCCGAGCCTGTCTGCAAATCCCATGGCGAAGAAACGCTGTCATCACCAGGGGGGACCAAGATAGAACCGAACTTAACCTTACAAGAAGCTCATGCCGCTCTACAAGACGTGGACGACGACGAAATGGAAAGGTCGCCTGGCCCGCCTGTAGACCCGGGAAAGCCCGCTATGCCTCAAAACCATACGACGTTTGCCGGTCTACTCTTGAAATGGCGGTCAATTGAGGATATGGTAAAGCATTTACTGCAGGCAGAAAAGATTCAGCACCCGGATGAATTCCCGATCCGTCAGGAACAGCAGCGAGGCATGTTGCGAGTGTTTGGAAGGGGCGAGGGGTTCGATCAGGATTTCAAAGTATCCGATTACAACAAAGATACCCCGCAAGATCATACAGCGATGACCGATGCAGGGGATGGGTTTTCGGATAGCGTGGAATCTCCTGGTCCCATGGGAGATGTTTGGGGCCAAGTTGGCAGTATGACACCGCCTCGAGGAGTAGACTCCAAAGGGGGTGTTATTAACGTTGAGGGGAATCCTGACTGGGATCCAAACAAGGTCTGGAAATATGTTCAGAGTTTCAAAGACAACATTCTCAATATGCATCCTATCATCATTCCGAAAGAGCTCGATGCACAGGTCAAACTGTTCCTCGAAAACTTACCGAAGCCTCCTCTGAGCAACCAGACCAACAACACCAAGGTCAGTTCGAATGCAAGATTCGTCAACCAAGCAAGCTCGGTACCTCCATTACTTGCTGAAACGGGCATGAAGAGGAAACGATCGCCTGCTACAGATGAACAGAGCCCATCAGCTTCTTTCCAAAAACCCTATCGGCCTTACCGAAACATCCAGAACGCTCTTGTCCTGCTCGTATTTGCTCTGGGCAAAATTTGTATGCACAAAGACAAGATTCCAGATCCTATTTATGATTCGGACCTACCACCACATAACTCCCCATCTGTCCGTAATGGCGTGCTAGCTTCGCCTTCACAGGGCTCGCCCCCAGGACTCATGACACAATCACAATCCTCCGGTCTACCTTCTCCCAAAGAAGGTGAACGTATGCTCATGAGTCGAAGATCCTCTCTACAGGGTCAGGTGCCAAATGCCAAGGGTGCCCCCCACACCCACAGGAGAAACCTAGATGTGATACCTGGCCTAGAATATTTTGCGATGGCAACAGATATCTTAGGTAGCCATATGGGAGGCTTCAACCTAAAACACGTTTACGTTCACATTCTGGCTGGCCTTTATCATGGGCAGCTTGGTCGCGTTCTGGAGAGCTGGTCGTATATCTCTCTTGCAAGTAGGACTTTGCAGGTTATTCTTCGACCGTAAGTTTACATACAAGGAGCCCCAATGAGAGTCCTCTTGAAACCCAGGAACTAATTCAGCGCAGGAGCCTCAGTCGCCTTACGAAGGCCCACGAAAGTTATGGTATTGGGCAATCACGCAGGGACAATCAGTTAGCATTCGCTTTCTGGACGTGCCTGCAATTGGAAAGGTATCTAGTATTTGCCTCACGAATACTCTGAAATTATTTCTAATGGTTGATGTGTATAGTGACATTATAGCCGAATTACCCCTTCCACAATCAGGAATTCTGCAGTACGAAGACCGGATGCCATATCCAAACATGGAGTACGCCATCAACCAAGGCTTCTCAGACGTTATTGTGTCTGGTTATATTGCGCAGCTGTATCTCAGGAAACAGTTGAACCAGGTCCATAACTTGCTGTATGATCCTGCCAAGCAGCGTATTTCGAGAAACGGCATGCAAGACCAAGTGATAGAGGAAGGAGTCAAGGAAATTGAGGCGATGCTCACAAACTCGAGAGACAAGTGGGTACCACCTGCCTATAGGTGGGCGGAACACGACCCTCCGGCCAACGATATATTGGCTGCTCGTCTTCGTGCAAAATATTGGGGCTCACAGGTGATCTTGTATCGACCTTTCTTAAAGGTGATCCTTGAGAACCAGTCACTTCCCGGCACCATGTATCGAGACCCGCAGCCACCACCGCATGCTTGGGCATCCATGGGTCTTAACGTTGGCAATGCTATGAACCTCCCTCCGGGTCTTGACATACGGACTCTCTATTACGCCAGTTTAGCAATTACTGCCCTTATTGAGAGTACGCGTGCATTCCATGGGATGGATAGTAAGCAACGCATCATCATCACTAACGTATTCGGAACTGCTCATGCGTAAGTGCAGCCAGTATCACACTTAAGATTCGCTCCCAGCTAACCTTCTTCTAGTCAATGGGGAAATCTCCTCACTCTAGCAGCGTGCTACAGGAACAGCATTTTAAACCAGTTTATCAACGCGGAGACCTTAAGTGATCTCTTTACTCGGACGATCTCCTTTTTCCAGATGATCGTTCAGCCAACAAGCGCAATGATGGTTGACATGAACATATTAATTGGATTGGCTAAGGATTTCGGATTTATACGGGACGAGTTTGACGTCAAGATGGACGCGAGTTTTTCGAGCATGGCTAGCAGCGGTCCCCTGCCACCCATGCAACACGCTGGTGACAGTTACAGTGGTCCCCCATCATCGGTGCTTGGGCCCCTCCATTTACCACCGCCGCCGCCTCCTCACTAAATACGTTGGGAGATTCGGCTAAATACGTTGAGAGGCTTATGTTGATGGATCGAACATATACGAAGGCGCCGGATGAAGCAAACGAAATGACGGGTCACGGCCGCCGGCGACATTGTGTTAACTCGACATCTTGCCTCTCGTTGTGATTGACAAGACGGGCTGCCGAGCAAGCTTTGGACCGCTGCTCTGACTGAGCAGCTACGCCCCTCGATGCTGACCACTTTGGCTATCGAGGAAATACTATTGGATTTTTTGGAAAGTGGATATGAGATTTCAGGGGTTGAATCATAAAAGGCCCGGCCGAATTCGGCCATTTTGCATCTCTCAACGGCGTTTTTTTAGGATATCTTGAAAGCGATACTACGCTTTGGTTTACGGTATCCATCCTACACCAGTCCCGCACATAACGTGCTTGGTTTCCGGCAGTGTGTTTCTCATTTCACCTCATTACCCATGGCAATAGCCCAGTTGAGCATACAACACCGGCGTTTCATTTGAGAATATCTTGAAGGTTCTACAAGAGCATATTTATGAAACCCAAAGGAATCTGCGGATACCCCTCTTGCGCGAGCGCGATTTGTGCTTTGCCCTGCACATATATCATCATCGGCGCGTATATATATTACATATACACAAATGTACATTCTGGATCTATTTTTCCCAAGTCTAGCATTGAATATCAATCTTCGACATATTCCCCGTCATCCCCTGTGATTCACCGCCGCTCGACAAAACCCCCGTGAATCAGCATCCCACAGCACCATCTACACCCCCAGCATTTACTAACCCACACCACCCACAAAGAGATACCTGGCATGGCGCAAGCCTTGGCTTCTAGCCACCGCACGATACTACTTATTGATTACTTTCCTATCAGACACGGTCGTCATATAGATGTCTTTTCCCAGTTTCTCTCTTCATCCATCATCATCATCATCATCATCATCATCATCATCATCATCATCATCAAGGACCAGGCCGGATAGGTATCTCAAGGCGGGGGGCTGGTTAGCATCATTTTCCCTTTTGTCTCATCGGTCAACCAAAACATGGATTCGGTGCGTTGGTGGGGGGGAGCTGGTCTTTTTTCCTCTTTTGTGCTTTCTCCCCACCCGGGATCCTACTTCAAAGGAGGGAGCGGAGGAGATACCCGTTTTCTGTGTTTACTTTCCATTTATCACGATCATATTCCAGGGTTCTTACTACCACTGCTGGTCTGGCCAAAACACACCGATCTATCTATCTGCATTGTTTGTTTGTAGCGCGGGCTTGCATATATCTTGGTCAGATTTGTGTCTATCTATCTATCTACCTATCTAACTAATGCGGGCTTGCTTTTGTTTTGGGAGGAAAGGGGGACGGGGGAAGGGAACAGGGGGGAGGGGCGGCTTTTCTGGTTCTTTGAGCTGTCGAGCTCTATCGGTATTTACATCCGTTACGTTGTGCTGCTCGCTCGCTCGCTACATATATAATTATGATACGTTTTATGCTATATAGGTTTCTAGACCGAGAATCAATCCGGGCCTGCATGCATGTGAGCATCCTGCTGTGCAACTTTATTTTACGTATCATGACGAGTGGGTTCATGCAGTGAGAAAATAGGAGGAAACAAACGTACCGTTGATGACCCCTGGAAAATGTGCGCATTACTTGCTAACTTACCTATCTATCTACTATATATCTTAAATTCAAGGCTCTCTTCGGCGGTTTTGATAACTCTAATCCACTACATGAGTCGAGGGCCCCTATATGCATACCTCTATGCCCTAGGTACCCGTCGCGTACATGACCATCGCCAAGCTTAAAAGGTCGGTATATAGGTGACATCCAGTCCACTTATGCAGTCAGGCACGTAACTGACTCGCCTGCACACAGATTAGCACATAGTTTATCTATCTTACCCGTATACGCGCGCACGACAACTTAGAGTTTGACGCGGCGGCAGAACGTGGGCATCGCGGAACGGACTTCCCGTATGTCTAGACCGCCGCGCGCGACAATCCATCGAACGGGAATACCCGAAATTTCGGAGAATTGTGCCGCTGGAGTGCCGGAGAAAGGCAAATGCGCCAGCTGCATGTGACGTGCGATTTTATGGGGTCGCGTATCTTGGCCATGCACCCTTCTGACACATGCACACACATACATACCTAGGTACTTATTTGACAAAGGAGCGGTGACCCCAACTACATGAGGCATATGCTTGTGTGCTGCTGCTGCTGCGCGCTCCTGGTGTTTACCTTTTACGTGTTGTATATCATGGGTTGGGGTTACATACAGAGTCAGGTTAGGTAAGTTTACTGACCACACACCCACACGGCCGCTCGAAAGGGGCAAGGGAAGCAGGACAGAGGAAGCATGTCTCCGCCTGCGTGCTGGTTGCTATAGGTTAGGCTAGGGGAGGTGGTATAGCACTGTTGCTAGATAGGTGGGTATGAGCGTGGCCGCCTCAAGGCGGCCCGCGGCGGTCTGATATGTATGTATGTAGATGTATAGATCGGTGAGCCGTCACGAATATACATGTAGCACTGCTAACTAACTACATGTAGGCAGTCGGTTCACTTGTATATGTAGGAGGTGATGCCAAAGACCCATCATACAAGGGCACAATCAAGAGATCAAAGCAAAAGATCCCTCACCGCAAAGAAAGTAAAAACTGCGCATAGAAAATCAGCGGTATCTAGTGACCTATGGTGATCTAACTCGATCCTCAGCATACACGGCCATATATGTACCCAGCTTAGCCCGTCGGGTCCTGCTGTTCCCGGCCTCTGGAAGGCGGTCCAGCCCCAGGAAAGGTCCACAGAGCGTGCTCCCTACTTACTACACATCCAGCGGCACCACGACTAGACAGAGCCATCCGTCGGGGTACGCCGCCTCGCGCATCAGCTCCTCCAGCGGCGCGCTGAAGGGGACGTGGGCGCCGTGGAGGATCGCGTTGGCGAGCACCGGGTCCCGACTACTAGGGAATAGCCGGGGCAGCATAGTACGGAGGGCGGCTCCGAGGGTCTGCGGCGTGCCTGGTGAGGTTGGACGTTAGTTAGTGGGGGCGCGATTCGTACATTACATATATAGATAGGTGTGGATAGTCAAGGCAGGGAGTTAAGGTACACGACGAGGCGAAATGCAGGTGGGTAGTCTATCTGGGTCATACATACGCTCGCCAATGCGCGGCTGCACAAGTGATTGTACCACTTTGAACGACCCCGCTTGGCCGCTGGTACTGGCGGTCACATCCCCTGGGGATTGGGGGATGTAGATTCGGATAGGGACGTTCCGTAGGTCGCGCGAGGTATTCAGGAGACGCGAGTTCACCTTATTGAAGGATGAGTAGTCATCTACATCGAGTTAGTCAACACAGGTTTACTAGAAGCTTCCGTGACCTGGCGGCCTTACTATCTCGTACTGCGTTCCAAAGTGCGGTTGTATGCTCCTTGGAGAGTGACATAATCTGCTTTGCGTTACCGTTGCGCACAAAGTCGGCCTGTTCCCGCTAGTTAGCCTCGCGTGGGCTATCCAAGCCCGCCTAAGTGCATCCGAAGGGGGTAGTAGCATCGCGCACCTCTTTGGCGCTATTCAAGAACGTGTCGCCGATATCCCAGCTCAGACCGTCGCCGACGGTCAGCCGCCAGGGAAGCGTCGGCTGGTAGAGGTCGATCAGCAGGCCGACGGCGAGGTTGCGCAGCAGGACATCCTCGTGGTGGAAGCTCGAGCACGGCAGCCCAAAGTACGAAGTCAGACGCGGCAGCAGCAGGGCGAGGTAGCTGAAGCGCGGCACGGCGGTCACGAAGGGCGTGTTGGGCGCGCTGGTATGGGTGATGTACAGGGGGATCTGCAGATCCCAGAGGGTCTGTGGTATTGAGGGTTTAGAACCCATTTGCGGTCCGGCGGGCGAACCGTCGAAATAGGACAGGTTAGCCTAACTAGCAACTATCTGACACCTCCGCAGATGTCGGATATCATCTTTGCTGCATCTGCATCGGGGGTGGTGCGGCGGAGTACGGGGTGCGACGGGGTGGAATTGGTGATAGTTGAGAGGTTGATGGGTCGAAGTTGGCGAGTCGCGACGGCGATACGGCGATACGGCGACACACGGTGATTCACTGGTCACTGATCACTGATCGGCCCGCCCAAAGGCGGTAGGGGGCAATTGTGGGGTCTCCCGCGACCGTCAGGTGGTACCACAGTACGTATATAAGGCTGAGGAGCGGGGTAGCTCTGAAGCTATCCCAGATCGGACTAGCGTCAACCACCTCGTCATGGCAGCTGATCTTGGCTGGTCTTGGCTGCTTGGCTGCATCAGCCGCAGATTCCAAACTTGTCAAATTCCAGGTGTCCAATCGCCACGAGCCAGCACTGCTGCCACTGCAAGGCATTGTCTGCATCGCATTATCTGCATATGTTGTCTTGGTTCCATTAAGTTGTAACCTTTGGCTCAGTGTTGATGCCCATCGGCGGTTTCTGGATGCCTTTAGTTGTCTTGATATGTATATGGCTAATTTTAGCTTGATGGCTCGAGATTGATACCTACATAGCTGCCCGAAGCCCATCGGTCTTAATAGACAGGTTAAGTCTTCACTATTACGCTTGTATGTAATATTAGTTGGCATTGCTAGAACAAGTGTATCCAGTCAAACAACCCCCACTGTAGTACCAGTGATACATACCCCTATATCTAGGTCGCGATCTCCATATGATCGACCACTGCCGCTGCATGAGTACGAACTAGCAAACGTCACCCGTGGACGACAATCGCAACTACATGTACATAATGACCTGGTTGGAGAAACGTTGATACCCCAATTGCAAGTCAATAACTTCCTAGGGACACCCATGGAGTGCTAAAGTTCGCAAATCATGCGCATGCAGGTACAAGAGCTGTGACCAATGAGCTATCAAGAATGTTTCAGCTCTACATCTACCCAAGGTACCTTATATGTCACACAGGAAACGGCGCAACAGACCAAGGCTCACTAGGTACCTATCCGCATGGCAGCTGCACTGTAAGGGCTGGGCAAGACCTTTCCTGCATGCTCTAACTCTATTTTCAAGTACCTGTACATTGATGCAAGACTCCTGCTTCCTTAGGTAAGCTTTCTCTGATGCAGTCGACTTACATGGAACATTTTCAGACTGAACTCAGGTATATAGTCGCCTCTGCCACTCATTTGACAAGGACCAATATCAAAAACACTGACCAATTAGCATTATAATAAACCATGTGAATATTCGGGTGAACTTGTCTACCTGATGGTATGATAGCAATTAGTGACTTTCCTCACCTAGAGCCATCGAATATGAACCCCTTTCATATCAGGCCAGAGTCTCTACCTGCCCGTAAATCCGTGAATAAGTTACCATCCAGCAATAGCAATCCCAATAATCAGTCCATGACCCGACCCCTGCCCAATTGATCTCGCCTAGATCTCCTCATCCTCATCGATGATTTCTGCGGCGAATGATATATCAAATACAGCAGGAGAGACCTCAGTCTTCGAAACTCCCATTTAACCCCTATTCTCTGCGTCATCTCCCTCGACTTTTGGCTTCTTCAATGACTCCATGTCTTCTGCCTCCTCGTCAGCGTTGGTGAGGTCAACCGGGTCGTTGACATCTCCCCATCGCTTCCAATTCGTAATCTCGAGCCCGGGGCTCTCCTCGCGCTCATTGACAAGGTTTCTAGTCTCTCCCACGATTTCAATTTCGTCATCATCAGTGCTCTCCTCCTCTCCTTCGGCAGCCTCATCATCCTCTCTCCCATCCTCCTCACTGCCCTCGTTCCCACCATGGCCGACCGAACCTGGCCACATGGGAATATCGCGCAACCGCGGCTCAACGTCCTCCTTACTGTCCCCCTTTCCGATCTTCTTACCATTATTCCGTGCAGTAGCCCCAGCGCCAGCGCCCTGTCTCACATCCATTCGCAATGCTTCGTCAATCTCGTCGTTCGTCTCTCCGCTAGTGATCGCCAATCTCACCGCGCCGACCTTTTCCTTACCCTTGCTCTTGGAGCCCTCGGCCTCCTCGCGCGCACGCTCGACGTCCTGGTCCGTAAGCGTGTTCTGGCCGAGGAGACGCCGCAGTTCTCTGCGCTTCTTCGCCGACACAAGCGAGAGGTCGACCAGTGGCAGTGGCAACATCGCGCTAGTCTGCGACCCGAGACGTAGGCGCAGCGTAAGTTCTATGGCGCGCTCGAGTACGGCCGCATTGTCAAGGTCGGAGACAGTCCACTGGCTGCGGTCCTCGTTGTGGTAGGAGAGAAGGCGGCGAAGTTTGTTCTTCTCGTGGTTGAAACGGCTCTTGGCCTCTTTGGGAAGGTTCTTGAATTCTTCGTAGTAACTCTCGCGCGTGCGGAGGCGCAGAAATGCAGCTTCGTCGTCTTCAAGTCCGAGCTCGGGATTTTTGAACCAACCCGCCTTGCCGTCTCCTGTCTTGTGTCTCTTGCGCATGCGAGGGAGCTTGATAGCTTCGGAACTGCTATCATTAGCTCTGGCTGTTCCATCTTCTAGTTTGATCCTTTTGTTTTTCTGTTCATCCAAGTTCTCGGGGACTTCAGATTCAGAGACTTGATCAGAAAGTAAGTTCTTGGTCTCCAGCAAGCGCTGGGCCTCCGGGCTCTTCCACGCGTCTTCAACATCGCATTGGAACAGGTTCAGTAGCTGTACTAAAACAGCCTTCATATCGCCTTGGGCACGGGTGCCTAGCTCCGGGATAATCTTCTCGAGTTGTCGGCTTTCGCGGAATTCGTGGAACGTGTTATTCACTTTGAGTCTGTGAACTGTAACATCGGCTAATTGGCCAACCTAAACTCGTTAGTATTTGCCAAGAAACTTTGGGAGAAGGGCGCCTATTTAGTATAACTAGGATCGTAGCTACTTACTCGAATGACACGGTGAATAGTCTGCGATTGGACAGCCAGACTGTGTGCTTGTGAAGCAATAATGACCCGAGAGCAACTTTTATGAAGATTGGACCCCGCAAACCCAACCGTATACATCTGTATCAAAATCTGGCAACTACTTGGATCCTCATCATTATTGAAATCGTCTATGAGCTCTTTTCGCGCATCGTTGCTCAGGTCGGAGTGAAACGCCCGGCAATTGAATCCGAGAAACTGCAATACGAGCTCGTAGTAATAGGCAAGTATGGGGCTTGCTTCAGTGATCATGAGCTTTCTGATTTTGCCATTGCGCTCTCTATTGAGGATGTTCTCCCGGATATAATGTAGAATATAACGTAAGATAGGCGATTGCCTAACGGCAAGCTTGACATAATCAAGACCTACTTCCGGTTTTGGGTCGCCAGGCTTGATCAGGAACTGTGCTAGACGAAGAAAGGTCACTCCATTCCTGCGCATTGTAGAGATGTGTTCTACCTTTGTGCCGAAGTTGTGAGCAGAGAGAACTTGGTCAAGTTCGAAGACGTCGAGGGAAGCTGCTGCAATCTGGAAGAGACGGAGGGGCTTCATAGTCGACTTGATAGCCTCCTTTTCGACCATTGCCCGCTTCTTCCCATGATCCCGCACCAACGGTTGAATACATCCCAAATAGTCAATCAATAAGTCCGCGTGGGCGTCTTGATATACTTTTGCCAGGGCCTTATCAGGCTCTATATCGACTGTGTAATTGCCGACATTGGGCAACAAGCCCTCTAGGGATATTGGCTGAGTTTTTTGCCAATCGTTAAAGAGGTACGAGGTAGGAGATCTTCTGAGAACTGCCAGTGACTCGAAATGTTTCAAATACTTCCGTATATCCTGGATATCATAGTTTATGGGACCCCACTGTCTGCGAATAAGCCGAGCCAGCAGGGCAGGTCTTCCGGCAGCGATCTGAAGGTCATCCCAAGGCTCAACGTCATCGAGATAAGTAAGATCCTCGACATCTCTGAAGACACCTTCAATTTCACACCACCTTTCGTTGTTTTCTTGAAGGTACTCCTCCGGTGTTTGCCAGAGAAGTCTAGCAAGACCTAATAGGTCCGTTAGCGTGTTCATACAGGGTGTAGCCGTGACAAGAAGAGTGAATTGGCGCTTCAGTAGTGCTACTGACTTCCAATTTCTTGTTGAACTGTTCTTGACTTTATATGCCTCGTCCACAACTACAACTGAAAATTCTCTCTTGCGCTCTGTAAAGGTCGAGTACCATTCCTCCCCAATTTCGTCATTTACCCTGGACTTGCATGTTCTACCGGACCACGTGTCAATAGTCATAACGAGCACAGTTTTAGCAGCTCTATGCTTCTTTATATTCCATACGTAATCCAGTTGCTTCGGCCAGTGTAGAAATTCCGTGGAATTGAGAGTATGGACTCTTGTATGCCCTCGCTTGGACTGAAGACCATTCCCGGTTATGATGATTTTGTCAATAGCACTGTGTTTAGTGGTCTCCTCAATTCCATCAACCCATTGCTGTGCAACGGCTGCATTTGGTGTTAGTATTAGCATTGGGTGATAATATTTATGCTTGTCCTTATCTCGTCGTACGTTCAGTTTCTGTTCTGCTAAGAGACTCAAGCAAGCGATTGTTGCCAGAGTCTTTCCAAGGCCCATAGAATCACCGAGTATTCCACCGTGATATTTTGGTCCTCGTAGACTTTCCCTATTTTGCCTTTCGGCGATGGTTTCAGGTTCTCTAAAAGACGTCCTATTTTCTGGGTCCTTGAAGCGTAGTCGCGGGAGTTCACCTAAAAACCTTGATAATATCCAGACGATGGCTGTGATCTGGTTGTCGAGAAGGCCTTTTCGTCCATCCTGGTTATCCAGTAATGGAAATAAAGGAGATCTCCAGACTGCCAAGTTATTACGACCGTACTCACCACATCTCTTCATTTGTAGATATTCTATGCAGGCCTGAATTGGAGGACCGACACTGTTAGGCGATGAAGATATTATTGTTTCAGCGACAGTGTTAACACTCTGGACGATTTCACAGCCTGTGTCCTTGGGGCCGTTTGGGTCCTGTACATATGTTAGTTATAAGGGAGGAGTTTTTTAGGAACACGAAGTACCTCGGCATCAATATCGTACTGGCCGTCGGCTCGAATGGCCTCCCCAATTGTCTTGGGTATCGTTCCGTTTCCAGCTCCCCAGCTCACAGTCTCGTCCTGCACGACTTGGCCCGATACTTTAAAGCATTCTTCTGGTAGATATTCGCGTAGCGCCTCCTCGATAGCCCATCTAGCGTACCTCTCACGGTCCTCGAGGCGCTGTCGATGCATTTTGTGGCCAGAGAAGAAACGAGTCATGTCTCCAATTAGCTAGTTAGCAAAGCTGGAACTAGACTGCTTCCTTCCGAATGCATGCATACCTTCCCTTAATGCCCCATGTGTATAGGGATCCCACGCGCCTTCTTGAACTACCTGGTCCCTGGTGTTCTTGGGCTTGTCCTTAAGCTCGGTTTGAACAAGGTCCATCATCTTGGAGGATTTAGGTTGATGCTTTCTCTCGGGCTCCGGTGTTCGTGTGGCCTCCGAATCCATTGTAAAATATTCTCAAGTGTAGTGATGAAGATAGTGAGAATAAACGACAGGAGAAGGTAGGAGCATTTAGATGGTAGTATCAACTTGTCTTCGGATTATACTATATCTGATTAATAGAAATAAAATGTGATCTGTCGCCTAGGTCATCGTGAGCAATTCTGAATATAAACTCAATTGAGCTCAAAGAGCTACACACGATGTCCTGACGTAAAAGGTACTAGAAGACCGCCCTCTGACATACCAATTCAGATGGCAGGGACCAAATATAGACGTGAAAAGTTCATGTTCGGGAAGTCGTACGGAATGAGATATGGAATCTAGAGGCAGGATTAGAATAGGAATCACTTCGCCAGCTAGATGTTCCCTGTTTGGGCGGGTGCGGTGTAGGTCTTACTCAAAAGAGAAAGAGCGGAAGGAAGTATGGAGTCTACTAACCGGAGAATGATATTTCCAGTATTCTTTCAAATATGATGTTGCCCAGTTTGCCCAACGGTACGACCTGACCAGTTCCACATTCTCCTCTAAATGTTTTCTTCAAGGTCTCCTATGGAAGAGATAGATTCATGCTCAAGAAGCACTGGTGAATAAGGAAAAACCTCTTGCCGAACCTAGCAACTGTCGACAGTTGCTAATTTGCCTCGGGGAGTTAAGTCTCCACGTTAGCTAAGTACCGCAATAATATGACCTGTAAAATACCGAAGGGGCTGCCTGGTATCTCCTCATACAGGGGCTGAAGCCGGTCACAGACCCCTGGTGGGATTATGTGTATGGCGATCTTGAGGATGTTGCAAGCCTTTAGTCCTAGATTTCGAGGATTTTATATTCATCGAACTCTAGACTTGTAAAGAGTTTAGATCTTTAAAGAGAGGCAAACACGAGTGAAACGTAGTTGTTGGGAGGGACATATCAAAAGGGGTAGGTGCTGCTGACGAACAGCGTGAAGCATTCAATCATAGTATAGTAGTATATAAAATGGATGATAATGAGTGCAGATAGTCAACAAGCTTCCAACTACAAGGTAACGAAAATTGTGATATCATGAGGCGAGGATAGGAAAACCGCGATGGATTGGATATGAAGTGGGTTGTTCCTTATAGGCCTAGTAGACGGTAGTCAATAATAACATGCAAATAGCGTTTTATGAATGCCCATGAACTAATACCGACAGAATTTGATATAATTCCAACCAAGCAGATAGTAACCAATGAAACAGCTTCTATCAGCCCAGCTTCGAGGCCCCGGAACAACAAGTGCTTTACGTGTTGGGGGATCCATATAAGAATCATCATATCTTAAATCGGAATCCGTGTTGCGCAGCCTCTCCCGGTAAGGCATTAATAGCGCCTTCTACATGTATACCCTGATCGAGCTTCTTATTCAACCGGACGAGCATAACACGCAGAACCCCCGTAGCCACAATGGCCATGAACGTGGTGCCGCAATTCACAGACATGGCGACAACGTACCGAGGCGCCATCCTATCCTCATACATGTACGAAGCATAAATACTTGAAGCATTAGACACAGCGTTGATAAAGGCGAGAGCCGCGGCACGCTTTGCGGGCGGCCGAGGAAGCGTATTGCTGATCCACGCGAGGGCTACCACGAACCCGCAATAGATGCCGGGGACCTTCACTCAGGTTAGTAAGAAGAGGGGAACCTCGGGCAATAGTGGACAATTCGCTTACCATAAGCATCATTGCTACATATCGAGGGGCCAAGCTTGTCGTCGCGGCCGCAAGAATAAACGCCGCCAATGCCACGCACAGTGGTAACGTGATGTGCCAGAAGCGCTCACCAGTGCGGTCCGCATGCCACGCGTTGATAAACGTGGTGATGACGGTGAGCACATACGGAGGACATGTCAAAAGCAGTGTGACAACGTTGCTATAGCCTAGAGTCTTGACCACAGCCGGGAAGAAGTTCGTGACGGATCCGCTTGCGACGATGCCGAAGAGTAAGACTAACTGCAGCAAAGATCCAGTTAGCGCCGGTGTCTTCCTCATTCTTCGGTGAGACCTACAAGCACATAAGTTTTCACATCAGCGAAAGCCAGTTTGGCTCCGTGCCAGAGAGTCTGATGCTCGCTGTCGATCCAGTCGTCCTCTCCGATGTCTTCTTCGAGTCGCCAGATGGCAAGGGCCTTCTCCTCCTCGCTCAACCAAGTAGTCGTTCGAGGAAAGTCCGGCAGGATGAAGATAGCGACGATTGCAAGGCCAACCGTAATAACACCTTCTATCAGAAACAGCCACTGCCAGGCACCGAGACCTCTTGTGCCATTCATGTTTTGCGTAATTCCTGCCGAGATCAATCCAGAGAAAGCACCCGAGATGAGTGCTCCAGAATACAGCATCGCTATTCGTAGACCTAGCTCCTTCCGTGTATCTAATGGATGTTAATACTCCTACTCCTAAAGCCAAATTCGCGTGTTTTATAACAGTACATTGGTTCAAAGACGTAATGTCACATCACGAAAGGGGGAAGAATCATGAGTATGAAAACATACTACGAGCGAGTTAGCATTTGTCTGAGGCGATATGAGGCTGGCAAGATGACTGTAGAATAGAAGAGCTTGGGTGGAGGCACAACAAAACATGTTCATACATACCACCAGCAACTCAAGTAGTAGAGACAGCCCGGCTAGAATATAGTTAGTCAAACATTTCAGTTGGATTCATTGAGATTGATGCAAGACTCACGAAGTAAGCTGCCTCAACAAAACCAAGCCAAAAACGAACAGCAATAAGGCCGCCAAAATTGGTGACTCCAGCTGTCGCCGCCGAAATGATGCCCCATACAATCATCTGTAATGTCTCGTCAGTTCCTTGACGGTCCACTAGAATGTTGACAACTAATGCAGTCAGAACTCAAATGTATAAAGATCAACATACGCATCCTGGTAGATAGAGCGCCGGCTTCCCAATCTTGTTGAGGAACAAATTCGATGGAATCTGCATGAGCAGATAACTGTCCTGGAATTAATCATGACGTTGCGCCTCGGAAGAACTCTGCGCCTACCCGACAAATAGAATGCTCACGGCCGTCTACGTGAAAGGGTTAGCATGGCCGACACGAAGGAACAGGGGGAATGCGTGCCTGGAATTCGCTTGAATCTGGATTCAAGTGTAAGTCCTCGGGCAGCCCAGCAAGCTTCGCGGCAGCAATCTATTGTAATTATCAGTTCTCTGATTTAAGCTAGATGAGGTAGTTAGTTATATGATGAGATCAAATATTCTCACATTATTCCTATACTTGTGTTAATCCAAGAAACTAAATGAGGCGTTATGGGCAAAGCATGCTAACCGATCAATATAATTCAATATATCTATTGCGAATCACACAATTAACCTCAATTCGTCTCATCAATCGCTACAGGGTTCGACTAACACATAAGAATTATCATGGGAAGTAAACGCCAGTCGATCTTTTTCGTCAACCGCGCCTCAAGCTCCAGGCGCTGTTCCGGGGTTAATCTCGCGATGATCTCGGGCGCTCTCAATCCCCTCATTTGGGCTTGGCCCAAGTCTGCGACGCTGGGAATTGGGGCTGTCGCATCGCCTTTGGAGACCGACGCCTCTTCATTTGACGTTTCTCGCTCGATATCGGGGATCTCGTTTGACGTTTTCGACATGTTGGGCGAAAGGGCTCGGTTCAAGTCTAGATAGATAATCTCACCGTAGTATAGATTCAGACTCGACAGGGTCTGAAAGGATTTCGGGCAATTAGATTTCTGCAGCGGGAAGCCACATGGTTTAATACCATTGACAAGCGAGCTTCAAGCATTTCTTTCCCGCCGCCCGATAACGAACCTAGCGAGATCAAGGTTGCATTTCGGGTTCGATGCCACGCTGCCGATCCATGAGACCTGAATTGTGCAACTCTGCCAACACCTTGACAAGGTCGCAGTAGGCTGGACTTGACGAGTGGTACTAGGCAGCCATCTTGCCTGCCTGTCATAGATCAAATGTACTTCCTGTGAGGTACATAACAACGGAACCTTCGCTTGAAGCCATGATTGGTTGTGGATGAATTAGATATATGCATGTGTCACATTGTAAACGCTGCTAACTACCTATGTAGGTACATACATACTGCTGCTTTGTAGTCTTTGATAACTTTGAGCACTTATTCCAAGGTTGTTAGTATGTATGGAGTAGCGGGGTTAGCGGCCGTTCTGTCGGCTTGTCAATACTCAAAGTAGGTCGACTAGTCTCACTTGAGAAGAGTCAAACAAAGCTTCCCCAGCTTCTCCTCTGACATGCCAAGGCACATCATCTCGGTTTATGATTGGCTTCGCGTCTAGGTAAACTCGCGTCCTTATCCGAAGAACGGAAAGGCTTGCGGCGTCCGAGTGCATTAAACCCCTTGAACCGGCACTTTGGCACCAGGAGTAATGTACACAAATGGGCTTCGTTAACGGAGCACCTGTTCGTTCCACTTATTTAGCTTCCCGCGACTTCAGGACATTATACCTTTTATATCTTACCCGCGTTTCGCGGCTATTTAATATAGAGATTAAAGGCGTATATTTACGCGTAATATATTTATATATCGCGTTATATTAAAATTTCTTAACTTTTTTATTTATAACTTTTTTTATAGTAATTAAAATTAAAGCTATTTTAATATAATTTTTAGTAATATTTTTAACAACTTTAAAGTTTTATAAGCCTTTTTTTATTATTATTTTATTAATAACTATAGTTTTTTATTTAATATTTTTATTAGCGCGTTAATTTATATATATATTTTTTATTAGGTTTATTATTAACTATTTTTGACGTATTTTTTACTAATAATTGCTAACTCGGCTTTAAATTTTATAGTTTTAAATCGATTTCGATTTTATTTAAGATATTAATTTATATATATTTTTTCCGGCTTATTTTTAACCGCTTTTTTAACGTATTTATAAATAACTATTAATTTAATTTTAAATTCCGATTTTACGTTATAAATTATGCGGCTTTAAATTATACGGCTATAAATTTAAAAAAATTTTAATATTAAAAATATTTGGCGGTAAATAATTTACGTTAATAATAACTAGGTTTATTAGATATCTTTTTTTTAAATTATTTAAATAAATATTAACAGCTTATTAAAATAAATTTTTTAATAATTCGTTTATAATAAACTTATATTTTAACAGTTTATTAAAATAGATTTAATTTTTTTATTATAAATATTTTATAAATTAGGTTTTATTATATTAATTTTTTATAGGAAAAATATAGCGGATTTTTATATATATAAATAAATAACTATTAATTTTAAAGGAAAAAATATATTAAAAGTTAAAATATTATTAATAATAAACGGGAAAAGTTAAAAGTTTATTAGTAATCGGGAAAGAAAAGTTAAAATTTTATTAGCAGTAATAAAAGGTATATTTAATATATATAATTACGTATTATATTTATTAGTAATTGGGAGAGAATAGCTTAAATTTTATTAGCAATCGGGAAGGAAAAGTTAAAATTTTATTAGCAGTAATAAAGGGTATATTTAATATACGTAATTACGTATTATATAAAAGAGTTATATATATAATTATATATAATATTAAATATTATATTAATTTCTTAAAATTTTAATTTAGGCAATTTTAAATTACGTAATTTTAAGTTTAAATTTAATTATTATATATATAATTACGTATTAAATTATATTAGTTTTTAATATTATATATATAATTATATATTTATAACTATAAGTTTTTTAACGCTTTTTAATTTTTAACTTTTTAAATTAATTATTTAAATTCTTTATTATTAGGCTATATTTAAATTTAATATAATAGGTTTATCGGTTATTTAAATGCTTTTTTTTATTATATTAATATATAATAAACTTTTTATAAGGCTTTTTGCTTTAAGGCTTTAATAGCTTTATTATATCGGTATTTTAATTGTTTTAAAGTTTTATTATTATTTTAGATATATTAGTTAAAACCTGGATATAATATAAAGAATAATATAATAAAGAATTTCGTATTTAACGCTTTAACGAAAATTAGGGTTTTTATATTTTTCCGCTTTTATTTAACAGTTTTATTTACGTTAAAAAACGAATTATAAAACCTTTAATTTTTAATTATTTAAAGGTAGTTATTAAAATAAAACGATTATAGTTTTAATTTTAATCCCGTTTTCGGATCTTAAATTCGGAGACTTTTATTTTTAATGTCACGGCATAAGCCTGTGGGGTGCTATAAGGTCCCTGTAAGCTCCTTATAGTTATAATATACCTTAAGCCCTTTATACGTGACCTGTTAAATTACATGCTTAGTTAAATAGCTTAGGTAATTAAGTGAGGAGGTTTTCTTAAGTCAGGCTGTCATATAGTAATTAGTTAACTTTTTACTCCTTACTTTATAATTTTTAGTAATATATACTTATTATATAGCACGCGCCGCCTTTTTTTTTAAGCCGTCACATAATTATAAGGTCTTTTAGCGTTAAATTAAGCTGATTCCGCTATCGAATTAATTTAGCGCTTTTTTTAATTAGTGTGGTTAATTAATTACCCGTTAATTTTTTTTTCCTCGATCGGCAGCCTAGCTTTTTTTTATTAAGTGTTATAATACTTTTACTTTAGCTAGTAATACCTTTTTATGCGATAGCGAGATCCTTTTTAACTCTTTAAGCAGCTAGTAAAATATACCGACAATTAGTAGCTATCACGTGTTATAAGGGTTAAGGTGGCTTAGCGACCTAATTCCTATATATTTTATATAATCTTAAGATAGAAAAAAAAAAAAAATTTAAGCTAAAAGGTCGGCCGAGAAATTTACCATATATATTAGGTATAAGGCTTAAGCTATAATTACGTAATGCGTATAAATTATACCTTAAATCTTATACCTTATGTTTTAATCCCTGTGCTATAATATTACTCCCCCGTTAGAAAAATTCGCGTCTCGAGAATTAAAATTAAAAAATAACAAACTAGTCCGTCCGGAAATTAAACCCTAAATAATTCCCAAGCAAAGGAGAGATACCCTCGGTTTTATATATTAACTATTATATTACCGGGCCCTTACTACTAGTAAATAAAATTAGCGTATTTCGTATATTTAGTTATTTATTAAAAAGGTATTTATTAATAGATATTTTATTTACGCCTAACTTTACGTAATCTTTTTATTAATTACGGTATTACTTTATTATTATCTTTATAAAAAAGATTATCCTTTTTATACTCGGTAGCCTTACGCTAATTACTTAAGTGTATTAAAGGTCCGGCTTTATTAAAGTTTTTATTATAATATCGTTATAATATAATTATACTATTGTTAAAGCTTTTAACGTTATATTATTTAAGGTTAAAATTTTATTTTTTCTATTATATTTAATATTATAATTTCTTACGATATATATATAACGATAAAACGTAATCGACTTTTTATTTTTTCTCGCTATTAGGATTTATTACTTTACCCTTAAGGTTTTTATTAGTTTATTCGGGTAATAAGTTATTAGGGTATTTACGTAAACGATTTATATAAAATATATAAAATCCTTTTTAAATATTAGGCAATTTTAATTAATAAAAATAGCCGATTATTTTTTTTATTTTATAATGGTTTCTCGTTATCAGGTAGTCTAGCTTATCGCTAAGTTAATTTATATTAGTGCCCGGCTTTTTAAAAATATATATATAATTACTAAAACCGAAATCGGGTTTTTTCCGATAGCGATTAGCTTATTTATTTATATAAATTTACGATCGAATTATAATTTCCCGTATTAAATTTAAATAGCTTTTTAAGGTTTAGGTTATTACTTATATATTTTTATAATTAAGGCGCTTATACGGAAGTAAGGTTATTAAATCTTTAATATAAGCCTTTTAGTTAAAAAATAAAGGTATAAGAAATTCTTGTTCCGCTTTATAAAATAAGCAACCGATAGATTTATAAAGTAGGCTAGCTTATATTACGTTAGCTATAAGGATAATATTTAACCAGTTATTTTAATAGTAATTAATAAAAAGTCGTAATTATTAATCGATATAAGCGTTTATAATTTCGGCCTATTTTATAGTTTATAAATAACCCGCAAATAATAATTTTTATTTAATACCTAAAATCTTAAATAATTTATCGGTAAAATTTATAATAAATTAAGATTTATAGTCGTTTCCGATTAATTAAAGTAGTTGATAAATTTATAAAAGTTTATAATAATATATTATCGCTACATTTTTAGCTATAATAAACTTATTATATAAAATATATTAAAATCGTTTGTTAAATCGATATATTATTACTAATAAGTTATTATAATTTTTTTTATTAGTTAGCATTAATTTAAAATCTATTACTAAATATTGCTAAATTTATAAGAGTACCGGCAGAAGATTTAAAAATCCCGGTTTTTTATCCTTAAGGATTTTAAACAGTCGGCATTTATAATTATTAATAAAATAATTTATATCGGAAGTCTAGCCTAACTACTAATATCGTTCGGCTATAAGCTATCTTATTTTTATATAGCTTAAATAGCTAGTAAAAAGTCTAAAATAAGTTTTAATTAATAATCGGGTATATAATTAATTCTAGTCGGGAACTATTAAGCGGCCCGTATATAATATTAGCTATTTAGTTATAAAGTAATTAAAATGCGGGAGCGTAATATAAATACGCTTTCGATAAGTATTAAGGTCCCGATATATAACATTAGCTTTTAAAAAAAGATCCACTAGCTTAACGCCGGAATTAAGAGGTAGCTTTATATCTTAATTTAATATAAATATACCTACTTTTTTATTTTATACTTTTATTATAGCTATATCGATATAAAAGATTACGGTATCGATAATAAAGGTTATAAAAGGTTAGGGAACGGGTTAAAATAAGGTTATTATATAATAGGCTTTTTATTTAGCTTTTTATATCTTTAAATTCTCGAATTTTTTAAACAGAATATTAGCTAATACATTTTTTAATCCTAATTAATAGATAATAATAAAATGATATTAAACTAATAGTTCGGCCTAGCCTATTTAATAAACGTTTAAAAGTTTTTTAATACTAAAATATTTTAAAATATAATAATTAATTACTATAAGAAACGGACGGGGGTTTTATAAACCGATTAATTTAGCTTTTTAATTTTATAATACTCGAACTACGGCTAATATTTTCTTGTCGTAAATATTATAGTTAAGCTCGGCCTTTTATATAGTTTCGGAATAATATATAATAAGGTATTATTTGGAATTTTCCGAGAGTTATTAAAATATAACGCCTATAATTATACCTTTAAAAACGTTAATCTTAAGCTTAATTTTTAAATTATATAAGAAATAACGAAATATAAATACGTAAGTTAACCGGTATTTTAAGTTATCGAAAACTTCCTAATATTTATAGGTTTAATTAAAAGCTTTTTTTTTCCGGGTGAAATTTATAAATAGCTTAGCGATTTTATTATATTCCCGCACGAACCGTTAGTAAAAATTATAAAATCCTAAAAAGGACTATATATTTTTTACGTTTTTAAGTTCCTTTTAAGATTTTATAGCTCGGATTTTCTCGGGATCGATAGCAATATTATTAATGCTTATAATAAATCCTAAAAACTTGGTTTTTTATATATAAAATTTATACTTAAATAAATCGGCCTATAATTTAGCAGCCTATAACTGGGCTAATATCTTATTAACATATTTAATATAATTGATTTCGTTTTTAAAAAAAATTAAGATGTTATTAATATACGCGCTATAGAAATCGTTTAAATATTTTATTAGGGTATTATTAATATACCTTTAAAAGGTTAATAGTCCGTTAGTTAATTTAAAAAAAAAGACCTTATATTTATACGTTCTATATTTAGTGCGGAAAATTATTAGCTCTTTAATATTTAAATATATTTATATGCGGTAAAAAGCTTAATAGATATTAATTTTAATAAATATTTTAGCCTTAGAAATATATAATAAGGTTTCGTTAATAAGAGACAAAAGGTAGCAGTTCTTATATATAATAATATTTAGCTTTTAATAATTTATATAAAAATATATCTTTTTATTAAGCTTAGTTATAAAAAGGATAAGGGCAGCTTAAAAAGCCGTACTCGATTTAATAAATCCTTTATATAGGTTATTTATAATATACTAACGGCAAATTTCCAATTTCTTTAATAATATCTTATATAAGGGACTATACCCTAATTTATTAAAAAATTCTTCTAATTAAATTTTATAATTTACTTTAAGTCGGTAAGAAAGTAATTTATTAAAGTCTATTTTATTAAATATATCTAGGTATTAATAATGCACTTTCGGTACTACTTTTAATACTTTTTAGCAAAACTTTATTTTATTGCGGCTTAATAATATTTCATTTTTTAAGTTATTAATATATCGGTTAATTTTATATAAGCTAGTTACTTTTAAGTAGTTTTTTTAGTTACGTAATAAAAGGCTACTGCTTTAATAAACGCTATATTTATTAGTCGGTTATAGTATTAAGTTAAACAGTTATGTTTTAATTTATATCGGCTATATTAATTACGTATAAAATAGGCTTAATTTAAGGCGTTTTTATAACGCTTACGGCGTTTTTAAAATATAAGAAACGGCTATTCTCGTAATTCTCCGTTATTAGCTAATATTTTAGCTATAAATAATATACTTTAATTAGACTAATTAACTATTATATAAAATAATAATAGTTTTAAGTTAGATATATAAATAAATCGCTTTAAAATAATAGCGGGGGTTAATAATATAGTCGGGCGTTAGCTAATAGCCTTAGCCTCCCGTAATTTAGCTTTTAACTTTTTTATATATTGTTTTAAGACAAGGTGTCGGGGTGAAACGAAAGTGAGATATTAGGTTAAAAAAATGAGTGTATATTAGCTACTAAAGCTATATGTGTGTGACTATTTAACTATTTAGTGATATCTGTTATAAAAAAGTGAAGGAGATGTGAGGGAAAAGGTTAGCTAAATATAGGTATATAATCCACTGTAAATTGCTTTATAAAGTGCCCTATAAATACCTTGTGAAGTGTTTTATAACGTGGCTTTAAGGGGCTTTTAGTGGCTTTTAAGCTATTGTTAATACCCGTAATCCCCTGCTTTATTATATCTTTCCCTGATTTTTTAGCTAGCGTTTACGCAGGTAAAAAATCTGAAAAAAAGAAAAATAAAAATACGCCTTACACTTAAATGCTTAACCTTTAGATCTAAAAAAAAAAAAAAATTTTCACCCCAGGGACTTTAAAGTAATAAGTTAAATAGCCACAGCTATTAATAACAGCTAGTAATAGTAACAACAGGTTAAGTTAAGTGGCTATAGCTTATAGTTAATTAGTAGCAAGTTAAGTAACAATAAGTGATAATAAGTTAGCTAGCTATAGTTATTAATAATAACAAGTTAAGTTAAGTGACCTTTTTATAAGCTTTTTTAATAAGTGATAGTAAGTTAATAAGTGATAATAAGTTAGCTAGCCATAGCTATTAATAACAATAGTAATAATAGTAGCTAATAGCCTCCCTTATTACTAAAGGTGGCATTTAAGTGATATAGTGTATTAAGGTATAAAAAAGTATTATCCGATATTATCGTTTATATAAATTATATATATATTAATAGCTAGTTATATTTAATTATATATTAAGTATAATTAGCTTATTATTATTACTTATATAAAATAAATAAGTTTATATATAAAAATATATAGTTTAGTATTTTTAGTGTTATTACGCTTTATATTCCTAATATATAAAAAAGAAAATTCGTAAATCGTAGGTAATAAGTAATATAGATATAATATAAATAAAAGTAGCTGGCTAGCTATTAATCGAGCATATAGCTTGATTTAATTTATATAAAAAATAAGTGGCTATCGGACGAAATGAAATAATTGCATGCGAAAGTGAGTTTAATAATATGTATTTTAAGTGGCTATTACTAGTGAATTCTATGCCTTTATAACTTATAATATTTTAAAAAAGACTGTTTTATTTAATTAATTAAAAGGCAAGGAAGTTAAGGCCTATCCGGGGGTGAGTTAAATGTCTTAAAATAAGGTGTCGGGGTGAAACAAAAGTGAGATATTAAGTTAAAAAAAATAAGTGTATATTAGCTGCTAAAGTTATGTGTGTGTAACTATTTAACTATTTAATGATATCTATTATAAAAAAGTGAAGGAGATGTGAGGGAAAAGGTTAGTTAAATATAGGTATATAATTTATTATAAATTGCCTTATGAAATGTTTTATAAATACCTTATAAAGTGTTTTATAACGTGGCTTTAGGGGGCTTTTAATGGCTTTTAAGCTGTTATTAATACCCGTAATCCCCTGCTTTATTATAATATTATTAAATTAAGTTTTTATAAAATATTATTTATATTTTACACTTACGCCTGGACTACTATAGCTAGAGGTAGGGCTTTAATATAAGTACTAATTATATATTTATAAATAAATGGGGAGGAAAGCTATTTCGGACTATATAAATTGCTTAAAAAACTTAAGCCGGATGTCCCGCTAGGTAGTAACCATTTTGCCGTGCCGTTACTGATTAATATATAGGAATATATAATAATAGGTAGTTTATATACTATAAGTATATATAGCAATAGGTGGTTTATATACCATAGGTATATACTTCCCGTAACTACCCCCCCAGAAAAAAAAGAAAAGATATAAAATCCAAAGGGAAATTAAACCCCGACTTTCCTTATATATATATATTTAAAGTATTTTTTAATAAAAAAAGGGATTGCCTCGGGTATTTATTTAAGCCATTATATTATTAGGCCTTTATTTTAATAAGTAATAATATAGACTTCTTTATACTTTATTAAAATCCGTCTTTATAAAACACTATATATACGTGTTTTATAGTCGTAACTTCTTTATTTATTTTTACTATTATTTTATTAATCCCTTCCACGCTTTCGGGCCGCTGTCTGCCGTTTTAACACAGGTTTATTATTATTAAGGTAGTCCGGATTAAATTAATCTTTTTTTGCCGCTTGCTTCCATAATACTAGCCGGGCAAAAGGATTAACTACCTTTAGATTATTTATATAAAACTTGTTTAGCTTAATTATAGCGTTCTTAAAATTCCGGGCGGGGTATTATTTATTATCGGCATTTTATCCGATTTATTTAATTTTATATTAAAGCTTATAATAATATAGCTGTAATATTAGTACTATTTTTATAACCTACTCCTTTTTTATATTTAGTTTCATTATTTATCTAGTTAGATTTTTAAATTCTTATCCCGGGAAAGGGTTATTTAGGTATCGTTATAATTAGTTAGTGTAATATAGGCGGGACGCCTTTTATATATTAGAAACCTTTAATCGAAACGTATTATTAAATAATCGCTTCTCGATTTTAAAATATTATTGCGTTAATAAAAAGTTAAGTTTATTAAAAAGATAATTAGTACGTTATAATTGCTGTTTTTTAATAATAAAAATACGGTCGCCTATATTAAAATCGGGCTTCCGGTAATGCCTATTAATTTGTTATATTATTTGCTTTTAAGCTTTAGTAATAGCCTCGCGTATAGTTATTATATAATTATATATTCTTTATACCTAATCTTATATTTCTTTTTTAAAAAGTCTTTCCCTAAGTAGGAGATCCGCTATATTTTTAACTTTTGTCTGTCGCTATTAATTGAAATAAAATAGTATCGGAAAGCCTATTTTTACTTTATAAAGGGATATACCGGTTAATTTATATAATAAAATAGCTTACATATAATCTATTGCTAATAATGCACTTAATTAATTATTTTACTAGTAATTAATAAATAGCTGTAGTCTTTAATTGATATATATATTTATAATTTCGACTTATTCTACTATCTCATAATGCCTTAATATAGCGAATTTTAATTTAATACTTATTATTTAGGAGAGTTTATCGGTAAACCTTATTATAAATTAGGGTCTACTATCGCTAATAATACTCTTAGAAATCCCAAAAATACAGAAAGGTTTATTATAATATATATATGTAATATCCCGCGCTATTGCTTCTCGGGTACACGCTATCGACCAAGCTTACTTTCCTAAATAATTAATAATAATAAAAACGTTATTACGTTTTTTCTTATTTTTAGGCATTATTTTAAAATTTATAACGATATAATTTTATACTTTCTTTAAAATAAACAATAAATAAAGAAACCCGGGGGTTTTATCGCAAGATATTTTTATAAAACAACACTCGAAATAATTAGCTACAAATATATTAACGTCTTAAAATATTTCTAGCTACTAATATTATATAATAATAAACTTTCGGGTTTTATTTTTTCTTAAATATATTATAGGTAATTAATTATATACTTCCTTTAAAAGCCGGGCGCGCAATCTATTCTTATTAAATATAATTAGTTATATCCCGTATAATATAAGGCTATTAATATTTTACCATAAGCCTAAAAAGTTATTACGTACTTTCGTATAATAGATTTTAAAGTCGGGGTTATTTTTATTTCTTTATAGTATTTCGTTAATAAGTATTACGCCGGAGCCTTTTAGTAAAGGAAATTTTATATTGTTTAAAATTAGGATTTCCGAAAGAAGGCTTACCCTTATATATAAAATACTTACTTATAGCTTTTAAATCTTAGTTAAAACTACTAATTAAAACAGGGTTTTATATCTTTAGTCTAGTATTTTTGCTTTTTAAATACGCAGTAATTTTAGTTTACGCGAAATAATATCCGCTACTATATTATCTTTTTCTAATCGGTAAGTAATTGTAAAGTTATATTCCGCTAATATTTCTGATTAGCCTGCCTGCTATAAATTAAAGTATTATTTAATTCCGAAATACTTTAATATATAATAATTAATAATAATTAAAAAAAAAATAACTTATATCCCGATAAGCTCCGCCCGCTAAACTTATAAAATATAGATTATTATAAATATCTTTTTATTATATATATTATAATTTAACTCGGCGCTATATATCGTTTTTAAATAAAATATATATAAATATTATTTATTATTATCTCCTTATTATAATAATATACTAGCTAATATTTTATTAAATGCGTTAGTCTCTACTTTTATATCTCTATTATAATTAAAATATACTAATAAAAAAACATTAATTAAATTATCCTTTAATTGCTAAAACGTAATTTTACAATACTTATTCCAGTTCTACCGGACTTTTATTTTTATTAGCTAAAAAAACGGTTTAACTATTTTATTATATTAGGGTATAAATTTTCGGTAGAAATTATAAAATCCCAAAAACGATTATATTTTTTATATTCGTTTTAAAATAGCCTAATCTTAAATTACTTATACTTTAATAAAGTCGACATATATTCTGTCTATACTTATAATATACTTTAGGAACTTTATTTAAGTAATATAAAATTTACATTTTTTAAGATCCGCTTAAAAGCCCGCGTTTTTTAGTTATTAAAGGACTTTTTTTATATAAATATAGTACTCTTTAATCGACTTTAAAAAAATTAAGATATTATTTATATATATATTATAAAAGTCGTTAAAAAAATCGAATAACGCGTTATTAATATATCGTTAAAAAATTAAAAGTCTATTTATAAGCCCGAAAGGGAGAACTTTATATTTATATGTATTATATTATATCCGGAATATCGTAAAGTCTTTATTTTCCGGTTGTATACAAATATAATAAAAAACCTATCGAACGTTAATTTTAATAAAAATCTTAGCTTTAAAAATTTGTACTAAGGTTTTTTCGATTAATAATAAGGGGTATTTATCCTTTTTTATAAGCGCGTTTAGCTTCCGGTAATTTATATAAAACTATAATCCGTTATTAGCTTTAAATATAAATAATATAAGAGCTGTTTAAGGAGTTAAACTAAAAATAATAAATCCTTTACGCAAATTCTCGTTAAAATATTTACGTACCGTTTCCAGCTTATCTAATAATATTTTATATAGGGGGCTATACCTTAGATCCGTAACTAACTTCTCCTTTTCTTATTTTATTTTATAATTAAAAATATAGTTAGGCAGTAAAATATTTAAATTAACCTTACTAAAAGTACGAAACAGATTCCGGTACTCCTTTAAAACAGCTTTTTAAACCTTTTTCTTTAAATCTTCCGTTTTTTTTAAAAAAGGCTTCGTTTTTCTTATTATATATTAATCTATCGATTTTATATAGTATAATTATATATATATAAGTCTTTCGTGCTACTTTAAAGAAAAGTTTTATATTAATAACCGCCATATTTATTAGTCGCTACTTATACTAACCGATCGCATTTTTTTATAATTTATAAACGCCTTTTATGTCGTACTCCTATTCGCTTTTTTTATTAGCGCGCTCTCTTTATAAAATAAGAAATTCGGCAAAAGATTATAGGTTTAAATATAAATCCTAGTCTATAAAATCCTACTATTCGGGCTTGCCGGGACGTTTATAAAAATATTATTAAATAATTTCTTTCGGTTGCTAGCTAATAAATTACGTTATCGGCTTCGGTTAAGGCTATTTCGGGTAATAGTATAGCTTTTTTAGCTCCCGAACTTATCGATATACGGCTTTTATCGTTTCCTTAATAAATATAAGCTTATATTATATTTTAAAAGCCCGACTATCGGCATAACGTTTCTTATCTTTATCTAATACCTTATCGCAGCAGTCGGCATTTAATTAAAAAAAATTATCCTTAAAAAAGTTCCCTATATCCCTTATATCAAAGTTATAAAAACCCGGAAAATTATCGCGCGACATATTTTTAGGGTATATTAATTATTAACGCCGACAATTTATTAATATATCCCTATTAGCTAATTAACCTTTTCCGAAAATTAAGTTATGTTTTATATCTATTATAAGAAAAACCTTATCTTAAAAAATGCGACCGTTTATATATAAGTTTAGTCGTAAGGCCTTATTAATTACTTAAACACCTTTTTTATTATATCCTTTAATATACCTTAAAATAAACCTTATAATAACTTTCGGGTATAAATATTACTTAACTTTCTTTATAAAAAATCTACTTATTATAATATAAATATTTACTCTAATATTACTAAATATATCTTTTATTTTTAATAAAAAGCTATATATTAATAAAATATACTTTAATAAAAAAAATATACCACTTAAATAAACGTTTAGGAAATCCCGGAAGACTTTTACTACCGGACTAACTAAACTAACTTATAATATCTCGGCTTTAGGAATAAAGTCTAATTGTCCCAAGGTTTCGCGTTTCCTAGCTCCTCTTTAATTCGATCCTCCGCTAAAACTTCCACCTTTAGCCGGGTAAACTTCGCAAAAAAAGCGTTAATATAGGCAGCCTTATCTACCGGAAATTAATTAAAACGCTAGTTTAAGTATAAAAAATACGGACAATTAATCTTATTATATCCTTTATTATAATAATTAAAATAACGTCCTTTAAGCTTTGCTAATTCGGTATTATTATAGAAAAAGGGGTAGGTATAAACGCCGGAAAATGCGATTATTACATTACTAAACTTATTTAAGCTAAGGATTAATTACGGTATATTTCCTCCAATAACTCGCTTATTATTTATATAAAATAGTCCCGAAAGCTAAGGTTTACTTATAGGTTTAGTTATAACCGCGGTTTTAATAGCTCGGGCTACGTTATATATCTTGTTAGCTATTTAAAAAATAAATATAATTTCGGTATAATAAATAACGTAACGGTTAAAATTATATAATAAATTAAAATATTAGGCAGCCGTTTTAATCTATAAATAATAAATAAGTCGGCTATAAAATTCTTTTTTCCATTTATTATAATATAATTGCCGCTTTTCTACTAATATAACAAACTCGTTCTTAAATTTCTAAAAATTTTCTAACATTCCTATTTAAAGTTTGACAAATTTAGCTCGTATACGGCGGACGTTATTAAAATTATGTCATTTTTTTTAAAAATGTTCTATTAATGCCGCAAAAGTTATTAAATAATATAAGTTAATGGAACGGAGGTGTAGCTTTAACTATATCGATACGTAGCTTTAAATATATAATTCGATAGCTGCTATACGCGCATAATTAGTCGGGAAATAATCTGCGTTAATAAATAGCTAATTTTTTTATTTATAGTATTATATTTCGAAAGTAATAATATTATAGTTCGCTTTATTATAATAAATAAAGATATCGATTTTTATTATTTTTTTTTTGTTTATACCAAATTCCAATACGCTTTATCGGAAGCCTTAAATTAATAAATCAGTAATAGCTTAATTAGCCTCGTTTAGCCGTACGTTAAAGTCGTTAATTTAAATATCGCATCGCTCGATTTCTTTTTATAAATCCTTAATTACTTTATCTTAAGCCTTTTTTATTTAAAGTCCTAGTCGGACTAAAATATTTACATTTAATAAGTAATTTTTCGCTATAAAACTTATAATCTAAATCTGCTAAAAAAAAGCCATAAATATAATAATACGGAACTAAATCTCATAAAAAAAAGCGTCGGAATTAATCGAGCACATTTTAAAAAACGCCGACTTAATAAAAGTCCTATTTACTATAAGAAAAGCTTTTTTACCCGATTTAATAAAAGCTTTAAACAGGAAAATAAGTCTTTTTTTATCTTTTATATATATGTTAGCCGCATATACTTTAATACACGTCTTAAAATTATTTAATAAAATATTAATAACTAGCTAATACACTCCTTCCTTAAATTCCTTATTTTTAACCATTCGCTTAAAATTTTAATAAGTCGGAAAGGTATTATTATTTTCTTTTTTTTCGCGTAATATTTAAATTATTTGGTCGAAGTCCTTTAGGATATATTAGCGCCTTTTAATAACCTGGTGTCTAAAAACAATATCGGATCCTTTAAAACGGTCGGTCGGCATTACTTTCTATATTTCTTAAGCATCGTAAATAATAATATCACGCGCGTAAGCGCGTTTTTAGTTAATAAGTAATATCCTCGGGTCGATTATATCAGTTATTAATAATATATATAAAAATTACACAACTAAAATTACTAATGCCAAAACGCGTTTTTATAATAATGCCTATTAATTAATCAATTAATTAAATCGGTATTAAAAAACTTAAGCTTTCTTAAACTAGATAATAAATATAATTTATTTATATTTACACCTAGACTATTATAGCTAAAAGCAGGGCTTTAATATAAGTACTAATTATATATTTATAAATAAATAAAAAGAAAAGCTATTTCGGATTATATAAATTACTTAAAAAACTTAAGCCGGGTACCCCGCCGGGCGGTAACCATTCTGCTATGCCGTTACCGATTAACATACGGGAATACGTAATAATAAATAGTCTATATACCACAGGTATATATAATAACAGGTGGTTTATATATTACAAGTACATACTTCCCGTAACTTTTACTCGGAATTTAAAAAAGTTTCGGAATCTTTTTTAAGTTAAGACAATTACGTTATTTTATTAAGCGGCGCTAATTTTTATTAGTTATTTATTACTCGCGTTATTATATTATTATAAAGCTAATGTGCTATAACATATATATATCGCTTGTCTTTTTTTTTTACTTTTAAATAAAACATATATAGCTTAAACGGCCTTGTCGCCGATAATAAACACATCTCTCTTTTTAATTAATCGCTATTATAAGTGACTTTTTTATTTTATCGCCTTAATTACTTCCGATCAGTTAAGCCATAAAGTGGCACCTCCTTTACCCTAACACCTTGTCCCAAAACAATATATTTTTTAAAAAGGTCTTTTATCGATTATGGATTAACTATTTAGCTTTATCGATAAAGATATTAGTATTAATAATAAATTGTTAATCGTCCGGGAATAAAAAACGCTATTATTTAATATCTATATATATATTATATTTCTCGAACTATTTTTTATTAATAATAATATCGGGAGTTATATCGATAATTATAAAAAGGACGTTAGGTATATATCGGTATTAAATCCGATAATATATAAAAATAAACGTATCCACTATTTAAACTAATTATTTATTATAACTATTAATGTGACTTAATTAAAATTTAATAATTAACCGGAATTTTAAATATTTAAAAACTTTATAAATAAATATCACGTTTATAAATATATATTCGTTTACTTTTTAATACGAAAGATCAAGGGTGTGTGAGAATAAAGTGAATAAATAAAAATGATGATAATAAAAGGAAGGAAAGACCCTTATAGCTATAGCCGAAGGCTGTAGCTTCTAATATAAGTACGTGCTTTATTTAATCTATCTATCTTATCTACAAGTGGGGTCACCAGGTGACCCCGCTGCCAGGTGACCCTGCTGCTATAGCGTGTCACTTTTATATTTTATAAAGAGATTTTAATAGTTAAAAATAATCTATTATAAGCTATTATACTTTTAAGAAAAAAAGGTTTTCCGCCGAGTATTTTATTTAAAAAGTCGAATAATATTTTATTTATACCGAAATTCATTATAGATACTTTTTTTAAAAAAAAGGTAATATTTCTTAAATATATTAGTTTCCCGTATTTAATTAATCTAAAAGCTTGCTATAGTTTAATTTAAAGACCGGAATACAGTTATATTTAGTTATAATAAAAAATAAAAGAGTGTTTTTTTTAATATTAGTTATATTTTTAGTTGCTTTTTTTTTATTAAGGCATTTCCGGCTGTAATAACTTTTTTCCTTATAGTATTAGTATCGATTTTCGGCAGTAAAAAAAGCCTTTTTTTTATCGGTTAGTTTAGTTATTTATTGATTTCTAAACGCGCGAGACTTAATTTTTATAATCTTACTTTTATTTTTTTATTTTTCTCTTTATTTTTATTCTTTTTAAAGTATTTTTTTTTAGCTATTTTATATATAAAAGCGGTTTCAAATCTAATTAAAATATAATAAGTAAAGTTATAATTAAAATCGACATAATATAAAGTTAAGGCTAATTTTAGCTAAGTAATTAAGACTTATCGGAATTTTTATTTCTATATAATAATAAAAATACTTATTTTTTTATAATATAAATAAACTTATTTTTAAAAGTATTAAAATCGGTATCGGGTATTATTTTTATATTATAAAGTTCCGCTTTTATTTTTTTAAATTAATTACGATCGAAATATTATTAATATAAGCGGGTAAATAAAGTTTTTATATCGGTAATTTTATTTAAGTATATCTTTCGGAAATAGTGTCTTAAAATAAAGTGTTAAAGTAAAGTAAAAGTAAAATATATTAAGTTAAAAATGAGTGTATATAGTTATTAAAGCTATTTATGTGTGACTATTTAACTATTTAGTAATATTTATAATAAAAAAATAAAGGAGATATAAAGGAAAAAGTTAGCTAAATATAGGTATATAATCCACTATAAATTGCCTTATAAAGTGCCTTATAAATACCTTATAAAGTGCTTTATAAAATGCCCTATAACGTAGCTCCAGGAGGCTTTTAGTGGCTCCTAAACTGCTGTTAATACCCGTAATCCCCTGCCTTATTACATCCCTCCCTGATTTTTCAGCTAGCGTCCACGCAGCTGAAAAATCAAAAAAAAAAAAATGAAAACACGCCCCACACTTGAATGCCTGACCTTCAGATCTGAAAAAAAAAAATTTTCACCCCAGGAACCTTAGGGTAACAGGTCAGATAGCCACAGCTATCAGCAACAGCAGCAGCAGCAGCAGGAGGTCAGGTGACAACAGGTCAGCTAGCCACAGCTAGCCACGGCTTTCAACAGGTCAGATAGCCACAGCTATCAGCAGCAGCAGCTGCAGCAGCTCAAATCAGGTGGCCATAGCTTACAGCAGATCAGCAGCAAGTCAGGTAACAACAGGTCAGCTAGCCACAGCTAGCCACGGCTTTCAACAGGTCAGATAGCCACAGCTATCAGCAGCAGCAGCTACAGCAGCTCAGATCAGGTGACCTCCCTGTAAGCCTCCCTAGCAGGTGACAGCAGGTCAGCAGGTGACAGCAGGTCAGCTAGCCACAGCTAGCAGCAGCAGCAGCAGCAGCAGCTAACAGCCTCCCTTACTGCTAAAGGTAGCATTCAAATAATAAGGTATATCAGGGTATAAAAAAGTGTTATCCGATATCGTCGTCCATACAAATTATATATGTATTAATAGCTAGCTACATTTAGCTATATACTAATAGCATAATTAGCTTATTACCGTTGCTTATATAAAAATAGACAGGTTTATATATAAAAACATACAGTTTAATATCTCTAGTGTTATTGCGCTTTATATTCCTAGTATATAAAAAAAAAATTCGTAAATTGTAGGTAATAAATAACGTAAATATAATATAAATAAAAGCAGCTGGCTAGCTATCGATCGAATATATAGCTTGGTTTGATTTATATAAAAAACAAGTGGCTATCGGATAAAATAAAATAATCGCGTACGAAAGTAAGTTTAATAATATATACTTCAAGTAGTTATTGCTAGTAAATTCTATGCTTCCGTAACGTGTAATATAAAAAGACTATTTTACTCAATTAATTAAAAGGCAAAAAAGTTAAGGCTTGTCCGGGGAAGCTAAATATCTTAAGACAGGGTATTAAGGTAAAGCGAAAGTGAAATATATTAAGTTAAAAATAAATATATATAGCTATTAAAGCTATCTATATATAACTATCTAACTATTTAATAATATCTATAGTAAAAAAGTGAAGGAGATATAAGAGAAAAAGTCAGCTAAATATAGGTATATAATCCACTATAAATTGCCTTATAAAATGCCCTATAAATACCTTGTAAAATGCCTTATAAAGTGCCTTATAACGTGGCTTTAGGGGGCTTTTAGTGGCTTTTAAACTACTGTTAATACCCGTAATTCCCTGCCCTATTATAATAGGGTTAAAAATTTTTAGCTATATTACTTTTTAATCGAAATTATATTTTAATAAGTTTTATATAGTCGGAATTAAAGTAATCTATATTAATTATTAACTTATTTTATATTTAAGTATATTAGTTTTCGAACTTTACGGTATTTTTATCGGGATTATTATAAAAATTAGGCATATTAATTTTAGTGCTTTTTTTAAACTTAAAAATAAATATAATAATTATTATATTAACTTAGCGGAAGCGGTCTTTTAATTTTACAATTTTATAGTCGCAATTTTTTAATTATTTATTTTGTCGATTTACTTTATTTAATATAATGCCTAATCCCTCGGGGATATTATTACTTATATCGGAGTTTAAATAATAAAAGCGGTATAAAAAATTAAAATTAAATAAGTTAAGGTTATTATTAAAAGGGTTTTCCTTAGCAGCCTCACTTGTAGCGGATAAGTAAATAAATGAATTAAAAGCAGGTGAAATAAAAGCAGGTGGGGCACCCGATCTTATATTAAGGTGCGGGGTAAGTATAACTAGGTTAAATAATCGTTTAAATCCTTTTTTTTAATTATCTTTAGGAAACTGTAGCATTTTATTATAGATTTTATTTTCTCGGCCATTTTAAATAAGCAGTTATTCGAATTAATAAACGTATTTTCCGAAATATCGAGCGGTTTTATATAAAACGTCTATATTATAAAGTAATATTTCTATAGCTTTTAGTAGTAAATTTACTTATCTGTTATACGCTATTATTATAATATTACGTATTTTAAATTCGTTAAATAATATAACCGGGAATTTTAAAAACGTTTTAAAAAAACTATCGTAATTAACTGTACCTTTATAATTAAGCTAAATTATAATGCCCTTAGCACTTAATAGCTAGAACGGGAAAATAAGTTTAGCTAATTATTTATTATATTTAATTACAATTATTTCCATTCGCTTTTATAAGTTAATATTTTACGCTCCCGGGTTAATATCTATAATTAATTAAGTTATTTTAAGGATAAAAGTTTTAAAAAGCTCTTATGCGTTAGTTACTATTATATTATTTTTTATATTATTTTTTTTATAAGATTATAATATTTTAATCGGGAAAGAAAAAAATCTAAAACATTCGATATATTAATACGGATTAGCGCGCTAGTTTAATAAAATCTGCCTATCGATCGGCATTAAGGAAATTACTTTTTATATTACCTTTTTTAAATCGGACTTACTTGCGTATATTTTAAATAGCTTTATCGATTTAAGTAATGCGTATAATAATTACGGTTGCTAGTATTAGATTTAGTTTAAATTATTATCTCGGCGTAACTGCCGCGGACTTAAGGTGTAATATAATAGGGACTTTTTCGTTATCGTCGCTAATGTCGTCTAAGTTTAAGTTAATAAGGCTATAAAACGATTTAAAATCGGCCTTTAAGATAAGGTTAAACCAAGGATCGTATATAAATACGTAAAGAATAAAATAACTAATTAGTTAGTTAGTTAGGATATTTTAAAAGCTTTTTTAAGCTATAATAAGTGATTTTAGGATTATGTTACGTATTATAAGGGTTAAAGTGGCTTGGCGACTTAATTCCTATATATTTTATGTAATCTTAAAATGAAGGAAAAAAAAATCTAAGCTAAAAGGTCGGCCGAGAAATTTACTATACATGTTAGGTGTAAGGCTTAAGTTATAATTATATAATGCGCATAAACCACACTTTAAATCTTATACCCTGTGTTTTAATCCCTGTGTTATAATAGTAGCTTTACCTTAAAAATCGTTAGTTAAGTTTACTAGCAGCTAATTAGGTTAGCGATTTTTTAACATAATCGGCGAAATCCCTTATTAGTTACTTTTTATTCCCACGCCGTTACTTTTATACACTTAATAAACCAGCTTTTTTATAACAAAATACGCCTAAAACTTTAATTAACCCCGTTATAATTAGTGCTTAATTTAGTCTGATTTATATTATATGTCGGATACTTTTTTTTCTTTTCCTTTAATTAATATATTAATTTTCCGGCAATTTAAGGAATACTTTTTTATTCGATTTTTCGACTTGGTTTATATAAACGTAAGGCCGAAAATTTCGTCTCTCTTTTTTTTTATAGCGGCAATAGCCTTTATTGGCAGCAATAAGCTTAACGCCGCTCTTTAAGCCTTACGTGCTAAACTTACCTTTAAATTTAATACCTATATTAGCGCGTTAAAAGCTGATTATAAAAGTTACGTTTAGCAGCTTTAGGCCGATAAAACCTTTATTAAATTTAAGCTTAATATTATAAAAACTACTTATAATACTTTACTATTTAAGTAGCTATACCTTCGATTAGTTTTTTAAATCCTTCTGCTTTATTAAGCCCGTTAGATTTTAATGTCTAAATCTTTTAAGTCGCCGGCAAATTAAAAATCGATAGCGAAATAATTAAATCGCCCTAAGCTAAGTTCTATTACGTATACGCTCGTTTCGAGCCTAAAATATAGTATATCGTCCTCCCTATTATAGCCCACATATAAAAAAGCGGCGTTTAAAATCCCCAGATTATTTTAAATACTTTAAAATTAATTTACGCCGACCCAAACAAAGTTACGCGAGCGGCGGCTAAATTTCAATCTATTATATAAAGTTTTAACGAGTTTATTTATACCTTCCTAATATAATAGCACTAATAAATTTAAAAGGCTAATAAAATAAACCTTTTTAAAAAGCACTAAATTAACTGTTTACGTTATGCCGTAAATAATAAACTAAAACGGAAGCTTTTTAAAAAAAATTTAATACCGAACACTTATAACAAATTTATCTTATAGCTTTACCGGCAGTTAAGCTTTCACGTCTTAGCTCCCTATAATTTTAATGCCATAAATACCTCTGTTAACACTATTTACGTACACGGTATTAAAGCCGAAATAACGTCCGAAAATACCTCCGAAAGCGGTATTTAGCTACCTAAAATTACGTCACTTTAAACTCCCGATAGCCTAATAACTATATTTAGTACTTATAAGGAACGCTATATTAAAAAGCGTTTTTAATAGTGCTAGCGTTATAATAATATAACTTACAATATTATAAAATGCCCGTTATTACTATATAAATCGAACCTTCGCAAGTTACTTGCCGATAATAAAGTCATAAAATAAGTCACAGCAGCTATAAAGCAACAAATATATAGCTTTATAATAGTCGATACTAGATAATTATAAAAGAATATAGTAAATTAACTAAATCTTATAAAAAACTCGATTTTTAAAATTTTAATAAATTTACTTAGTGCTAATATTAAGGCACATATAAATTTAATATGCCATAACATAAAGGTAAATAAAGTCGAAAAATCACTTTTTTAAAACAGTAATAATTAAGTTAATCCTTACACACACTAGGTGCGCTATAAGCTAGCTGTTATATACAGTAAATTTAGGGGGGTAATATCACGGCATAAGCTTATAAAGTGCTATAAAGTCCCTATAAACTCCCTATAGCTATAGCACACCTTAAGCCCTTTACACGTAACCTATTAAACCACATACTTAATTAAATAGCTTAAGTAATCAGGTAAAAAAGTTTTCTTAAGTCAGGCTATCACATAGTAATTAGCTAACCTTTTACTCCTCACTTTATAATTTTCAGTAATACACACTTATTACGTAACACGCGCCGCCTCTTTCCTTAAGCCGTCACATTTAATAATAATAAAGATTTTAATAAATCTAATTAAAAGCTTTTAAATCTAACGTTTCTAATTATATAATAAGTATTTCTTATTTTTATTTTTATTTTTTAAATTTTATAAAATAACAGAAATAAATATTTCGATTTTATAAAAAGGTTTTTTATAACGAGCCGGATTTTATTATATAAAGCGAATTTAAAAAATTTAAGCTATAATAGTTTCCGATTTATTACTAATAATTTAAAGCCGAAAATTAGCTAAATAATATAAAACTATTTTTCTATTATTGTTATTATAAAAATAAAATATAAAAATTTAAAATTAATTAATATATTAAATATAAAAAACGAACTATTTATTAGCTTATAAATTATAAAGCTCGATTTTTCGCCTGTTTATAACCTAATAAAACTGTTAAATTTTAAGGCAATAATATAAAACATTTTTATAACGATTAAAAAAATATAAATTATATAAAGTTTTATAATAGCTTTTATTTTTAGATTTAAATCTAACTAATAAACTAATAAACCCCGAAATAAATTAAAAATTTATTAAACGGTAAAAAAAAGGACTTATTAATTCGATTAATATTTTAAAATTACGAAATAAAATATATTAAAATTTAAAATATTAAAAATATTTATAACGCTTTAAAAAAACTATAAAAATAATTTAAAACTAACTTTAATTTTTTATACTTATATCGATAATTTTAATAAAAATGTTTAGTTTAAAAAGGTTAATAAATAGTTCCGCTATTTAAAATAATAAATATATTATTACAAGCGTTTTATAAGATAATAAAATAGCGTAAAATTTAAAGTTTTTATTTAGTTATATAAAAATTCCTTTAATATTTTTATATAACGAAATATAATTATATTAATAAATTTTATATATAATATAATAATATATAAATAAAAATAATATTTATTTAATATTTTAATACGTAATAATTTTAGTAGCTAAATTTCCTATACGTTTTTTTATATTAAGTATTAAAATTTAATAATAATTTGCTTATATTTTTAGGTTATTATTAGGTAGTTTGGCGGTTTTAAATATAGCTAAAGGCTGTAATATATATTTATAAACGATAATAATACTAAATAAAAAGCCGTTTATAAAGCCTTTTTTATTACTGCCGATTTAAGTAACGATTAGCTAGCTAAGGTTATTTATTTTTTTTATATACGTTACGTTAAAAAAACTTTAATATAACGTATTAAAATTAAAGGCTTATCGTTAAAAATATATAAGTATTTTATAGTTACGTTATATATATATAATTTTTTTAATAGCTGTTATAATTTTATAAATAAAGCTGTTGTAATTTATAAGGAATACGGGAGCCCCGAAAACGCCGAATATATTATTAGAAATTATATTCCGAGATTATAGGTATAAATATATTATATTCGAATAAAAAGTCCACTATTTTTTTAATATTTTATAATAAACGCGGTTAAATTATAATATTTAATATTAAAAATAAACGGCGTAAAGTATTAAATAGTTATTTATAAAACCTTATTTACTGGCGTTATATTTATATAATATAAAGAGAAAAATAAACTTATAAAAGCTAAGTTTATTATAAATAAAACTAAAAAAAGCACGCTACTTTTTATTTAAGGCTTTCCGGACTGGGGGTTTAAAAATCTACCTTTTAAAACGTAAGCTATTATTAAAAAGTAATATTTCAAGGCTAAAAAAGCTTATAACAAGGGTAACGATACGGCGATTAATTACTGCAAAAATGTCGTTATTTATAATATTAAAAAGCTTATTAATAATAACGATAATAATAACAATAATAATAATAATAATAATAATAATAACGATAAAGATATATTTAATAAGCCCGAATCTTTTTTCTACTTTTATTTATAATTTAAAAAATGGTTACTTTTTTATAAATATATCTTTTTTTATTAACTATTATATAATTTTTTATTTAAAAAAACTTTTGCAGGTTTTATTTATAAATAAAAAAATAATAGTTTCGAGATATTTAAGTATTTTAAATAGCCGGTATATAAAAGTAGTTATAATTATATATATAATATCTTTTTAAAAATAAAAGTAAATTTTAGGGAGATTATTAATTAGTTTTAAAAAAAGGTATATAAATATTATAATAAGCTATAAAACGGGTTATAAACGCTGTTTATATATAAAAAAAAATAAAAGTGTTAAAAAAGCAGATACGGGTTACCTTTTAATTAATAAACGAGTTAATGCCGGTAAAAAGGCGTTAAGTTATAGTATTTTTAAAAAATCTAATTTGCGTAAAAAAATTGATTTTTAGTTAATAAATAAATTAGATAAGTTAGAATAAAAAAACATATATATTTAAATATTATTATAGTTTTAAAAAAATTAAGCGTTATTAAATGTTATTATAAGTTATTATAAATTATTATTGAAATATTTAATTAAAAATGTTAAAATTTATTATATAAAAATATATATTTATTTATTAATAAAATATATTACGGAATAAATAACTTTATTATTAGGTAAAATATAATTATTTTTATTTTATATTATTAAAAAAATGTTATAATATTTAATTAATAGTATTAAAATTTATTATATAAAAGATATATATTTATTTATTAATAAAATATATTACGGGATAAGTAATTTTATTATTAGGTAAAATAGTTTTATATATTATATATATATAATTTATATATTTAAAATAAATATTTTAAATTTATATATATAAATTTATATATTTAAAATAAGTATTTTAAATTTATATATATAAATTTATATATTTAAAATAAACATTTTAAATTTATATAAATATTATATATATAAATTTATATATTTAAAGTAAGTATTTTAGATTTATATATATAGATTTATATATTTAAAGTAAGCATTTTAAATTTATATATATAGATTTGCGTACTTAAAGTAAACATTTTAAATTTATATTATCTTAAGACAGGGTGTTAGGGTAAAGGAGGTGCTACTTCATAGCTTAGCTGATCGGAGGTAATTAAGGCGACAAAATAAAAGAGTCACTTGTCACGGCACAGGCCCTGTGGGGTGCTATAAAGCCCTGTAAGCTGCAGCACACCTTAGGCCCCGCACACGTGACCTGCTAGACCACATGCTTAGTCAAATAGCTTAAGTAATTAGGTAAGGAGGTTTTTTAAGTTAAGCTATTATATAGCAATTAGCTGACCTTTTATTCCTTACTTTATAATTTTATAGTAATATATACTTATTACTTAACACGCGTTATTTTCTTCCTTAAGCCGTTATATAATTATAAGGTTTTTTAGCGCTAAATTTAACTGATTCCGCTATTAAATTAATTTAGCGCTTTTTTTCTTAGCGTGGTTAATTAGTTACCCGTTAATTCTCTTTTTTCTCGATTAAGTATAGTCGATTTATTACTTATTAATAACCTTTTACGCCGGTATAATCGATTAGTTACTTATTAGTTACCTTTTTTCTTTATTAGCACCTCGTTATAACATATTATACGCATTAGTAGCTTAGCTTTAAAAAATATATAATTTATTAGAAAATATTATATTAAAAGACCCTGGCGTAGTCGATTAATTACCCGCTATATTTTATCGGACCTTGTTATATTAAATATATATAATAATATTTAGTTATTTAGTACTAAATTACGCTTATTATTTTTACCGACCTAGTTTTTTAGACACTTTTTTCGGTCCGAAATTATATTTAAATATAGCGGATCCGATTTTTTTTACCCGCTATTTTTAGCGATTAATCGCAATAGCGCGGCTATTTTTTGACTCGTTTCTAGTAATTAGTTACGGCAAGTTATCTTTTTTTTTTTTTATACGCTAATTCTGGCGATTAATCGCGGTAGCGTATATAATGGCATCTTTCGGCAATAATAAGCTAAACGCCGCATTTTAAGTCCTGCGTGCTAAATTTACTTTTAAATTTAATACTTACGTTAATGCGTTAAAAGCCGATTACGAAAGCTACGTTTAGCAGCTCCAAGCCGACAAAACTTCTATCGAATTTAAGTTTAGCGTTATGGAAACTATTTATAATGTTTTATTATTTAAGTAGCCACGCCCTCGATTAGTCCTTCCAGATTTTCCTACCTTATTTAGCCCGTTAGATTTTGACATATAGATTTTTTAAATTGCCGGCAAATTAGAGATCGATAGTAAAGCGATTGGATCGTCTTAAGCTAAGTTTTATTATATATACGCTCGTTTCGAGCCTAAAATATAGTATATTGTCCTCTCTATTATAGCCTACATATAAAAAAACGGCGTTTGGAATTACTAGACTATTTTAGATACCTTAAAATTAATTTATGCCGACCCGAATAAGGCTATACGAGCGGTAGCTAAGTTTCGATTTATTATATAAAGTTTAAACAAGTTTATTCGTACTTTTCTGGCGTAATAATACCGATAGACTTAAAAGGCAGATAAAATAAATCTGTTTAAAAAACACCGGGTTAATCGTTTGCGTTACGTTATAAACGATAAACTAAAAAGGAAATTTTTTAAAAAAGATTTAATGCTAGATACCTATAATAAATTTATCTTTTAGTTATATCGACAGTTAGGCTTTTATGTATTTTCCGGTTCCCGTAATCCGAACGCTATAGATATTTCTATTAGTATAATTTATATATATAGCGCGGCCGAAGCCGAAATTAAAGTAGTGTTTAAAAATATCTTAATAAACGGTAGATAAATACCCAAAATTGCGTTACTTTAGACTTTTAAAAAATAATAGGCGCTTTTTATTATAAAATCAGAACGACGATTATGTTAGAAGTAATACTAGTATATACGTTATAGATCGATAGACTATTTAGTTTAAGATTGCCTTTTATTACTACCGGAATCGAACTTCCGTAAGTTATACATTAACGACGATAATATATAAGTCAAAAATTAGGGGGGTAGTTATAACAGTAGCTATTATAGCTATTAATTATAGTAGTCGATATTAAATAGTTATAAAAAAATATAATAGATTAATAAGATCTTTTTAAAGGACTCGATTTTTAAAATTTTAACAAATTTACTTAATATTAATGTCAGGTCTTATATAATTTATATAAACTGAAATATAAGGGTTAAATAAGGTTAAAAAATTACTTTTTAAGGATAGTAGTAATTAGGTTAATCCCTATATATACTAGGTGCGCTATAAGCTAGCTGTTATTAGCTGCTATATATAGTGGATTTAAGGGGATAATATTACGGTATAAGCCCTGTGGGATATTGTAAGGCCTTATAAGCTGTAGCATACCTTAGGCCCCGTATACGTGACCTGCTAGACTACATGCTTAGTTAGATAGCTTAGGTAATCAGGTAAGGAGGTTTTCTTAAGTTAGGCTGTCATATAGCAATTAGCTAACCTTTTACTCCTCACCTTATAATTTTATAGTAATATACACCTATTACTTAGCACGCGCCACCTCCTTCCTTGAGCCGTCACATCACTTATAACGGCGATTAATCGAAAGAAAAAATATATTTATTATTAGCGACAAAGCTATATAAGCTATATATATTTTATTTAAAAATAAAAGAAAAAAATAAGCGATATATATATATTACGGCATATTAGCCTTATAATATCCTTTTTAAATTTTATTATAAATATCTTTATTATAAGAAAATTTAATTAATTAATATAAACGCAGAAAGTATTTACTTTATTTACTTTTTAAAAACTTTCGCCTTAAGTTTAATTACCTTTCCTTTTTTATTTAGTTTTATATACTTTTTAATAAACTTATGTCGTCTTATATATTTTAATCGACTAGGCTTAACAAAAAAAAGAGTTTTTTATCGATTAATAATAGCTATATATCTTTTATAATCTGCCTAACTATTTTATTTTATAAGAAAAGCAAGCTATAGCCGTTTTTTTAATGCGGTAAACTTATTTCTTACCTATTTATATAAAATATAAGCTTTTTTATTTCGATAGGTAATTTCTTGTCGTTTTTTTATAAGGGGTTACTGTTAATTAAGGTTTAAAAAACTTATATAAGCTTTATATAATTTAAGCTAGCATTAGAATATTTTTTTTGCTTAAAATAAGCTAAAAGTAAGGGTAGGTTTAAATTTAAGTTCTCGTTTTAATTTATTAAAGCTATTAGGTTAATTAATAACCTTATAAACTATTATTCGCTTTATTTTTATAATCTAGCTTTTTATTTCTTATTTTTTGTTAATAAAATAAGGATTTTTATAAAGGCGAAAAAATGTAATAAAGGAGCGAAAAAAGCGAAAAATTAAATAAGTTACCTAAAAGCCGCAATTAAACTTATTTTATTATTATATTATTTAAATAAGTCTAATATAAACAGGAGCTATATTATTCTATTAGACTTAAACCTGGCGTAATCGATTAAAAGTAGCCCGAGCTTTTTTTTTATTATAAATACTTATAAAATTAAACGAAAAAGTAATGTAAGTTTTTATTAATATAATAATTAAAAAAAAGTAAAAGCTGCCTTTTTTTAATATTAATAGTTATAAAGTCGCGTAAATATATAAATGCCGTTAATATAAGAAACCGGGGGTTATTTAAAACAATTTAAAAAAAAAACTAGTCGTTAATTTAGGTAACTTTTTAATTAAGCTTTATAATAATTTTAAAATAAACCTCCGTTTTAATAAATCTTTTTTTAAAAGTAGCAATATTTATTTAAATTATAGCAGCTATAAAAGTAATATCGTAATATTAACGCCTATAGTAAGTAAAAAAAATATTATATAAATTTAATATTTTATTTACCTTTTATCTGTTTTTATTATAATTAAAAAAGGCGTTTTAATTAAAAGTAACTTTAGGTATTTTATCGCTTCTAATTAATAAGAAATCTATTTTTAGGAAATCGATAATTTATTTAATCTTTTACTTTAAGTATTATAGCCTGTTTTTAGTCCAAAATTTAGGTCCGTATATTTTAATAAAAAAGCCGCGAAATTAATTAATAATACAGAAATTAATATTAGCTATTATAATAAATATATTAGAATCTAAAAAGAGAAGCTGCTTTTATAAAAGCGAACTAATAGGTAAAGTTATTCCAGCCTTATATTTAAAGTCGGAATTAGTTATAAACTTAATTTTAGCCTCGTTTTTAAGTATAGCCTTAAATTTAATATTAATTTTCGAGGCAGGCTTAGGGTTTTTACGAGCCGCTTAATTAACTTTCTTATTTTTGTTCCGGTTTTTATATTTATTTTTCTTTTTTTAAGTAACTTTTTAAACTGCGACAGCTATAATAACATTTTAATATATAAAAAATAAGGTTTAAGGTATAATACTATAGCGATAAGCTAATATAAAGCTATAAAAAACTTAACTAATTAATTAAAAACAATAAAAAGTAAGGGCAAAAGGTTAACAAGTAGTTAGGTAGGAGTTATTAGTAAATTGGTATAAAGAAAACTTTTTTACGCCAGGTTTTAATTTATAATAAATAAAAATAAATTAAAAAGTCCTTTCTATTTTTAATTAGTTATCTAAACTTATAATAAGCTAAATATTAGATATAATAAAGCATTTAAGTCGTTATTACTAATTTTAAAAGTCGGCTTACTCGATTTAGCTTTAGTACGTTTTTTAAGCTACTTATTATACCCTTTATTTATTTTAACTTTATATTTTATACCCTTTTTTTTTAATAACTATTAACCTAATTATCTGTCTTTTATTTTCGCTTTATAATATTTACTTAATTAATTATTCGTAATTATATCGCAAAATTTATTATTATATAGGGGGTAAAAAAAAGAGAAAAAAACTTCTCTTATTAGGCTTTTATATAAGTTATCTATTTTTTTCTTTTTTATAAAAGGTCCTATATTTGGGAATTAAATCTTTTGTTATAATAGCGTTAATCGAAAGCTAAATAACTTTAAACGCTTTTATCGGGTTATAATAATCCGTTAAAATTTAATAAATATTTAAAACAAAACGTATATCGGCAACCCTTTTTTTAAAACTTATAAAATAAGTACTAAACCTTTGCTATTTAATTAAATAAAATCTTATTAAAATAACCTTAATTTCCGTAATCTTTTTTTTAATTTCCATATCCCGCTTTATTTTATTATCGCTTCTTTTTTAAAATAAATAAATTGGTTATACAAATAGCTAAAAACTTTTGTTGTTTTTTTTTCCTATCGATTTATATCTTAACGTTAAGCTCCCTTCGCGTTTTAGGTTTGCCGTTCCTAAACGATCGAAAACTTCTAGCTCGATAATAAAAAACATTAATCGCGTTTTTAGTTTTTATTTTAGTATTAAATCTAGTTATTTTAATCTAAAAATTAGTAAAAATAAGCTGCTTTAATTTTAGAAAAATAATATAAGCCGCTATTTTTTAAAGGCTAATATAATAAATAAATTTATCCGGGTAAGTTTTTTCCTTATTTAATATATATAATTTTTATTAATTAATATAAAATAATTTGATTAGTAAAGATTAGATTTTTTAATAATTCTAAGGAAAGTCGGTATTATATTTGGAAATTTATAGCCTCGAAATTCTATCGTAAAAGTTAAATATAAAAGCCTACCTTAAAATATATTAAATATTTTAAAGTAACAAAATATCTTTTCGATTAATAATACCTTTTTTTTATCGAGATTTATAAAACTAACCCTATTAATAATTTAATATTTCGCTTAATCGAAAATTGCCGTATATAATTTAGAGTTTTTATTTAAAAATATAGTATTTATAATAAAGTTTTTTGCCGGCTTTATAAAAATCGGTTCGTTAGTTTTAAAAATAGACGCTATAATAAAATATAGCTATTTTATAAATATTAATTAATAAAAAGCTAGTTCGGAAGTTCGTATAAAAATTATATAGTCGGTATTTAAATAAATAAATATTTATTCCGGGATAAAAAATATATATATTTGCGGGCTTATCGATCGAAAGATCCTTTTTTTAATAGCGATATTAACTATAATAATTCTGATTTAATAGGTCGTTTTAAAAGTAATATATATTTAGGCTAAATTATTAGGAAAATCCGTTTTTTTTTTGCCGAAATTATAGGCAGCTTTATTTATAGCTTATAATAAGTTCTTTTATTTAATTAATTAATTATATATTAAAATTTACGGTTATATTCTTTAATTTAAGCTTTTTTTTATATTATTTTTTTATATTTATTATAATTTTATAAAATCCTATTTCTATAAAATATTAATTTATATAAAACGTAAAAAAAAATAATCCAATTTATTAGTACTATTTTTCTAATACTCAATTATAAGTCTTTCGCTCCGCTAATAATATTCCAAATAGTCTGACTTTAATTATTCTTTCGGGTATTTTATTTTTTATAATTTTTTAATTTTTATTAAGCTCGACTTTCTTAATCTAGCTATAAATTACCGGGCCTTTTTATATATTTTTATTTTAATATGCTATATTATTATTTGCTAGCTTAACGTTTTTATAATTATCTCCTATTTTATTATAGCTATTTAATTAATAGTTATTATAAAGTTCGCTAAGTTTTTAGTACTTTTTTATATTTTAAATAAATCTTTTAGTCGATTAAAAAAAATATTTCTTATAATATTACCCCGTTTAATTTTTTTAAAAAAAACCTATTCCGTTTTTATTTTTTTACAATTTAATAAAGCCTAGTTTATTTATATTTTAGCTTTTTATTTTTAGATATATCGATATTTTATATTATATTATAAAATAAAACTAGGCTGCCTTACTTTAATAATTCTAACCGTTTTTTTAATAAGTATTATCGATTATTTCGTTCCGCCGCTTTTTTTCGTTTTTTTATTAAAATTTATACCACTTTCGCAATATTCTCGTCTTATTATTTAAATATTCTTATTTTTTTAGTAATAAGATTTTTCCTATTATAAATATCCGACTAATTAAAGACCTATTAAAATAATAAAATTATTTCGATCGGTATAATAAGTTTTTTACTATAAACTAGTTTATATAGTATAAATTTATATTCTTATATAAACGTTTAATTAACCTAAAGTATAGTTTCAAATTTCTTAACTTATAATTTGCTAGTTTTTCCCGTTATATGTATAAAAGATCTTATAATCGGTTAATAACTTACCTTTATTTATTCTTACGTTTAAAAATAATATATAAGTCCGACTTATATTTTAATACCTAACTATATAACATTTTTAGCTACTTTTACTTTATTTTTTAAGCTTTTATTATATTTAATTATTATAAAAATATTATAATTAGTATAAATATAATCTTAAAAAAACTTTTATACTTTAATTACTATAGTATTTTTTAATGCTTTAATTTTAAGCTACCTTAATAGCTTATTTTTTATTTCGATAATAGCCGAATATTTATTATCGTTCGGGAAAAACTAAATATTAATAATCTAAATAGTTAGTAACTATTTTAGCGTTAAAAAAAATTCTTAATTCCTAAATTGTCTATTTATAAAAAGCTAGCATTTTAAGTAATATTTGACGGTAGTCGCGATTTCCTAATATATCCTTTTTTAGTAATAAAACTTAACTATTTTATTATAAGTCGATTTTTATTTTTGATACGTTCTAACTCTCGAGTAACAGTTTTTAATAATACGCTTTTATTAATTAATATTATTAACGATACGCCATTAGCTATATTTCTTATAAGGTTTCCGCTATAAAATTTCCTTTTAAATTACGTATTTAATAGTTTTATTCCGGAAGCTTATTTTCGTACAATATTATCTCGTTATATTAAAACTTTTTAATCGATTAAGTAATTTTAAAATACTAAAATATATTGCGATTTTTTAAAAAGTTTTAGACTAGCTTTCTAACGGGTATAAAATAATAAATAATAAAAAAAATTCCGGTATTTCTTATATTAGTTTATTTAATTAAAGTATTTTTATTATAAAAACGTTAAATTAGATATTAATAAAATTATCGACTTTTTTTTTCTATTAATTATCTAACTTATCGGATAGCTTTAATAATTTATATAATAAACTATCTGCTATTTAATATCGTTTTTTAAAAATATACTTTATTTCGAAATTAAATATTTTAATAAAAGCTATTTACTAAATTAATGCTGCGTTAAATAAGCTAGAAAATCTATTATTTAATTAAGCGATTAAAACTTTAATATTAGTTTCGAAAATAAATCTCGTATTATAAAAGTAATTTCGTAATTATCGAAAAGACTTAATTATCCCGAGGCATTTTTATTTTATAATATTATAATTAAATTTTAGCCTTTTTTATATACCAGATTTAAATTTCGCAAATTAAACGTATTTATTAATTTTCTATTCTAATATATACCTTTATTTAATACCTAATGTATTAATTTTAAACCAAATAATATATCTATTTATATAATTAAACATAATTAAATAAGATATATTAATTAATACTATTTTAAGTTTATTTATAACTTACTATTATTTTATTCCTTATTTTTAATTTACGTTTTTCCGGAAAAGTTTTATTAATAATAAAATAATTAACGTATAATATATAATCTATATATAATAATAGATTATAATTTCTAGAAATACCCGCATTTTAAAAATATTATTATAAAATATTTATTCCGTAATTTTAATAACCTTAATTTAATTAAAAAAACGACTATTAATACCGTATAAATAGCCGATAATAATAGTAGCGTTTTTATACCAATCGCTTTTTTTTACACTAACTATAGCTCCTATTAGTTTAAAATTAAATAAAATATTATTAATATTTTTTAAATATTTATAAACAAATTGTTTTATTTTTAATGTAATCTTTTAATTATTATATCTCGTTTTTAGCCTTTTAATACTAATATTATTAAAAAATAGCTTGTATTTATCGGGTATAAAGTCGAATAAAATCCGGGTAATAATATATAAAAATTATACTACCGAATTAGTTTCTTTTTATAGCAAAGTTGTTATCCGGAAAAGCCTAATCGGCGTCGAAAATATAGTATAATTTTTATTAAATATAAATAATAATATTTAATTATATTCTAAAAAAAAGTCTATTATAAAGATTATTATTTATATAATAAATTCCTTTATAAATTTATTACAATTGCTCGGAAAAAAGGCGTTTTATATTTATATAATATTTAATTTTATTGCCGAATTAATTAACCAAAAGCTTTTATTCTTTTTTTTAATTATAAATTAGGCGTTACGGTATAAAATATAGGATTTTTCCAATATCTTATTTTTAAGCTAACTTTATAAAATATTTAAAACCTGTATTTTTAATAGCGCTAAAATAAAAATTAATCTAACTTATTATATATTATATAATATTATTTTAATTTTATATAAAGAAAATACTTTTTCCCTAATTTGGCCGATTTTTATAAAGTCTTAAACTAATGTTATTTTTTATTAATAAAAAATCTCGATTAATATTACTTTCTTTTAATTTATAAGCTTTATATTTAATAGCTTTATTTTAATAACGTTTAAGTGTTTTTTTATTAATTTAATATTTCGCGGCGCGGAAGCGAAACACAGAATAATATTCTTATATTTTTTATCTGTTTTAAATATATTTAAAAGTTCGAAATTCGGCTTTATATTTTATAATATTATTTATTTTTAATTAATCAACCTTAAAGGGACTATATTATTTAATTCGGCATTATTAATTAGGTAAATTTTTTATACTTTTAATTTATATATTATATATAACTTAATTTCGTTTTTCCGTAATATCTTTTTATAATATAATATTATATACTATATTACCTATTTAAATTCCTTTCTAATAATTTCCCGTAATAAGCCTAATAAATAATTATTAAATAATAAAGCTTATACTTAATTGTTATTTTAAAGTATTTTATTAATAGTAATTTCTATCCGTTTACCGACCTATTTTAAGCTTAAGTTATTTTAAATTACGCTTTTAAATTTCGCCAGATTTATTATTGCTGTAATATTTTAAGGCCTTTATTTATTATTAACTTAGTTTTTAATGTCGGCGGTTATTAGTTTTCCGAAAAATTAATAACGTCGGCTAAAATTTATTTAGTTAGCTTATTATATATAAAGGGAACTATAATTTTAATACTTCCAAAAAATATCGAAACTATTAATAAGCTTTTTTTAAGGTAAATTATTATACGCGATTAGAAAATAAAATTAAGGCTAAAAAGTAACGGGAATATAACTTTAAAATTTTTAATTATATAAATTAGTAGCGGTAAACTATAGCTTATTAACTATATAAGTTTTTTAATTAAATTAAAACTTTTAGTTTTATTATTTACTAATATATTAAAGCCGGATTATATAATTTTAATTTTTTATATAAGTATTTAATATTTAAAAACGTATAATTACGTAATAATATTTAATTAAATACTTGTATTAATAACTATAGTAATTAAGTCCTTATATTTTTTAAAACTAATTCTTATAATTAATTAGGGTAATAGTTAGATATATATTTTAATATCCCGGATAAATACCGGCAGAAATACTATAATAATTTAAGTAACGTTACCGGGTATTATAAATATATTATTAATTGATATAGTTATAAAGTTATCTTAGGATTTATTAGGTATAAAAACTAATTATAATACGCTTAATATAAAATTAAACTAAAATTGTTATTTTTATTATTATTAATTAATTATTTCGGCTAAAAAAACATAAATTATTTTATAAAATTTTCGATTTATTTTATTTATTTTATCGAATAGGTATTAAAGTAATGTTTTACTAAATCCCGTATAATATTTAATTAGATTATTTTATAAAATTTTAAATCTTTTTGCCGTATTTTTAAAAATCCTCTTTTTTTAGTATTCCGAAATTAAAGTTAAAGCTAATTAATTAGGTATAATACTTTCTAGCTTATTAGTTTAAGTTTATTTTAGCGTTTTTAGGACTATTAAAAGTAAAGGGTTTAGTTTTAATAAAACTTTATTAATTATTTTTTTTATAGATATATTACTGTCTATATTTTTATGTTTTTTTAATACTAAAACGTTAATTTTATTTTTACTTTTATATTAAAATAACTTAATTACTATTTTATATATAGGATTTCTGTTTTTATTAATAGTTGGTTTTTTTTAAAGGTAATTTTATAAGTTTATAAATTTATAAAAAGTATTATTTTTTAAGCCTTTTATTCTAATACTATTAATTTTTAAATCTATAACTGGTATTATTTCCGGGTTATAATTTTATAGATTAGTTATTAATTAAATAAAATTATAGTTTTATTTAAACTTTATATTCTTTTCGATTTTATTATATTTATAAAGGTAATAATAAGCTAATTTCCGAATTTAAATATCGCATATTTTTATTTTATATAGGAATTATAGGTAGGCTTAAATAATATTTTTTTTATTTATTTTACCTTCGGTAATTATATATTTAAAAAATAAAATATTCCTAATTTCGGGAGTAATTTAAAAACCTCTGATAAAATATCCCTTAAGTTAATTATTATATTATATTATATTATTGCGGCTTAATAACGTTATTAGAAAGTAGGTAATAAAAAAATAACCTAGTTTTCCGTAAAAAAAATAAGTATTTCGATTATACCCTTAAAATAATATCGGTTATAATATATATCGATTGTTTTAATTTTATTAGTTATTATATTTTTTATATCTTCTTTTTTTATTTAAAAGTTTGGCGCGATAAATATTAAGAGATATATCCCTTACTTTACGTTTTTAAATATTTTATTAAATAAAGGTTTCTTTTTATAAGATGTAATATTTTAATTTTAGTAACATTAATTAAAATTTTTTTATAAATATAGTAAAATTTTCGTTAGCTTTAAATTATATAATAAATATTTATTTTATAAATTTAATTAAGTTTTTTATTTTATTTAACTAAAAAAATAAAGTCTTTTTTTTAAAGATAACTTTAGGCTATTTTAAGCTTACTAATAGTAAGCGGAACCGAACCGAACGTTAATAATTAACCGATTTATTTTTATACGGTCGATTAGGCAAAACTTATCGGATATTACGGCTATTATAATTTATTAAGCCGACTATAATATTTGCTTATATATATATAGTATTCTAGGCTTTTTGTAATTTAGTTCGAAAAACTCGTTATATAATTTCGAGCAAAATTATATAATCCGCTTAATAATTTTTTGATCGATTTTCTGCTATAGACTATTAACAAAAATAGCGTCTTATTTTTTAATTTTTCTTTATTTCCGGACGTTCTTTACTCGAACTAAATAATTTAAAATATAATAATAAATTTTTATCGGTCCGAATAATTTATTACCTTTTTTTAGGTTTTTTAACCGTTTTATAAAAGTTTTTATTTATTTTAAGTTATTAATTTTAAAATATCGCTTTAAAATTACTTTTGTTTTTTTTTAAATAATAATACCTTTTAGTAAAGTTTCGATCTATTATTTATTAGTTTAGTTATCTATTTAATATAACATTTCCTTAATTTTAATATTATTTTTTAAGCTATATTTATCGAATATATATATTATATTTTCGATTTAATTTATAATATTATTTCTATTGAATAAAAGCTATAAGTAGTTTCTAAAGTCTAGTAATGCAGCCGTTATTATAAACCTAGTTTTTCCGGTTGTAATAAATAGCTTTTAATCGGAAGCTATATTTTAATCTGTAAGCTTTTTATCGACTTATATGTTTTTTATTATATTAAGGGATAAAGTCTTTTAGCTAGTTATTTTTAATTAAGTATTTTAATTATATAATATTAAATCTCTTTTGTTTTAATAATGCCTTTAATTAATAGGGTTAATAATCCCTTAATTATCGGTTAGTCGGAAAAATCCCTTTTTAGCTATATTTAATATAGTTTAAAATATCTTATTATTTAACTGTTTTAATTCTTTAGTTATATTTAATTTTAAGGAAATATATTTTATTTTTTTTAATTGTATTAAATTATAGTCTTATAATACTTTAGATATAAGATTATAACTATCCCTTAAGATGCTAATAATAGCTTTAAAAATTAGGAGACTTTTAAAAAAAATCTCGATAATAAATTGCTAACCTGGCTATTGTATTATATTAATTAATTAATCGCGTAATAAAACTACTTATAGGCTAATTAAAAGCTCGGATATTATTTTCGTTATTTAAATTTTACCTTAGTTTATTTTATAAGTTTAAACTATAATACGTTTTTATATACTATTTACTATATATTTTATAATTTTTTAATTTTTCCTAATTTTCCGTACTACTAATTTTCTTATATTTAACTTACTTTATTAAAACTTATGCTTTTTTATATTTTCGTATTACTATATTTTTGTGTTTTTTATATTTTATGTTTTCTATATTTTTATATTTCTATATTACTAATTTATTAATATATATTATAGGTTTTTTATAAATCTCTTTATTAATTTATTTATTTTTAGCATTATTTTTTTATTTTAAATAATCGTTTACCGTTAGTTTTTTCTTTTAGTTAATGTTTTTTTTTTATAAATTCGGTTAGTTTAGTAGTTTTAGGGGTTTTATTAAAGTTTTTTTTTTTTAGTTTTATTTTATTGCTGCCTTTATTTAAACTATTTTTTTTGATTAATTAAAAAGGCGAAAAAGTTAAAGCCTATTGTCTTAGGACAGGGTGTCGGGGTGAATTAAAAGTGAGATATTAAGTTAAAATAAATGTATATTAACTGCTAAAGCTATATGTGTAACTATTTAACTATCTAGTGATATCTGTTATAAAAAAGTGAAGGAGATATAAGGGAAAAGGTTAGCTAAATATAGGTATATAATTTATTATAAATTGCCTTATAGAGTGCCCTGTGGATACCTTGTGGAGTGCTTTATAAAGTGCTTTATGACGTGGCTCCAAGGGGCTTTTAGTGGCTTTTAAGCTGCTGTCACTACCCGTAATCCTCTTGCCCTATTATATCCCTCCCTGATTTTTCAGCTAGCGTTTACGTAGCTGAAAAATCTGAAAAAAAGAAAAATGAAAACACGCCCCACACTTGAATGCCTGACCTTTAGATCTGAAAAAAAAAAAAAATTTTTACCCCAGGGACCTTAAGGTAATAGGTCAGATAGCTATAGCTATTAGCAGCAGCAGGTTAGGTCAGGTGGCCATAGCTTATAGCTAATTAGCAGCAAGTCAAGTGATAGCAGGTGACAATAAGTTAACTAGCCACAGCTAGCCATAGCTTTTAACAAGTCAGATAGCCACAGCTATTAGCAGTAGCAGCTATAGCAGCTCAGATTAAGTAACCTCCCTGTAAGCCTCCCTAACAGCTAATAACAGGTGACAGCAGGTTAGCAGGTAATAGCAGGTCAGCAGGTGATAGCAGGTCAGCTAGCCACAGCTATTAATAGCAGCAGCAACAGTAGCAGCTGACAGTTTCCTTTACTACTAAAGGCCTCCCTTGCTACTAAAGGTGATATTTAAGTAATAAGGTGTATTAAGGTATAAAAAGGTGTTATCCGATATCGTTATTTATATAAATTATATATATATTAATAGCTAGCTACATTTAGCTATATATTAATAGCATAATTAGCTTATTATTATTACCTATATAAAATAGACAGGTTTATATATAAAAACATACGGTTTAGTATTTTTAATATTATTACGTTTTATATTTCTAATATATAAAAAAGAAAATTTATAAATTATAAGTAATAAATAACGTAAATATAATATATAAATAAAGCAGCTAGCTAATTATCGATCGAATATATAACTTAGTTCGATTTATATAAAAAACAAGTAACTATCGGATAAAATAAAATAATCCGCGTGCGATTTATCGGATAAAAATAAAGTAAGCTCGACAATAAATATACTTTAAGTAATTATTACTAATAAATTTTATACCTCCGTAACTTATAATATAAAAGGACTATTTTACTCGATTAATTAGAAAGTAAGAAAGTTAAAGCTTATCCGGGGGAGCTAAATATCTTAAAATAGGGTATCGGGATAAATCGAAAGTAAAATATTAAATTAAAATAAGTATATATTAGCTGCCAAAGCTATATATATAACTATCTGACTATTTGGTAATATTTATTATAAAAAAGTGAAAAAGATATAAAAGAAAAGGTTAGCTAAATATAGGTATATAATTTACTGTAAATTACCCTATAAAATGCCTTATAAATACCCTGTGAAGTGCCTTATAAAGTGCTTTATAACGTGGCTCTAGGGGGCTTTTAGTGGCTTTTAAGCTGCTATCACTACCCGTAATCCCCTTGCCCCATTACACTATTTAGGGGAGCTAAATATCTTAAGATAAGGTATTAAAGTAAAGGAGGTGCTATTTTATAGCTTAGCTAATCGGAGATAATTAAAGCGACAAAATAAAAAAGTCACTTATAACAGCGATTAATCGAAAGGAGAGATATATTTATTATCGGTAATAAAGCTATATAAGCTGTGTATGTTTTATTTAAAAGTAAAAAAAAAGACAAGCGATATATATATGTCACGGCACACTAGCCCCATAACAATATATATAGATTTGCGTATTTAAAATAAACATTTCAAATTTATATATATAGATTTATATATTTAAAATAAGCATTTTAAATTTATATATATAAATTTATATATTTAAAATAAATATTTTAAATTTATATATATAAATTTACGTATTTAAAATAAACATTTCAGATTTATATACACAGATTTACGTACTTAAAATAAGTATTTTAAATTTATATATATAATTATATATATAAAATATATTATAAAAAAATATATAAGCTATATATAAAATAAATTTATATTTATTTACTTAATCTAGCTATTAATTCCGTTAAAATTTCGTTATCGTTATTATCGTTATCGTTTTTTTTTATTTAAAATTTTTTTAAATAGCCGAAATTATAGGTTTTTTTTTTTTTTTTTCCTTTTTTTCCTTTTTTTTTCTTTTTTTTTTTCTGCTTCCGCTTTTATAAAAGCGGCTAACCGAGCTTTTAAATTAGCACGAGTGCCGGCTCGCTTAGTTTCGGATAAAAACTTATAATATTTTATTAATTTTAAGCCGGCAGAATTAGGGGGTATAATAGGCAGTAATAGTATTAATATTATTACTGTTATTATTTATAAAAGTACTTAATTTATTGCTATTATAATAAGCGCGGGAGTGGCAATATATTAAAAAACGGCGATTATTTATTATTAGCTTTATATTCGAGTCTTATAAATTTTAATAGTTATATATATATACTAATAAAAAGCAGGTATTTCTTTATTTATTGTGACGGCTTAAAGAAGGAGGCGGCGCGTGTTAAGTAATAGGTGTGTATTATTATAAAATAATAAAGTAAGGAGTAAAAGGTTAGCTAATTATTATATAACAGCCTAACCTAAGAAAACCTCCTCACCTGCTTATCTAATTTAGCTAACTAATCGAGAGGTTATTAAGAAAGTCACGTGTGAGGGGCTTAGTGAGGTGCCTTATAGCTATATAGCTTATAAAGCTTTATAACACACTTATAAGCCTGTGCCGTAACATTTATTATAATAATAATAGGTATAAATATTACTTAATATATCGGTTTAACGGTTAAGAAAAGCCGGCTTACGTATATAAAAAGCCTAGAAACCTTTTTTTTTAATATAGTTATTATATCGGGCGTTATCCCGTTATATCGGGCCGTAAATTTAAGCATATATAGCTAGAATATTTTCTTATAAACTTTTAATTAATATATATAATATAATTAAAGCGGCTTATTATATTTATAATTAGCGCGGCTTTTAGTAGCAATAAAAGGGCGGGAATTAGCTAGTTATTTTAAATTTATAATTAAGAAATTACTAGCAATTAAATCTAATAACTTAATAATAAAGCTATAATTTAAACGGGGGCGGGAGGCGAAATATAAATAAACTACCGAAATAACTTTTTATATTATTTAACGGCTTATAATATAATTAGTTATATCCGGATATATTTAATTATTTAATACAGGTTTATAAATATATATAAAAAGTCACGCGGCATTAACGCTTATAACGATAAAAACGCAAAACGTTATTTTTTAAAAAGGAAATATTATAAGGGTCGGTAACGGCAGCTATAATAATAATAGTAATAATAATAATAATAATAGTGGTAATAGTAATAATAGTAATAATAATAATAATAGCGGTAGTAAAATTAGTTTAAAAAGGTTATAATTAATAAATTTAAGCCTAATAAATATATAATTATATTTATATTTTATTTTATTATTTTAATATTATATATATATATAATTATATATATAAATTCCGATAGTTATTTATAACTTAATTGCTAAATTAAAAGGTAATAAATTAATATATATAATTATATATATATAATAAAATTAATAATTAAATAATATATATAGCCGAATTACTATATATATATATATATAATAAAACTAGTAATTAAATATTATATATAGCTAAATTATTATATATATATATAATAAAATTAATAATTAAATATTATATATAGCTAAATTATTATATATATATATAAATTATTATATATATATATATATATATATATAATAAAATTAATAATTAAATATTATATATAGCTAAATTATTATAATATATATAATTATATATATAATTTATTAGCTTAATAGCTTTAATTTAATAATAATAAATAGGAAATAATTAAGTAGCTTAACTGCTTACTATATTAAATAATTTAAATGCCTTAAACGCTCCCGTATTATATAAATAGTATTATTTCTAGTTATATTAATAAATATAAGCGCGGAAAAGCGATTACCTAGCCAATCGGGGCTTCCGGCTTTTAATTACCGTATAAAATTAGTGGAGCAGCGAAATAGCCAGTACATTACGCAAAGGTTAAAATCTGCCCTATGCCGTACATAAACAGGTGCTCCGTTAACGACCCAGACACAAATATACTGTAATTGTTCAAGGCTCAAATGAGGTTTCGTTGCTCATCATTACTAATATTGACCTCCACGCGGTAAACGCTGATGATATACAGGATCCAACCATACCGTAACAGACTAGACATATTACCTAAGCACCACCCGCTATTTCATAAAAAGTTCCAGGAGTCAATAATTCCTTTCCTGGGACTTTCGTGGTGTTTGCGGTAATATGACCAAACATATCGTAACGGGGACGGAACAATTTCCATAGGTAGGTAGTGAAACACAGAATACAGACAGAAGCAGGAATATTGAGTCATACAAATTTCGCAGGGGAGATGTTAGTGTCTGCCCATTTGCGGTCGAGCCCGAAGGACACGACGGCGTTACCTAAACACCAGAGTCCTCCTGCACGATACCGTTCGTGACCGCATACGTGTTCCAGGCCGCACAGGTGGAATCGATGCCGTCCTTGTCGGTAATGCTGCCTATCTCCGACACGCGCTCGACCAGCTGCAGCGCGAAGCCCTGCGAGGTGTGCCAGCCAATCTGAAAGTGGCGGTCAGTCAACTTGGTTATCTGATATGTGACGCGACAGGGGCAAGGGAGAGAGAGAGAGAGATGCTTACGTGACAATGGGCGAGCCAGACGCCGGGATTGTCGGTCTTGAAACCCAGCACCAGGTACCCGGACGCTGGCAGCATGGCCACATCTCTACGTGGAGGGTTAACCAGGTTCAACGAACCGCCACCCGTGTACGTCGCTCCGGCTTCCTGGGCGAGGAGGAAGAAGTCGTGCCCGTGTAAGTGAATGGGGTGCGTCTGGCGTCGTTAGTCCATGTGCTATCATCCGTCTCCCCTATTCGGTTGACTTACCAGGCCCAGTTGGGATTCTATAACCAGGTAAACCCATGAGTTTGTCTCGTTCAAAGTGATGATGTTTTCCTGGTCACCGTAGACGGAGTCGGCGTCGAGAACCTTCTGGATAGCTTTTCGGGATTTAGTTTACTATGGCAAACAGGCCATGTATATGAAGCAACTCACTAGGGGTCCCCCAGTCTGAAAGGAAGGTGTTGTTGTTGATTGTCCATTTAAAGAAGCTGTCGACGACGGAGATGCCAACGTCCATGATCTCTTCTCTCCCATTGCCGCCGGCATCGAGAGCTACGAAGGGCACCAGATTGGCCAACGGCTCGTCGTTGCAGTTGTCGACATAAGTGTACATTTTTGTGGAGGGGTCCGCCAAGTCAACACCATCGTAGTTTACGATGCCCTTTATATTGAGTGTCATCTCATTGTCGCCACACGTAAGTTGGGGGATGGAACGCATCCAGTAGTTCCCAGGCTCCTGGTCGGCTTCGACGATGATGTCATAACGCTGGCCAATGCCAATGCTGACCATATCAGTGGTGTAAGGAACGATGGGGACAAGATCCGACGCTATGACAGTCAAGGTGTGATTGTCGATCGAGAACTTGAAGAAGTTGTCCATAGCTCCATTGACGAGTCGAAGACGGTATCTCTTACCGGCAGAGAACGTCGTCTGGAACCGGGTACCACTATTGTTGTAGACGTTGGTCCCGTTGATCAAGGCATTCGGTGGCGTAGGGGGACCGCTACTCGAGGCTAATGTGTATAGCTCATCACTGGTCTGGTGGTACCAGTCGCTCAGGAAGAGCATGCCCAAGTCTTCATCGTAAGGTGCAGAAGCAGGTCCGTTGATCACGATACCGCCTACGACTCCATTCCTAGAGAGTTCTTAGCAAGGTGCACTACGCCTTTACTACGATGAGTCCTCACTGTGCTTGAACACCAAAGTGACTGTGATACCAGGTTGTTCCATACTGGTGACCGGTTAGCATGATCATGTAGGAAGACAGTCATGGCGCTTATATACCTGCGTCGCCTTCCAAGTGTAGGTAATCGTCTCTCCCGGCGCAGCCGGGCATTGAGTGATTGAAGCAACCCCATCTGCCTCATTGGTGTAATTCTGTCGAATGCCGTGGAAGTGAATGCTAGTGCCATTGTTTTCGAATCCATTATGGACATGGACCACTTATGCATGTTAATCATAGGAGCATCTACAAGTAGATAGTATTTTTCTTACCGACAGTATCTCCCCAGTCAGCGTAGAGAGTCGGGCCAGGGATAGAGCCGTTGATCGTCAAAACCATGCGCTCAATGCCATCGGGAGCCGCTGTCGTGTTTACGAGGTCAAGAAAGTACTCGCGAGTGACACCAGTATCGGGGCTTTCTTCGTAGAAGTCGGTAGAGAGCGAGAAGTCCCCCCAGCATTCTGGGGATGTGGCAGAGTCAAAGTCACATGTCTGCCTCACTTGCAAAGGCGATGACTGAGGTGCAGCCGCCACGATTGGGTGCATAGCAATCAAGCTAGAGAGAAGTGTGAATTTCTTCATTTTAAGGGGTAGTTGACTGCAAGTAAGTGAGAGTTAGCAAGTGGTCGATGAGATAGAGTCGAGAGTGTGCAGTGAGCGGTGCTGCTTCAGCCATGTCCCCTATCTATCATGAAGGAGATACGATCTTACTTATATACTTAAGTCGAGGCGTCAAGTTTCTCGATATATTGACGGGGACGTCTCGCAGGGGACGTTCGTATTGTGCCCATGACTATTCTTTGGAGCATCTTCGAATACCAATGACCAGATGTTCGTACGAGGCCAAGGTGAGCTCCGCCAGACGTTGCAACCCTTGGTGAAAGACACATGCAAGCCCAAGCAGTTCTAAGCAAAGTCCAACTCGTAAAACAGCGAGAACCATCCATGTAGAAGCGTCTAGATCTATCACTAGACTACAGCCTTGGTGGTGTGGAAGGGGAATACTATAGTCTTCAGCAGCTCCATTCAATAGCGCAGTGGATAGGAAAGGAAGGTGTTTTCGAAGAGTCACTAGTTCGGTATCTTCGCCCCTGTTGTCCTCCCCGGGATGTCTGCTGTGATCACAGCATGGTGGAAATGAAGTATCGTTTTCTCCTTACTTAGCATTGTACAACCAACGGCCTTCCAATCTAGGTATCCATGGCAAGGCTATTGGAGAAGAAAGTTGAGCCAGGGGGAGGACATCCTGTGAAAGCTCATGACAATTAGCGGACCCGCCTTATTCTAATGAAGGACATGCCTTACGCTAATGAAGAGCAGACCTATTCCGATGCGCCAAGTCCGTAGAAGCCTTCATGTAGGGGAGCCCAGAACCTGTATGGTTGCGCAAGAGATCCAATATCAAGTCTTCGCTTGGATGCTAGCATCACGGTTACTTCATACCTGGAGACCGCAAGTCCATATAGCAAACCCAGTGCTATATCGATGATAAACGCCCAAGCACGAACGAATTAGAAGTGCAATTCAACCTTGGCCAACTTTACTTCAACTGGGGGATCTGGGTCAGTGGGTTGATTAGAATCTGTCAGTAATCCGGGGAATACTAGGGGTTAGCCTTCTGAGCCTAGGGTGATGACATGCGAGGATGTACCTGCATTCCGTCATACAGCCAGCCACTTAGACTCGCAGGCTCGGGTACCTACATGGTGGGATATGGACTTGAATACCCAGCATTAGCGGTTACTTCCTTGCCCCGTCGTCGCCGAGACCAACTCGATAACCTCTCGGCCAGGAGCCCTATCGCGTGACAAACGCCTTTCCTATGATTACCTCAAATCTAGCTGCAATCAGTTCTAAAAGTTGGAAGACATTTGTAAGCGAAACAAGTCATTATTTCGATGGAACGTTGCTTGATTTAAAGTATGCAACCAGGCAAAGGTCAGTATGATAGATCTCTCGGCAGACACGTTTTTTGTGCATATCAATGAGGAGATTGTTCGTTGCCGAGTTATAACGTCTCACATAACAATCTATCACTACCAATACTCTCTCACTAAAGCTTGAATGCCATTCTTAAGCGCGCAGTAAGCTGTGCCATCACTAAATAATTAGGAGACTAATTCGGTAGATATATAAATGCTAATTTAAGTACATGATTGCTAAAGTTACTAACTATGTTGTATCTATATTAGCATACTGAGAAGACTCTTCAGGGACTTCGTCTTGGCCCGAATCAGGGGTAAGGTTGCTTCCGGTTCGGTACGCCTCTGTGCTACAAGGTATTGTGAATAAGATATCTTATCTAGATTATCACCCTGGCCCCTGCTTGAGGCTTGATTTCTCCTGAGTCTTGTCAACGCCACGAGTTATCCATACGACTCGATAAGGTTTCCCGGTCCCTTCTTGTGCTCCCTCGGTTGGCGATCCGGGAGAAACCGTATAAGTGACAGACGCAGTCACAGACATCCATATGACCTCGTGCTGACGTTGATAAAGGGCAAACACTTCACTGTCGGCCATCGACGGATGCTACTAACCCCACATTCCCCGTGTTATTTCTAAGTTCTTACTTATGGATCGTGGATGATGCGGCTCAAAGCTCGAACGGGCAACAAGGCCGTTCCCCGCAACCGGAAGCTTGGTCACGGCAAGGAGTGGAGCACGGTAAACACATGGCTGCAAGCAATGCAACCTGGCCCCTTCCCTTCCTCCCCTCCGCCATCCATGCTCCGCTGCGACGTTGTGAAGTAGACGCGCAAGCCTCCCGTTGATTTTGCAGGATTATCTCACCACACTCTACACTCGCCACACTGGACGAATGACTAACAGGCTTGACCAACCAGGGTGAGTTGGGCCTTGAAACGATAGGCCTTTCTGGATGTAACACAATATGGCCACATATTCGACACATCGTGGCATTCGCTCTCAGGTTGGAGCCCTGTGAGCGGAACTCGCTCTGAACTGCCGGGCCGCATTCCATGAGGGAAGCCTGAGCTAGACTTACTTGCAGAGGAACCCTCTAGAAGACGAAATCTCGGACTAAGCAACATTTCACACTTCAAGGTTGTAGCTATCGTGATGAAGCAGTTGGATTAAGCATAAGACAGGATCGGACGGGATGATTAAGACTGATCTTGATCATGACGTATATCAATATTCATGAGCCAAGATAATATTTTACTAAAATTGGCCGCGGAAGCTCAGATAGGCCACGTAAGGCGAGACATTCATAAAGTGCTATCAGGAATCGAACCTAGCTCATCTGCAAAGACGGGAGCTATCTAGATCTAGCAGAGCCCTGCGCTCAGCCAGACCCCCCACCCCTGCGTCCACACGAACTGGAGGCGTTCGCGCCCAAGCAACCGTCAAGGAAGAGACGTACGTACTCCATGTAAACGTCCCGCTCCGTGCGTTCCGATCCCGCAGTATTCGTCTCGTGATACGTCCTACCTTTGCGACTGGCTAAGGGTATAGCCCTGTAAGTAATGACATGACACCCCCCAGGCGGCCGATACTTTTCTGGGGGGTCCCAACTCGTATTTGTTAACCGCCCCGGTAGCAAATCGGCAGCCGGCCGATATTTAATACCCGAGAGGACGTATAGGTATGCCGGTCAATATCTCGCTTTTCTGATATTATCACGACGCACCCGAGGGGCAGAGCAAGCACCTCTTCGAACCTCCTTGCACGCCTGGGCACTTAGACGAGGCCTCGAAGGGTGTTGGTAATGACGACGCTATGCCGTCACGGCAGCATTGGTCAAAGTAAGGTAAGCATAATTGAAGGAATTGTCACACCACCTCACATGTTGGCGCTTCGTGCGTTCGCGATTCGCGAGACTTAGAGAAATCTAGGCGTCTCCCTATATTGATCTTGCATGCAGCGAATATTAGAATGAATGCTAGAACCCTGCGGCGGTGATGATAATGACTGCCCAAAAGCCAAAAGTCCTACATGACCTCTTCCTCTCCTCTCCTCAGCCTGACCCTTGGCCTTACCGAACCCGACGAGAGCGAAAGTTGGAGTGCGCGCTTCCCTGCATTTGATCCTCCTCGTCGTACTGCAGCGTTTCCTGCAAGCTGAATACGCAACCACGCATCCCCCACCAGCAGGTTTTCCTGGTAGCTTGCGAGCAGCAATAATGCAACCCCGAAGGGACCCGGGGTTAGCAAATGCGAGTTGCATATTGCTTAATAACCGGTTGTGTATTGGCTGGAGATACCCGCCTTGCTTTTCCCGAAGCCATGGAAGGTGATCTTTTCTTCGCCTCAATAGACGCCAGCTCAGCTTTGGGGGTGGCATACACCACCAACACGAAGTATATGAGGGTTAGTCATACGCAGCAACGGACCACGGCCCGCCGCAACCATTTGTCCAATAGGAATGCGCTGGGTCGGGTAAGCCACATTCATCATTGGTAAAAGGGCAGCAAGCCATATGCGTGGGCATAGAACACGGCGCCTAAGCCCTCCGAGATGCACCCGTCGCGAACAGCTACAAACCTGACAAACGCGCATGTCAGCAACGCAGGTGATATGTCGGCGGCGGTCGCTTCTCAGGCCGGAGAGCCATCTTCTAGAGCTTCTTCCATTTTCTATCGGTTTGGCATCTGATCGTGACAGGGGAAGGCCGGTGATTCAATGCGCCAGTTCTGAATTCCTCACCGCTCGTCGCATGTCGAACGCCTGCTTGGCCAACGGCGATTCACCTCCCCATTGGCTTTGCCTTTAAGGCTCCAAACGACGAGACACGATGTTGCGATAACCCTCACTTGATCGCCTTTTCCTTCTTTCCTTATACAGGGTTGCCTTGGGGTTCGGTATAGTTGTTGATGATATAGGCGCCGGTTGGGTTTCGATTTCTCCCTAACACGATTGCCTGTGAATCTGTCTAGATTCCCCAGGACAGCAGACCCAAAACTCCCATTACTCCATTACTCCGGATCCCAAGGTTTGCTAAGCGTAAGGAACAATGATAATACTATAAGCGAGCAACAAAACTAATGTGCTGTTGGTCCATTACAGGCTCACTGCTGGAACTGTGTGCACACCACCTGTTGCTCATCACGAAGCTTTCTCAAGGCAGGGCCAACTGTATCGAGTTTATCTTCTTGATCTCGTACTCCATTTTCTTCACATGCGGGATCCTCAGACACGGGCCTTAACCACGATCGAACGATGAACATCATTCAATGCTATTCTTCATTAGGGTATCTCAAATAAGAAACTTGCCTTAGCGTACATTCGTTTCTCACGATGTGTACAGATCCGACAATAGGTTCATCCGCACAGCCTCGCTTTTACCCCTCTCGAGCGCCTTTTCGAGCTCGGCCGCCATGATAGTATCGATCTCTCCCATTCGCTTCCTGGCCTCCAAACCTCCTTGCGGATCTAGCAACTCTTTCAAAATCTGTGTTTTCTTTTTCAGTTCTTTTCTCTCTTTTTCGAGGCTGGTAACTCGATCTCTGCTCTCGGCATCAAAGCAGATATGATACATCCTGCAGTATGCCTTCCATTCGATGGCACAATCGATGGCCTCTCCCTTGAAAAGCCATGGCCACATATGTTCCCAGACTCGCCCGGCAATATAGTCTGTCCAGTCGGTTTGTACCAACCAGTCCATGCTCATTTTATACTGGGATCGCGGATGCCTCCTTACAGCATCCCTCGTGACGGCGAATTGAGAACAGCATGGACCACCAAGAATTTCGGGGACCTGATTCGTGCCGAAATTTTCACTAAACGCCTCGTGCATATAGGGCTCCTCCTTCTTATGTTCGTCCACCTCGTTCGCGGGGGTCGTCGTATTGATCCAGTCCGGACAGGCATCCTGCCAGGCCACACGCAGATTGAAATACCGCATCTGTATTACCTGCTCGAGGTCGAGATGCGACAGCACGAACGACATGGACGAATTCAACATGTCCTCCACGTGCCAGGGGTTCTCATCGGCGTGGATGAGGATCGAGATATCTGGTAGATTGTCATAGAAATCATGCATGTAGGTGTGATATATCAGGGCCTCCCGCCCCTTCTTGGGCACCGGTGGGTGGTACTCGGCGTCCAAGCGGTCACTGACATAGCGGATTATGTTTAGATTAGGTATGGTTAAGTTCTGAGTCCAGGAGATGTCGTCCTGGAGCAGGGTAGCCAAGACCAGGTTCACGGTCGGGTAGGTATTATTATTAGAGCCATCCTGGGACTCGTCGTCGAAGTTGAGCTTGCGGTGAGAGCTCTGCTTGAGGGCCTCAAGCTGCTGGGTGGAGCGGTAGCTCTCGAAGAGCGCAAATAGATAGAAGAATGATGGAACTAGTAAGATGGCTAGAAACAGGAATCTCCAGCAGTGGGGCAACCATCGCCCGCCCGTTGTGAATACCATAGGACGAAGAATGATCGCGCATCATTCTGCGCTGGCCCGTCGTTCGTTTAACCCGAGATTGAACATTGGTATATGTCAGCGGCGTCGTGGCGGGTGATACCACAACGGCTGCGAGTCGAGTCGTGATCACGCGAGCAGGAAAAACACAGGAATTGGCTGGTGGGTAGGTAGGTAGGTAGGTAGGTAGCGTAGCAACAGTATGTGAATTGGTTTGTTCTTTCAAGAATAGAAAGAAAGAAAGAAGCGAGATTCGTCAATGCAGATACTGCTGCAGCTTTCAGTGGACGGTGATAGTGACAATGAGCCCAATTTGCCTACCTCAGTAGTAGTAAGTGGTGTATTGCAGGTGTATTGCAACAGTAATCGAGGGTTCAGGAGGGAGGAACAACAGGCAGCTCAAGGGAGTAGAAACCGTAGAAACAGGTGGTGGACCAGAATTCCTTCTAAGTTCATCATCCCCCCGTTGCGGCGTAGCTGCGAAGCCCCCTGTGCCTCAATCTTTTTTAATTGCGAAACGCGCCACGACCAACAGGCGGTCTTACCTCTTTGATCTGACCAGAAAGCTTGGCCGGGGTCCTGCTCAGTGACGTCTCTCTCTGGCTTTGATTGCGCGTCGCTTGACTCTGCTGGTACCTGTACGGAACTGTAATAGGCCGCTTGTTTCCCAATTTAGCGACAATTACGGGCATGTCACGAATCCTATGGCAAGACTGCATGGAGCGAGTGGGACATTATTCATGAGCTACAGTACGAGTACAGTTCCATACGGTACAGTTCCGTACCGTACAGTACGGAGTATTGGTATGTATGTAGAAGCCTAGAGTTTCCCTAAGCAACCCCCCCTCCATTCAGGCCCGTTCAGCGCCATTCAGGGGTAAGCTGTGCCTGGAAATGCTGCCAGCCTCCCTGAAGAGTTACACAGCACACCCGATCCTGCCAGCCCGCCGGCGTCGTGCCGCTTTGCCAGTCTCTGCCCCTCAGCCCCTTCGAAGCTCTGGTTAGGCCCTCTTTTCGTTACACTTGCATTGGCTCATCTCATCATAGGCGGGGTCTCCTTATCCAATGGTTCCTCACCATTTCTCAGTTCAACCTGGTCACAAAGTTCAGCTAATGTTTTGCACCGTGTAACAAACGATAACAGACACATGCAGTTGAGAACCTTATTAATAACAGAAAATACATGTGATGCAGCAGGGAAAACGGGACCTCACCGATATCAAGATTCCGATCTGTCTAGCCGTCTACCTCAAAAAGATGACCGAAACTAAACTTGTCATATCGACGAAACCCCTTTCGCTTCTAACCATGTGTATGTATGTAGGTGTATGCAGGTTACAACTTCGCAACTCGCCAACAAACCTAGATGATGTCCCAAACCATTGTACTATGGCCCACTCACGGTCACTATCAATCAATACGCCCAGGTTTTGCATGTTCTTGGCTGCTGGATCACTTCGGACCCTTCCACAGTTCCTGGACCTGTACCACCTACAACGGGTGATACGTGTATGACAAGACCACCTACCCAGCCGGCTGAGCCACTCCTACATGTCGGCTCGGTATAACAAACTGCTAACTGGAGGTTTGATACTGCCATTGATAAACCCCTAATAAATCTTCCCTTTGAATTACTACGCTTGATATTTCTTCCTCGTGATATTTAAGATCCCAATTCCTCAATTGGACTTGATTCACAATCCAATCGCAGGATTTGAATGGAAGACGATCAGATTACACCAGATCAGACATGTCGGGGATCTCGTTTCATCGACCTCGCCAAACAAGTATGGTATGAAGCATGCAGAAGTTGACAATGGTCTGATTTCAGAACAAGTATATTAGTACAGAATATTCCCAGTGCCGCCCGTTTATTCCTGTCGATCGCTGCATGTGTTATTTAGCATGCCGCCTACGAAGTCGATCGATTCAGGATCCTCGTCTTACTCCAATATCTGTCGCTCTCATCCATAACTATCCTGCCTTCCTCTTCTAGTGGCCCAATGACCTCAATGTCCTTTTGTGGACATCCTTTCAAGATGTCCCTTGTGTGCCAGTCCACTGCAGTATCTCGAGTCAGCGTTTACCTTTTTCAAACAGTTTTAAAGAATATCAATGGGTTTCACAGCCGTCCCATTCCCCGCGAGATTCGCCTCGAGTCACTCGCGCTAGCGACTTTCCAGCACTATCTTTCGAAACATGCTTTCGAGTAACTCGATAAGCCTCTATTCGCCATTCCCGAGATACGAGGTGACTGGAGCGAATCCCGCAGGAATTAACGATATCCGGACATGCTCAACAGCCAAATACTCTATTATGAATAGACTAGAAAAGGGTTAAGGAATGACTTCGGGTGCTGCCTACTAGTGAAATTCTCCTTATTGGCCGGCCCGGTCAACTCATACAGCTGATCATTGCTGCCTGCGAAGACGATGCGGCCGATATGCGCCCACTAGTCACCCTCCAACCAACTTATCAGCAACCGTTCGTCATCGCGCGCAATCACCGGCATGAGCACAACTCACGTATATGGTAGTAGTGCACATGCCGCACGGCTCCCAGGTGCTGAAGAGCGTGCACTGCCACAGGAACTCCTTGGGGTAGTGCGTGTATGCGAGTCGCGCGAGTGAGCTCTCCGCGTGGTTCACCTGGTCCACGGACTGGTGCGTCAGCAGCACCGTCTCGCTGTCGGCGCCCACTAGGACTGCCGCGAATGGCCGCTTGCCGAATGTTACCGCGCGTTGCTGGACTGCGAGGGCGGCTTGCACGCCTGCGGCGATCTGCGCCGGTGTCAGCGGCTTGCGCTCCGGGAAGAGGCTCGGGACCAGCGCGGCTGCTGTGCCGAGTTCGGAGGTCGACATTGTTAAGGTTGAGTAACTGTAATTTCTTTGACTAGTTGTATGTTGACGAGTCTAGGTCTGTTCCAATCTTCCAACGACTCTGAATTGTTAATTTCAAGCGGACGCAGCCCAACTGAATATCCTAATCTGTAAATTAGAATATGTCTTTTTGAAAGGACATCGTAGATTACGATACGTACGCATCACGATGCCCATCTCCGGACACTTTCGGGCCAGGAACACGGCGAGACCCTACGATAAGGAGCCCCGCAGCGGGGCATGTCCGAGACGGGTCAACTTAGTCGCTCATTCTTCGATATTATCTGGACTTGATAGAGGTTTACGTAACTATCAAATATGTCTAGATGATGCTATATGGTAAGCTTATTCTATTTATAACGGTTCTGAATGAACATTACTATTTATCGTGAGATTTGTATTCAATTACACATAGTCACTCATAAGCATGGATCTGCTTGAGGGATGGAACCGGATTTATACTGTGGGTGCGTGGTCGCATTGATAATCATCTTGTAAAGCCATGCGTAACACAATACTACCCAGCTGTTTAGACATGAGAAATCACGAGTCCATCGCTATCACCTACCAAATATATGATAATCTATTGGAATATGTGTCATCTAAGCAAGGTCGTGAATAAACGATAATTCCCAGAATCCTAGTCTACCAATTCTAAGACTAAGCAAGTACTTCTTGGACCCATGTTCAAGCCATTCGATATCTAGCGGTAATTCGTACGGCACATACAGGATGCGCCATAACGACTAGGTCTCAACTTCTAGCAAGAGGCAAACAGGATACATTGACGATGTTAAGGGGGAGGTATTCAGAGTTCTCCGTTCTCAGATGGATGATGCCAGACCACCACCTACCAGATACTCACTGTCTATAAACTAGCCTTCGTGCCAAATTTCGGCTTAATAGGTATCCTAGGATGACCCCCAGCTAACTTCAACCCCGTAACAGCCTCCAGCTCATCAACAGCCTCGAACGCCCGTCCCAGGTTGACCTTGATAGTGCGAAACCCCGCCTTCCTCCCGCCCTTCAAATTCTCCCCGATATCATCCAAAAACACCACCTCATCAGCCCGCACGCCGTCCCGCCAACCCCCGGCCCGCCCGCGCGCCTCGTCCGCGTGCTCGCGCGCGAATCGGTCCACCGCGCGCAGGGTGTGCGCGTAGATGCGCGGGTCTGGTTTTCGTAGACCCACGTGCGCGGACGACACGAAGACGTCGAAGAGCGCGCGCAAAGGGTCCCCGTGGAAGAAGTCCGCCGTGTAAAGCGCGTGCCCGGGCGGGAACACTACCGTGTTGCTCACGGCCGCGAGCAGGAACTTGCCGCTGGCGTGGAGGGCGCGCAGCGCCGGGTACATCCACGGGTCTGGCGAGGTGGAGTGCGACATCATGTCGTTGAAGAGCCACTCCCCGTCTAGCTTGGGCACGGGTGGAGGGGACTGCCCGGGTTTCTGGGATTGGTAGAAGGCTGTCCATCGACCCGGGTCGTGCAGGTCCGCGTTGAAGCCGGCGTAGAAGGTATCGCCGAGCGCGATCTCGCCGCGCTCGAGGCGGTGCCAGAAGCCGTTGGGTGCTGTCTTGGAGATCGAGTAGTTTATCCAGCCGGGCGGGATGCCGAGGCTTAGTTCGTAGTTTAGTATTGATTGGAAGGGTGAGAGGACCTGGGCTCGTGTTAGAATATCGTAGATATATATTGAGAACCATTTAGTGGTCACCACTATACGTGATATGAAGAGTATGTATATATATGGATATATGTATTATTACGGGTGCGTATGTATGACTTACACAGACACCTCCGATATCAAACAAAATGACCTTCGGTTGCTTATGAGAGGCCATTGTGGCGTCTGTTCAGGTAAGATTTCTATATTACTGGCAGATGTAGCATTATTTGGAATTGGACTTGATAACCATCAGTAGTCTCTTATTTAATTGTCTTATAGATGATATTGAGTCTGGGGAGAGTAGAGCAACGCTATCATTAGTCCCATCTTCCGGCCGTTTGAATTGAATGAGCTGTAAGCCGTGAGCCGTGAGCCTCGGCATCCGGTCGACTGCGGTCCGCAAGTGTAATGCAAGCCACCAGTCAGATCAGCCGCTGGGTGGAGGCTGTTTTGGTGGCCCGTGCTCGTCACCCACCACAATCTTTGAGCAGACGTAACACTTGGCAGACATTGGGAGCCACCTGGCAGCCCTGGGCACCGATTCGTACCCCACCAAACTGCTTGCCTGGCAGGGTTGTGTCAAGCGAATTTTCGCCCACATCCATCAAAATTAAATGCACCATTCAGTTTTTCGTGTCCCGCTTCATCTTTCCTCATCACCACCAACCCTTTCGACCAACAAGCTGATACCTTCGCCAGTCAGCCACCTCAGTCAAGATGGTAAGTTGAGACACAGACCTTCAATTGTTGCAACGCCAGAAATGGCAGGCGACGATTGCGATTACTCGTGAGAGTCAATGCAAGATGCTTCGGATCGCAGAGTGGAAATCTGAAGCGCAAATTGCTGACTCGAGGGGATCACAATAGGGTTTTAACAGAGATGTCAAGACCAGCGCGTACTACAGGTAAGTTGAATTTGAATATTATTTCGCTTTATCAAGTGCCCTGAAGGGCCCCAGGTCGCTGACATCCTTCACAGCCGCTTCCAGACCAAGTACAAGCGCCGTCGCTCCGGAAAGACCGACTACTATGCCCGCAAGCGTCTGATCACCCAGGCCAAGAACAAGTACAACGCGCCCAAGTACCGCCTGGTCGTCCGCTTCACCAACCGCGACATCATCACCCAGATTGTCACCTCTGAGATCTCTGGCGACAAGGTCTTCGCCGCTGCCTACTCCCACGAGCTCCGCGCCTACGGTATCGAGCACGGCCTTACCAACTGGGCCGCTGCCTACGCCACAGGTCTTCTTCTTGCCCGCCGTGTCCTCAAGAAGCTTGGTCTTGACGAGGCCTTCACCGGTGTCGAGGAGCCCGATGGAGAGTACACCCTGACCGAGGCCGCTGAGGTCGATGGTGAGGACCGCCGACCCTTCAAGGCCTTCCTTGATGTTGGTCTTGCCCGAACCTCTACTGGTGCCCGTGTCTTCGGTGCCATGAAGGGTGCTTCCGACGGTGGTATCTTCATCCCTCACTCCGAGAACCGATTCCCTGGTTTCGATATCGAGAGCGAGGAGCTTGACGCCGAGACCCTCAAGAAGTACATCTACGGTGGCCACATTGCCGAGTACATGGAGACTCTGGCCGACGATGATGAGGAGCGATACCGATCTCAGTTCCAGAAGTACCTCGACGACGACCTCGAGGCTGATGGTCTTGAGGAGCTGTACACCGAGGCCCACGCTGCCATCCGAGAGGACCCCTTCAAGAAGGCTGAGAGCGATGCCCCCAAGAAGAGCAAGGACGAGTGGAAGGCGGAGTCCAAGAAGTACAGATCCGCCAAGTCTACCAAGGAGGAGAAGATCGAGAGAGTCAAGGCCAAGATTGCCGAGCTCCGTGACGAGTAAAATAGCTGGGTACTAAAAGGGGTATCACATCATTCCATGGTTGCGAATGTCTTCTGGCACACGGAGTTTATAGGAATGGCTCAGCATTGACAGGTCACTGAACGAATTAATGAAGTTTAAGCACTGCCAACGTGTCATGCTTGTTGTGAATCTAAATGTCCGCTTGATTATATCATCATGAACATGCTTTTGACCGTAGTCGGCTTATGAACAGGTAGCCCTTGCCACTCAGAAGATGGAGATATCGATAATATCCCGGTGAGGTACCCTACATACACGAATGGCTAGTGTCGAAGTAGTTTTTAAATCAGACCACAAGAGCTAATGCCATTTGTTCAACCTAGAATCAACATGTCACTCTAGGAGATACAAGACTGGTTCGTCCATAATTATTCCGGTGCCCAAGCAAGCTCATGGCTGAGGTCCAAGAGATCAATCTAGGTACTGGTTGCCTAACCTGATATCACACGGTGAATTCCAACGACGTAATAGAATATCAAACCCCCGAAGCCAACTGAAATCTATCCACCTTTCTGCTGTCTATCAACTGCAAGACGAGGAAATTTCGGTATGATCCGCAGCCGATTGGTCTGTGTACTTGTAGTGTAGGGTCGCTTTATCCTATGATGAATCTTGGTTTTTTTTTTTTTTTTTTTTTTTTTTTTTTTTTTTTTTTTTTTTCTTCTTTCTTTCGTGCCGTCCAGTCGTCGGTCAGTAGCATAGCTTTCTTCAAGTCCATCGACAGTTCTGAAAGTGTTGTCGTCAATCTAGGAAACCGTTTCATCACCTTGTTGTCCTCAGCCTTGGGCTTGCAAGTGGTAGGCAACGCTTGGTCATTCGAATTCCTAGGTAGGTGCAGTTAGCAATGAATGGCAATATGGTCTCCGGCGGCGAATAATAAGCTTGAATAGCGTTTGAGTGGTAGGTGGAATGAGGCCAGCACAGGTGGAAGGCGTATGTACCATTGTAACAGCGCAGATTCCTAACTGATGCTACCTGCCTCAACCAAAAGCAGCATTGGTTAATGGGGCAGTCACTCGGCCAGAAAAATCTCTTCGGGAGTTTTTCGAAGGATCCGGAGTTCGAGCCACGCTGCAAGAGCTTGAAAATTCCGGGTCTGAGCTTTTTTGTCAAAAGAATTCTTACTTATCTGGGGTTTGTATCTTCTTCGGTGGGCTTATCGTGCAGGTAGTCCCAGAGTCTTTGGAGTATTCTTTCAAGAGCGTCTACATCTTCAAGATACTGTTCGTATGGATCCTTCGTTTTGTGTAGTGCAGCCTTTCCCTTGTCTCCGAGGAGTTCCTCTGCTATCATATCGATGATTGTCTCCATCCCGTCGATGCTCTTCTCCATTTTGTCGATCTTCTCTAAGGTCACGTCGATCTTGGCCGTCGCCATGGTAGTCTGGGGGGAGTTTTAATGGAGTTGGAGGAACAGGTGGGGAGGTGTTATTTTCAAGTAAACGTACACAGGATCAGTGTTGTCTTCGCCTTCCTGTGCCTGCTCTTAATAAGTTACAAGGGACTGGATCATTGATTTAGAAGATCTTCGCGGAAGGGAGTAAATGAGCAAATTGGTGCTTGAGGAGGAAGATCTACAATATATAGAGTAGGCATCCTTTGTAGTGTCCAATAGCCCTGGGGTGTCTGACAGACGTTATGCATCTTTTCAAAAGAGATGACGTGATAGTATGTCCGAAAATATGTGTCCGGTGCCCTATGCATTCGGGACTATGCAGGAGTGCGTTTGTTGGCATGCTGTTCTTAGTGTTAGACCCTTTATTTAGGGTGATCTACTAAAGTCCTTAGGAGTGCGTCGATACAAATCAGCAACAAAGCTAATAGCTAGACGCCGTGTGCTAGGCATAAGGAAGGATCTACCTGAAGGCAGCCTGGTAACCCTCTCCAAGTTGGTGGAAGCAGGAGTGCAGACAAAGCTGACAGTTTCTTAACTCCTTACCTATATGACAACGAGTTAACATTGCTAGAAAGATTATCGACTTGTAGACCTGGAATGTACTAGTCTCTTCTTTTATAGCAGCTTTGATAAACAGATATAGTACCACCCAAACAAGTCCTAAGTTTCTTTCTCATTCTGGATCACGAATTGGTTAAATCTGATAATTTTAATCCTTACTTGCTTCCACATCTAGACCTTAGTACCTAAGTAAGTATATAAGACTGTCACCATATATATAGTATCGCGTTATTGCATTTTAAAGATTACCTAGTTATTCGTGGCCATCTGATGTGAATATTAGTACTACTTATATTTCCCTAGTCTCACGTATCAACATCTTTTTAAGGGTTAGAAGCGCTAATATTACAACAGGCAGTAGTATGTGGAGTACACTTTAAACAAGGACACAATAAATTGCATGGCGAACTAGTTAAAGCATGTTAGAAATTGGCGTTTGCTTTCCGCTCCTATGTTATTTTGTATGCAGTCTTATAATGGTAATGCTGGTTTAGTACGAGGCTATTAAATATAGGAGATCAGGCAACCCATATACTGTAGAATAGTATAGGACATCTTCTTAGGGGTTTAGATACACTTAGACTTAGACTTAATAAAACTAATGGGCATTCGTTCTACAATTTTAATGAAGGCATCGTAAGGCTTTAAATTTAGGGCAATTCTCTCCATGTCGCCGCTTCAATATGCTCCCATTCTAGCTTAAAGCCTTAAACTGTAGACATTAACATACCTAGAAGTTGACTAGAACCGTGGATGAACATGGATTCAGGCGTAGTGGCCCATTACATGAATCTCATGTTCCCTTGAGCCACGAATATGTAGGACCCATTAGCTTTTTTGTCCTCCGAATATTATTTTCAGCAACATGTACTCCGTACATAGATCAAATCCCAGATCTGACTCCGACATAATGAATACCAGATATCTCTATATGTATACGACGATGATAGTAATATGGTGATTAAACAGGTAGGTGTAGAAAGAGATAGCTCTTGAAATATCTGAGCCTTTTCTAATAGGCGGAGGTCTATTATTATGTGAATTGTTGAGGCATAGAAAGGATGTATTTTTAAGGAATTCGATGATGCACAGACCAATTCCAAGCACGTGGCTTTGGAAATAGGGTTGATATCACTCTACGGTTGTGTTAGATCATCCTCAATACAACAAGAACACAGCTGTGGACCATGAAGATATCAAAATAAACCACAAAAATATAGGTTGTGATCCCTCGGGCCGGAATCGAACCGGCGACATTTCGGTTTACAATCATTTCAATTACAGCCGAACGCGATAACCAACTACACCACCAAGGGGGTTGTCAGGAAGTGGGCTTCCTGACGAGGGAGATCCAATCGTCGGGGAGCGTTGCTGTTGTTGAAGAATACGTATGCGGCGAAGATACCCTAGCCGCTGCGGAGCTGCGGAGTAAAAACGGGCAAAACTCTGAGTGGCCTGGACTGGCCTTGGGTCCTTGGCGGTTGGAAAGCTCCGCTGACTATTGGATAGACTTCAGCTGGTCACCCACCACGAAGATGTGTGTGTCGGAATTGGTGATTCGTTCGATCTCCCAATGGACTGCCCTTGGCACAAACCATCAAGGGTTTAACCACCATGTGGCGACGTACCATATGGGGAGTTCTTAGCCGATGGTCTACATGCAGAAGTCGTTGGACAGGTAATCCAAGATGCAGAGATCCTGCGCCAGCAGACCTGTAGTTACCTCGGACAAGATCGAAGATGGATTTCGGTACGCGTACAATGTTGAGTTTCCATCTGTTATCTCTCTAGATTCATGAATATTGCTGGTAATAATGACTTGCCTATCTGCATACTGAAAATATGATATATCCCGTAGGGCAGTAATAATTTTACCCGCGGCAGCCCGCGGCTAACAACTCCAATTCTAGCATTTCGTGTCTTTTGGCACGCTAGGTAATAGCTAGATAGACGACTAGATTTATCAATACTAGGTTCTGTTCCAATAAATTACTAGCTATAGTAATTAGGAAACATGCTAACGTCCTGAAATGATGATTTCATGATTCACTAAAATCACGTCTTTGACCGACCTTGGATATATCGCTTATTGCCACCACTGTAATACACGTTGGTCTCTTTATGCACAACGATCTTCAAACCACCATTTCTGTTCTCTCTTCACTACTTTTCTAGAATATACTAAAAGCAGTTTATCATATATGTGACCTTTTCAGTTAAATAGAAACGCACAGCCTTTTGTTGCAAATAAATCCCCTCTTTACATGGCCTTGTTTAATGCATGCAGGTGTCCATGTCAGGAAACCTTATCCATAGCCATCAATATAATTAGGTTGCTCACTATATTTGGATCGCTTTGTGCAACTTGCCCGGCTTCAAATATTCCAGCTCTTTGGTATATCTCATTGTATGTATAAGACTACATATGATATGCATAGTACACTATGATTGATGTTTATAAACCATACGCAATATTTGTAATTGTGAGTTAGGAAGTACTGGAATCTTCCTTTAAGTGCGACTTATTATTATTAGCCACTCAACCCACTGGCTGGAATCATCAACAGAAGTGGCTGATTCATGCCCACGGCCATTGGTAAGCCAGATCCGGAAATGCAATGGGCGTTAGAGAAGAACTTGCATCATCTATAGAAATCAGCTGATAGTTTACGACTGGTTCTTTTTCTACGGAGTAACGAGCACCTGTTTAAAAACTTTGTGCACCTGTAACCAGATATGATGCCCCTCTTATAGCTGGGAACACCTGACGTCGTGCGATCCGAGCGCCTCGAATTCCATTACCGCAGTGCAGGTCGCCAACTCCCGAAGGGAATCAGGAAAAACAGGGCTGCATTAGTACTAGGACTGCTCTACAACCCTGGAAGCCAACCGCCTGTCATTGCTGTCAACCACCTACCAGCCACTGAGAACGGATCGAATCAGCGCTGAAGCAGTGAAGCTTGTACGGAGTATGTAGTCCCCCTAACAGCCTAGGTATGTATGTACATACATGTACGTGCTAGGTTACCTCTGTACTCAGCTCCACCGGCTGACGCTCTCGTCATTTCCTTGACTGCTGCGGTGCTGCTGTGCTGCGTTACTTTCTGATCAGGCACATACCTACACATACCTACACATACCTACTTACCTAACTTCAAATACTAAGGTTCTTGAAAGTTATTAAGCAAGGGAAGGCTTCACTCATAATACCTTCAGTACATACCTACATCCGTGACTAGTATTGCAGGTATTCCGTACCGATAACGATAACTGCGATAAGCAAACTACATACTGTGAACTACCTAACGCCTGACGTGTAAAGTCAATTCATTTTCACACAATCTTTTCCCCGACGTGCATCATCTTTGTAATCCCAAACTCACATCACTCAACTCACTGCACATGGAAATGGCCGCCTCTCCTCGTCGCATTCCTAGTCGGGCCTATCTCTGACAATACCGATAATTGCAACCCCCCACATTTCAGAGGTTCGGCTCTTCCTGCTAGCTGCTAGGTTAGTTGCTATGCCCCTTATAGGATACATGCCCCAGCACTCGAATTCCGATATCTGCCAATTGAGGTGGTTGGACGGGCTCGAAGTGTTGTCCGAAGTGTCGTCCGCTCAAAGAACAGGTGCGATAGGTCTGTAGGTGCAACAGCCGCTTAGAAACCTCCTCATCTGTCATCATCCCGTGTGTTATTATCTCCTCTTTCAGATAGAGCATCGTGTGAGCGACCGTATTTTGCCCCCCCGAGGATCCACACAGTTCCACACTAACATAACAGGGCAGCAGGGCAACAGGGTGTGCGTGTGTGTGTGCGTGTGTGTGTGCTAGGTATTCCGTGTGTTGGAGACGGTGATATCATTTTCAGGCGTCGTACAAAGCAGATATTTACAACTACAACTGCGACCGCGCAGCCACGTTGAAAATGGGAACCGACACGAACTTCAATATGGAGCATCTTATGGATGTGAGCTGGATGACCCATGGGAAAGGTATTCACACCTATCCATTTTTGTTTAAAGCCCCCTCGGTCGCATATATTATGAGATCACCGTCTTCGTTATCTCCGTTTTATGCTATCTTCACTGCAAGCTGACCGCCCACCTCGCAATCTAGACAAGTTAAACAACCAGCACAACTCATTGTCTAATCAAGACCATGATCCCTCGAGCCAGCCGCTAGAATCCTCGACACCGAGCAAGGCCAATGGCAATACGGCCACCGCCTCCCCAGCATCGTCGCCTGCGCTTGCGCCTGTACCCTTGACATCGTCTTCCTCTCCTGCCCTGACAGATTCTCCCAGTGCAGCCAAGTCTATACCTCAGCGCATAGGCAGAGGAAGAAGTCAGTCGACCGACACATCACCATTGCAGAATGGGACACCTCCACAAAGGAGGGGCTCATGGTTCTCTAGCATCTCTTCCAAATTCTCTGTGTCTCCCTCAAATACACAGACCCCGTCTCCGAATCTATCGCCACAGCCCGAAAACGACGACGTGACTCCCTTACCTAAGATATCGCCAAGCAAAAATGCCGTGCTTCCACATGCATCACGACAGAATGGAAATGCCCCATATGTACCTGCCCCTCCTAGATCCGCTCAGCCGGGGTTTCTCGGAGTCTTTCGACGCTTGTCATCTTCCAGTCCCTCTATTACCCCAGGATCTAAGGCCAACCATGGCCTTGTGGAGCGGAAAGTGTTGAATGTCGATAAGAACCGGGAGCGGTGCCGTGTGAACGAGCTAAGCCAGGCAAAACTACGTCGGGTTGCTTTCTGTGTCGACGTTGAGATAGCACCAATGCCAAGATACGCCGATGAAGAGACGGCGTGTAAGAAACTCGCTGATAAGGTGCAAAGACGGAAAATGACAGAGAAAAGCGAAGGCGAGGCGCTGAAGAACCCAAAGGCAGTAGAAGAACAGAAAGAAAATGCCGGTGTTGTCGCATCCACTGGTGAGGCCGTGCCTAAGGAGCCCGAAAAGGAGGGCGCCGAGACAACAGTTAGCATACCGAAGGAGGATGCGGCTGTGCACAAAGAAGATCCCAAGATAGAAAAGGAGACGACGCGGAAGAAGGAAAAGAAGAAGAAGAGCGAGGCGGAACGAAAAGCCAAGAAGGAGCAGAAGCGTAAGGAGGCTCTCGAGAAAGGGGCTATTCCAATGGAATTACATCTAAACAGCGACTCCTCGTCAGAGGAAGTTGTAAAACCCACAGGAATACCGAGAACCCAGCTGGCGCCTACGACGAACCCTGGTAGGATCTATCGGCGTTGCTGCCAGCTGCGGGAGACCGATATCCTTACCAAGGTTACTCTTCAACTTCCGAAAACAACGGGATCATGCGTCAATGGTATTGTTGAGAAGCTCGATCTCACGGGATACTACATGTCGTTGCCCGATCTAGTCACCCTGGGAGACTTCTTAGCTGTTGTACCAGTGAAAGAAGTCATACTGGAAAACTGCGGACTGACTGATGAGGGCGTCCGCGTTATTCTCGCAGGACTTCTTGCTGCTAAGAAGGGGAAAAGCAGACAACGAAAGTCCATTTCTAAGTCAGCAGACCTGACACAGCAAGGTGGAGTCGTCGAGAGGCTTGTGCTCAAGAACAATAAGATTGGTATTGAAGGTTGGAAGCACATCTGCCTCTTTATTCATATGTGCCACTCTATCAAGTGTCTCGATTTATCGAGATTGCCCTTCCCCCCGCCTACGGAAGCTCCAAGGTCGCCACTCATACATCATCTTCATTATCCAGTTGGACATGCTCCTCCAGGTCCTTTAGATTTGTCCATACTCCTTTCCAAGTCGCTTGGCGAACGGCTAGCCGGTCCGGAGTTGGAATTGCTCAGCATGGGCTATACCGGGCTAACAGCTAACCAGCTTGGAGCACTCGTTGACGGCGTTCTCAAATCAGGGGTAGCGAGACTTGGGCTCGCGCACAATAATCTGGATGCTCAAGGGGTCCAGCACGTGGCAAGATATTTGCGCAACGGAAAATGCGTAGGCATCGACCTCGGAGGCAATGATCTCAGAGATCATCTTGATGTAATTGCTGAGGCCATTACGGAGAAGGCCGAGTTGTGGGCAATCAGCTTGGCTGACTGCAATCTCAAGCCGGCATCTCTATGCAAGCTATTCCCTAAGTTGGTGAAACTCCCCAACTTGAAATTCGTTGATTTCTCGCATAACCATGATCTCTTCGCATTCGAGCCCAGTGCCATCGGATTACTTCGCAGGTATCTCCCTCAATTGGACAACTTGAGGAGGTTGCATCTTGCGGACGTTTCATTGTCGGCTGAACAAGCAATTGCTCTTGCTGAGATCTTGCCTGAAATCAAGACTTTGGCGCACATCAATTTGCTTGGCAATCCGGATCTCGTTAGCATAGCTGACGCCAAGACCGAGGAAGGCCAAGAAGAAGCATGTGCCCTGTATGCCTCGTTAATGGCAGCTGTGCGGGTCTCAGGTGCTTTGGTTAAGGTCGACATTGAGAATCCTAGCGCTGAGTCGGGCGAGCTAGTAAAGGCGTTGGCAAACCGTGTCGTTGCCTACTGCATGAGAAACCTGCAGGGAGTACCGGATATCCGTGACTCGACTAGCGAGGACGGCCAGAAACTTGAAAAGTTCCCAGACGTCCTTCGACATCTGGTGGGACATGAAGACGATTATCCACTTGTGGACATGGACGATGATAACGAACCGGCACCTGATGCAGACTACGTGATCGGTGGCACAGGCGTGGTCAAGGCTCTAACTTGTGTATTAAAGAACCGTGGTGATGATTCTAGGCGACACTCGGGCGAGTTTGCCAGGGAACTGGAAAACGGAATGTCGTTACCTCGAGCACCCCTACCTCCTGGCAAGGCCAAGGATATGTCAAAACATCTACTTTCCAGTGCACGAAAGATCCGTGTGCGGCTTCAACCCGCTTTGGCCATGGCCAAGGCCTCTTCTAGTAAGGACATGAGCAACTACCGTGAGTACTTCAACATATATCTTTCATGTAATCAAACTATTGACGTTTTCTTAGAACGCCTTACTTTCCTTGACCAGACCATTGAAGGTATAATACGACGCTTTGAAGACGAGTACCCGGACACCCGTCAAAATTCGTCTGAAGTCGCTACTTCAGATCGCACCGTGTCTACTGGTCCCGAGCGCACCTCGTTCTCATCAGTTGAGGTGGAACCCGGCTTGCTATCAGACGGGGAAGAGGCAGAAACCGAACTTCGTTCGCCTTCGCGTTTCCACTCTCGATCCAACTCTATCATGTCACACAGTTCTAAAGCCTTAGTTGAAGAAGAAGCTCGGATGCTTCGCGCTGGCCACAGGTTCCGCCGAGGCCTTATTATCAAACAGGAGCATTACGATCTCCTTACCAATCTCAAAAACATTAGGAATGATCCTAACCACGTACAGTTGATTACGGGTCTATTGGAGGAGCTGGAGGAGGATGACCCAATTAGAAAGGAAGTCGAAGTAAAGGGCCCGGTCCGGACCTTCCAGGAGCACAGGGAAGAGCTCGTCAGAAGGCTTCGCGAGAAGGACCCGCAGCACTGGGCTAGGTTTGTGGAGAGTCAGGAGAAAGCAAGTGCGAATGTCCAGGTCGGGACCGACCAGGCCAAGAGTGAGGCCCAACCGATCATCGCAGATGAGGAAGCTGTCTCCGATTAATCGGCACCTCGCACCCGCGGAATGCCGAGCTGGTGCTCAAATTGCACCGATATGTATAATGAAATTCGGGATCCAACACGGAACCTGCCGCGTTACTCCCCACTGCTTTTTGTACGGTTATATGAACAACTGCATGCACTACGGATGTCAGGGGTCACGGTGTTGGTAGAGTGGTCTGGATACGAAGGGACCGTTCACTTACGACCTAGGTAAAAAAGGCCAGAGTAGTCTTTTTTCATGAATAAAACATCTGCTTATTATAAGTCTCGCTGCTTTAAGTAGTCCCTCTACTCTGGAAGTAATACTGCATCATCAAGGTTTAAAGCTAGTATAAGAAACGCTACGTTATATTATCTGATTAATCATCCGTAGTCGAAGCTGAAAGATGTGTAGGCAGAAGCCCCACTGCAGTCTAACCTATCCTAACAAAGCTCGGCTACCCGACCTCATGTAGCGTCCTACTATAATCAACAAGATAAGGAATCCTACTGCCTACGTACGTATATCCTGGTATCTCTCAGAGGATTCGCTAGCCCAGCTCAAAGCGCCATGTCTAGTGCCATAGGCAACTAGATATAGGGATCCTGAAGGAGCAGTATCCCTTACCTTGCTTCGTTAGGTCCTGCAGCTCAGCCTCTGCCAATTCCTCGGGTCCCGAATACTAGCCCATGGTCTACTACTATCTTATTATTATTAGACCTATGAAAATCTGGGGAAGGTAGGTATTGCTCTTCTTTATATGATACCGTCCTTCTCTCCCCCTCGGTAGAACAAGTAAGACATCTGCGCTTGCAAGCCCCCGGACTAGAACTTGACTCTTGTATTTGTCCGCCATAATCAAACCGTCTCAAACGGAAACTCTCAAGATGGCCACCGAAGAATGGGACCCAACGACATACTGGGCAGCCAGGAACTACAGAAGCTCCGCGCGCCTGCACCTGCAACACACGCTCTTCCAGAACACACTCGGGCACCTCCTAGAGCCGGAGGTTGAAGCGGCGATCGCAGGCGTCAAGAACCCGAAAGTCGCGGACCTCGCCTGCGGCAACGGCATCTGGCTCGTGGACCTCGAGAGCGCGCTCGCGGCCCGGGGCGTCACGGCCCCGCAGCTCGACGGCTTCGACATCAACCCGATCAACTTCCCGGCCGCGGCGTACCTGCCCGAGGCCGTCACGCTCACGCAGCTCGACATCCTGGCCACGCCGCTCCCCGCGCACCTGCTCGGCGCTTATGATGTCGTGCACGTGCGCGCCTTCGCCAGCAGCATCCAGCACGCGGACACGGCGCCGCTGCTGGCCGCGGCGCGCGCGCTGCTGCGGCCCGGCGGCTGGCTGCAGTGGGAGGAGTCGCGCGCGGACGCGCACACGGTCGAGGCGCCTTCGCCGGAGCTCTCGCGCGCGGCGTGCGAGGGCATCGTCGCGGTCCTGAACGCGGGCGGGCGGGCGCGCGGCTTCGAGTTCGGGTTCCTGGGGGAGCTGGACCGGCACCTGGGCGCGCGCGGGTTCGAGGACGCGCGGCTCAGGGCTACCGAGGTCAGGAGGCGCGATCTGAAGGCCTGGACCGAGGATTACTTCATGGTCTGGGAGGAGCTGTACGTGCATTTCCCGACGGAGGCGGAGGCGCCGCAGGCGCCGATGACGAGGGAGAAGTGGGTTGATTTGTTTAGTCGGGCTGTCAAGGAGACGGAGAAGGGGGTTGTCGTGCACCAGGGGAAGATTATGAGTGTGGTTGGGCGGAAGGCTGCGTAGGTCGCGCTCTTGTTTAGGCCCGACGATTCGCAGAAGTCGTCTCTCTTCAAGGTTACCTATCACAAGTAATAGAGATAGGAGTCAAAGATTAGCTCCGTCTACAGTTCGAGGCCCTTGTGAAATTCTACGGCCTCTGGAACTTGAAATCAGTAGATGACATACTTGAAAGCTCTTTCAAGGCCTCAACTTACCATGACGCTCCCAATGGGCGAGCACTCTAGAAATATGAAGCCCGGTTCCAAGCTGATAGCTCTGCTTTCCCATGTAGATTTCAGTAAAGCTGAGACCCAGGGCAGCCCGAATCTCACATCAGAGAAGGTAAGCTGCATGTCCCACGCCCTACATAGAGTTCTTCTAACTGCAGTCAACCGAACGTAATATCAGCCAATACTAAGGGCTTGAACTATTCCACAGTAGGCATTAATTCGGTAGTCCGTAAGAACATACATAATGATACCTCAAGAGTTCGGCATCGCTTGAGTTGCCACATCTGGTCTTTCTTGGCCTCCTGGATTCCCACCTGTTCCACAAAACATAGCTGATCGGTTCTCAATAGACATAGATGATCTAGACCATGTACCCAGAAGATAGCATCAGGTTCGCAGCAACCCTGTGGTCTAAGGTCCAGCTATCGGCGTTAGTCCATCGATATTCGACGACGGGGTAAGTTCTCATGCCAATCATATAACAGTAGATTACCGTGCTTATCACAAAGAAAGGGATCTATCCCCCTAGTGAATCACAAAATCCCAGACATGACGGCTTTGATATTGAGACAGGGTTGCCTCTTCAACTCTACCCTTGTCTACATGAGAACAGTTGAGCAACTTGCTACGAGATAGGTTTCAAAAAGCTGTGGACGAGTCGGCCTATCGAAGACAAATTCACCTAGACTAGGGTCAACAACGCATACACAATACTCTTCATCCGGTCTATGCACGTCGCTACAGTGATCTTGCCGTTATCTAAGTCGAGCATATCTATGCTTGAATAACTTCCCCAAGAACATAACAACGACTATTAAAGTTTTACCTCCCTTTACTACCAGTCCGTCTTCTTTCCTGTGGACCCCTGTCTCTTCGGACATCGCGACGCCAAAATCACTCTGAACGCCGTCAAGCTAGTATCCAGGAGCAACCCGAGCCCCGAAGCAGCACAATATCTTTTGTTTGGTTGAAAACTCCGCTCACTGGACCATCGTAAATATTGATATGTATAGTAAAGCTGAGATGATGCTCCGAATCCGCGAGTAATTGTGGCCTTGTAAAAGTGGGTGGTGCTCTATGGACAGTCCAGATATCCAACAGTGGTTGAAATCGCCCGATATATAATACTACATACCACGGGACCTCAACAACGACGATATCCCATATCCAACACCTACAATAAAATAATTTAGCCCAACCACGCCTCGCCGCTCCCACCATCTCCAATGAGACCTCTCCTCAGCCCCTTCTGGCAGAAAAGGCCGAAGCTGATGAAAAATTCCTAATCCCAACATTGAAAGTGCCTGCAAAGCCTCAGAGAGGAGTATGTTTCCGCCATTGCTCCCTCCCGTGCCATCCATGGCATCACGCACCTGGTTAATGCAGCCAGTGATGGCAAGATATGTTCCGAAAGCTCCATTCGCCCAATGGAACAAGAACTGGCAAAAACATATCGCTACATCGTTCCAAGCGCTATTGAAATCCTCCTGTTCGCCGTATGGTCTCCTGAGGAGGAAGTAAGAGGTCAGAGGGAAAGCTATGGTGGCATGTCTGACCATTGTGGTCTCAATGCCTCCGTGATTCTTATTATGGCTGGTGGAAAGCAGCGGAAGCACGGCGCAGAGCCACTGCGTCACCACTCCGGCCTGAGTCACACGACGCCGATAATGCGCCAGCCACGAATCTGTCGATGACGTGTGATGCAGTCGATGCAGGACCGGTCCCAGTGGTTAGATAGACAGGAGGCGAGCTATGCATTGTCGAAGAGGCAAAACCAGAGCTGCTGTCGTGACGGAATGGACGTGCTAGGAATGCGCGCCTGAAGAAGTGTGGGAGATTTCCGATGAATAACGCAGGAAGAAGAAACCTATACTATACTCAGCCTGTCTGGAAGCTGTAGCGGGAAGAAGAACTTGGAAACATACGATTCAGTTGCTGTGCGAAGAGGAGAGCGAACACAGAAGTGGCAATTCATTTTCACTGTCGTCAAGCACTTGATTTTGCTGTGTGTTGAGTCGCGTGTTTCTAAGGCTGAGGTTAGTTTCAACAGCTTGTATCGAAAAGTCTGAGCCACAGAAAATATTCCTTTCTCAAGATGAGGACTACTCGGATCGTGTTGCCAGAAAGAAAAGAATTGGAGGTGACTAGGCATAGGCGCTGTAAATCCAACTTAGGGTCTCTGAAAAAAGAGACTCAACGTTCTGGTGTTTCGAGACGTGCTCAGCAAGCGCCAAGGGGGCGTTGGTTTCAGGGTCTATCTATTCGAATGAGCTTTGTTGGTTCAGTCCATGTAATAATAGCTGATATCACCAGGACTCCAGCCAACATGCAGTACCTCCAAATCCTCCTCGATGACCAAAACATAACGAGAGCCAACATCTGCTTAGTAAGTATTGAGGGCAGCATAGAGATCTACAAACTAGGTACACGATAATAAATGAATCACGAAGGCATAATCTCCTGGATCTCAAAAATCAATGGTGCGATATATCATAGTCCGTTGCAATATGACAAAGCAGTTATGATGGGTGGGCCGTCCCACGGCAGCGTTGAGCTATGGGTATATACTCCATCCCCTTTCCCAAGCCCATTGTTAAATCATCGACGTAACTCACAAGACTTGCAGGGCGTACCAATACCCATCGGAATTGCTGTGCCCGCAGCCCCTGGAACACTATCAGGGCCATTTTGCTTGTTGGTCAAGTTGGTATCAGACCCTCTTTTTGTCCCAAGCGCCTCTATAGACAACAAGGCAGGGATTGGTGATATTATTCATTGTTTTTCTGACAAGTTGATCAACTTTACTGCTTGGTATACTCGAGGTATTCTTCTAAAGATTATAATAGTGTCTACTTCCAAGACCGCATAGCGCTTGATACCTTTCAAATCCCTGGGCTCAATGTTGAATAGGGCCGCCCTTTAAGTTGGATATATTTCTGGATTGGATATACTGCATAGCTGGAGAGATACTGCTGGGAAGACCATAAATTTATAGTTCTCCTCGTATCAATAATAGGTACAAGTAAACTAAGGGAAGTGACTATATTAATGATGTTGCCGTCTAGCATGCTTATGATATGGAGGACGTAGGTAAGTTGAATTATCAAATTAGTAGAAGCTTACTTGCTGCCTTAGTAAACCCCGACCAATATATGTGTAATCTGTACAGCAATGCAATAAGATAGATTCAAACTTATCATAGACCGAGGGACGGATGTGAAGCACCTAGATCCGTAGTAAGAAGAGAAGTTAAATAATGGATTGATATAAATGCTTCGTCAAATATAAAATGTTAATTAGTCTCTTGATATCATATTCCCTCATTCATAGAGAGCTAATTCCTATCGTAGCTACTAAAGACGATTATTCCACCAAGTTCTTTGGACTACCAATGGAAGACAACTTAAACAAACACCACTATGTTGCAAAGGTTAATATGTAAGTACGTATATGAGTGCGCAGCTGAGATCTCGAAAGAGTTTGCATCTTCTTTAAAATATATTTAGTCTTGACATGAAAGAGAAATTGTGACAGCCTCCCTTTAGGTTCTAATCTAGAATCTTACACCTCTCTGAAGTGGCAGTGTCACGACTACAGCCCTTGTTACAGGCAGTGAGGTCTACCCAGTTTAGTACCGCAGTCCTAACTACAGATATCAAGTAAAACCTTATCAAACTCCAGTCAACTTTGCAATATTGGTGTATTCGATACCGCCAGCCCAAACCCGAGAAATATCCCGAGTGTTTGAGATATTTATCAGCGGATCGCTGTTCAACAGGATTAAGTCTGCTCGCATACCAGGTCGAATCACACCCCGATCATCTAACCTATGCGCCATGGCGGGCACAATTGTCGCAGCACGCAGAGCCTCAGCGGGCGTCAATCCCGCAGCTACAAGGTTCACTAGTTCTTGATGCAGCGACTCGCCAAAAGGGAAGTAGAATCCGGGTACTGAATTGCCGACCGCGTCTGTGCCGGCCAGTACCGACACACCAACATCGTGGAGGTATCTTACGTTCTCGACTACGTTCTCGTACGTCGAGTTAGCCGAGTTGTTTCCGCGCAGAAACTGGATGATTTCCGGCTGTATAGTGTATGCTCGCCGGAAGATCTCCATCGTCGGCGTGGCGGCTTGATCGTGTTCTTTGATGGATTTAAGGAGATTTGAAGACAAGAGGCCATCGTCGGCCATGTGCTGCAAAATATCTGCCCGTGATGATATTGCTTGTGTGTAGGATTAGAAGCTGGGAGCGTGCGTAACAACGAAGTGCCCCTGAGAGTGCGCGTAACTAACCATCTCGTTTTGCTGAGCCTGGGTTGGCCCGCCGACCGCACCTACAATCTTGAAGTAGTCGGAACCATTGCCGAAGGCGTAGTCGACGAGAAACTTAGGATCCGCTCCGGGATGTAGTATTAGGTCGGCCGGCACAGGATTTAGCTTGGTCATTTCCTCCGACCGGTCCTACGGCTGCTAGCATGGTTGTGAATAGCGATGCCAAACCTGGGTTTGACTTCAGCGAATCGCAAAGTTCATAACTTTGGCACGCCATGTTGAAGATAGTTGTGACGCCATACGAAGTCATGTTCTCTAAGCCTTCAACTGACTGTACATGCGCGTGAGCATCTATCAAGCCGGGGATCAGCACACGGTTGCTGCCATTGATGATTTTCTCCACGCTCTCATCGCAGTCCGTGATATATTCGCCGTCTATGATGACACTTTGCGGTTCGCTTATGGCATAACCATCAAAGACTCGGACATTTTGTATGGCGGTTTTGACATGAGCTGGTACAACTCGCTTGCGAAGGGACTCCTGTACGTCTTGTAATCGAGGTGCAAGGATATGATCATGGAGACAAGCTCGAGAGCTTTGAAAGAGAACAAGGGAAAGTGGAACAAGTTGCTTGAGCTGCATCTTTATACGATCGATACAGAGAACATGGAGACTGTATGTTGAAGACGGATACTGTGTTCAAGATATGGCTGTTCGCAACACATTATATACACAATAGGCTTCAGCGGAAATGTGAGTGGCAATTGCTCGTAGAGAAGACATGGGAAGATGGCATGAGATAATGAGTAAATCTCATGTCCTCGTACACTAGACCAGAAAAGTAGAAAGGAGACGTGAGCACAAGGCTCATGAGGACCTTGGTACCATGGCCACATCAAGTTTAGATAAATCGGTGGTGGATAATTATCACTTTGGCATATACTTTCAGAGCATGTCTATACGTACGCCGTAACCCCCAATACCGTTGAACATGTGTTCATATCAATAATGTCCACAACATGTTCGCTGTATCTCAGCCACGATCCAGGCCTGCCAGGCATGCCTGGTATGGTGGAGTATTTCGGTGTCCTACAAGGAAGCTCGTACACTAAGCCTATAACAGGACTAGATCGTCAGCAGGACCGCAAGGCAAATCTGACGTTGCATATGATGATGCAACCAAAGAAAGCCAGATTCGATATTGCCAAAGGCGAAGCTCTGTGGTGATGTCTCTCTTTCAGCATCAACAGCTTTTGGGATACATAGATGCAATGCTTCATCGTGGCAGTGCCATTGCAAGAGGGATTTCGTCCGCATTAGGTCGTAGTGGTGCAAGTACCTAATTTCTCCGGCCCCGAATCTTGTCGGCATTCAGCTTGAATGATCCCGACGGTCTGGAGGTTATCCGAAAGATCACATCGAGTTTGAGTGGTTCTCCCTATCTAAATCTTTCAGAATTACTATAGATAAATATGTCTGACTAAGGACTTTTCAACTAAGTCACTTTGGTTCTCACTCTTCATGGCCGCGACTCAAGACAGGGAGCGCCGAAGCGGCTCCCGCCAGTCTCATAAGAAATCTCGAAACAGTTGTATGCCATGTCGAAGGAGGCGCGTTAGAGTAAGATCTTGACACGAAAGCTTTGAGGTCATTTAGATGCTGACAATATATCTAGTGCAATCTGCAGCCACCTATTTGCGCTAACTGTCACAGGCGGAATGAGCATTGCTCTTATGAACAGCAGAAGATTCAAGAGTTGAATGTCACCAGGTTAACAAACACACATATGTACACTCATACTAAGCTTTCTGGATTCGGCAATGTTCCCTTGGACGGGTTGTCGTTAGGATATGCCAACTCTGATCTGGATTCACGAGTTCTTCGGGATGAAGCAAGTCTATCTGGGGCGCAGCAGGCAATCACTGAACCAATCTCAAGATCAATAAACTGGGTCACGGAGAAGACATTCATCCTAGCATGGCTATCAGACCGCGAGAAAAGTAACTTTGCTCAAGAGTTCGACTACCAGGCGAACGCCTTCCAATATGTACACCAGACCATCATCGCGCTTTGCGCGCTGCACGAATGGAGCCTGAGGCCGCCTCATCCGTTCCTATACGCCACCGCATACGAACATCACATCGCGGCCTCGGTGCTGTTCCGGAACTCACAAGCCGAGGTGAACGAAGCAAACTGGATCGCGACCCTGATGTTCGGGGTCGGGGTCATCATCTTCCAATTCGCCACCGCGTTGAAGACCTCGGACGGCGCGAATGAGTACCTCGAAATGCTCCAAGTTCTCCGTAGTTCATTCAGTGTATCCAAACAGCTAGGTCCGTTTATACATTCGAGTCCCCTGATGCGCTTCACCGGGCCCTACCTGAGCCAGCGCAACGCGCATTTGGATGCGGCCACGTGGAACGCCGTGTGCAGCCTCGAATCGCTCGATTACCCCGGGGGTACTACAGACGAGACACGATATGCTTGTCTACACTCAACCGCGGCGCTGAAAGAATGGGTGATCGACGTCGACGGCCATCCGGAAAACTGGCGCCATTTCATCCACTGGCCGGCTGCGGTTTCGGAACAATACCTCTCGGCGCTTTCACGGAGGCACCCAGTGGCGCTTGTGATATTCGTGTATTGGTGTGCTATCATGTGTCGTAGCCCAAAGCGCTGGTACATGGACGGCTGGGCCAATAGAGCCGCGGATGCAGCTGTGAAGCACCTGAGGCCGGAGTGGAACTATGTGTTGGTATGGCCCCTGAGTATGCTGTCAAGTGAATTCAGGGGTGCCGAATACTTCGAGCTAATATTAGTGAATCGAATGTCATCATAAATGATATTGATAAATTGAGAATTCGATAACCCGTACTGAAATCACACGAGAGAGCAAGGCTGCTGAGAGAGCAAGCGAGTAATATTCCGTTAGAGGGAATGTCCTATAATGATTTCCTTTTTAATCCATACTCCAGAACCCGAATTAGACCAAGACCAAACAAATGATATATATCGTGCCGCGATGCGATGGGGTATAATGACCAGCCCTCTGTTATAGCAAACCAAAACAATCCAATCCGAAACCCCAATATGGAACCAAGCACATTAGTCAGATGTCGTTCCGGTCGGTATAGACCAGCCGACAAAGTGTTGTGCGCTTCTACCCTTCGACCCCTAACCGAATCCAACAAAACCACGTAATTCCCCCTTTCCAAACTACCGCGCGAAAGCTGTCACGCATAGAGCAAAACAGCACACCTCAATTTCTCTCAGGCATAACCCCGTGACACATCAATACAACCAACCGCATTTCCTGAGAACGCGCACCGTCCGGCCTGCGCCTCCGAGCCCTCCTCGACGACGCCCCAGGCCAGGGGGCGCAACCACAAGTCGCCCTCACCATGAGCGGCAGCGAGGTGGCACTTTGCGCTGATAACGGCGCTGCAGGAGCCACCACGCAGCGCGAGGGGGTTCCCCCTAGCCTCCCCGTTAGTCTGGGCAGCCGGGGTCGTGCGCCTGAGGCCGAGGCCCAGGATCACCAGGGCAAGGATCGTGAGGAGGGCCAAGAGCGCTAGTAGCGCTTGCGTGCTGAAGGAGATGGCGGTGCGTCGTGCGGACGGCGAGGTGGGCGAAGAGAGGGCCAGCACGGTGGGGAAAACGGCTTGGCTGAGGACGAAGCCCATGGCTGCGAAGGTGGCGAGGAGGATCCAGGAGACGGGGCGCGGGAGCGTGAGGTAGAGGCTTGTCGTTTGGTAGCCAGCGGGATTGGAGGAGACGCGGAGGGCCCTGGGGCCAAGCGCGAAAAGGGAGAACTCGTGGGAGAGGAAGTAGGTCGTTAAGTGCGAGTTCGCAACGAGGTAGAGGATAGCGAGGAGGAGTTGCGGCGTTGCGGCGAGGAGAGCCATCTGTACCGATTCAGTTGAAGTCGGCAGGAAGAATGTCGTATACGGCGCGGCAGCACCGAAGGATGTAAACATATCATTTGGATTTCTGAGGATTAAGATGGCCAGACCATAGGCGGCTGGAGCAACGATCGCTACCCAGGCAAAGGTCGTTAGTGCCCAACGGAGGAGTGACGGCGTCTGGAACCAGAAATGGTTGATCGGGGCGAAATGTTTCGCTTCACCGGAGTCCCAATGTCCATGCTGAACGTCGTTCTTGGTCAAGAGGCAAGCACCCATGGTTGTGGGATCCGGGCTTCGGAGAAAGGAGCGAACCGAATCGCCAAGCGTAGCCAGCGGATCGAAAGATGCTCTCGTCAGGATAACGGCCGAACCGATGACAGTGGCGAGGTTAAGCAGCATCACGATGCCTAGCACAGAACCGCTGAGGTTGACACTGCAGGATTGCGGTGCGCCGAGGCGTGCGAGACAGTATTGCGCAAGCGAGCCATCGGGGGCCGTCAAGGCACTGTTGCCGGTCGAGGCTTGGGAGGTGGATAATGGAGTTCCCGGCTTGCTGGTCTGGATTAAAGAAGAATCGATCGAAGTCGAATCGGTTACAAGTAGGACGGCATCAAAGTTGGTTTCAAAGGCGCCACCAAATTCGTCCAGGCAGGCTTCCACGGTCATGTTCATTAACTCGTCTTGGCTAGCGGCGTCCTGGAGTGTGAGGATATCGGGCCTTGAGAGGCCACCGTCGTTGACATTAGTGTCGTTACTAAAAGGAGCGTGATCTATAAATGACTGTGTTACGAATAAAGTATCGTAGTTTAATGCGTTTTGCGTTGTAAAGATTACTGAATTATATCTGTTCGGATTATTAGTTAAGTCATCAGCCTTGATTTAAGAGTGACCAAACTCACATTACTTGCGTCGCAACTGCGGTAAGCAAGACGATGGCTGAGATAGTCGTTCTGAATCCCGATATATGCGCAAAGTTGCGCAATGACGGTATGCCAATGTCGAGCCACCGTTTGTTCGCATGCGCCTGAGTTAGTTCTCGCCTAGTCGGGCTTGATAGGACCTGGAAGACATAGTTTGCTGAGGCAAGAAGAATGACGGCGAAAACGTTGATTACGACGTGAAGTCCCATGTTGATGTTTTTGGCTATAGCGCAATCGCCTGAATAAAGGGCGGATTGCCCGGAAAGCAGTTTGGTTTCGGCGATGGCCAGTATCAGACAAATGATACCAACAACTAAGATTACGAATGCTAGAAGTGTGTTAAACACGACACCACCTCGCCATCCAGTAAAGTGCCTTCGCAGGCCGCTCTGTTGAGTTCCATTACTATTCCCATTGAGATCGAGGTTTGAGCTGGAGGAGAAAAGGTTGCCAAACTGGACGAGGTGCGACGTAAAGGTGTCCCGACGTGGTGTTATCACGACATCTCGCTCGCCCCATTTTCTTTGCTCCTTCTTCCTTGCCAGAGTTTCTGGCGTTTCTCCTCTTAGAAAATTGACAACATAATCGGGAACTATACTCCCAGCAATGCTCGCCGTATCGTCATGAGGGCGAAAAAATGTTTGATGCTGCCAAGTGACCGGGCGAAACGTAAACCGACTCGATCGCGTAGTCGAAGGAACTTCCGATGTATTACGACCATGAAAGGGCCACGCAAACGAATGTCTTGTGCCCCTCGACGGGGGCGATCTTGATGAGCTATGCTGTTGGCCCTCGTCCGCTCTGCCGGGCGTTAGATCTTCAAGGGCGATATGATCACGTCGTAGACTACCTTTCCACCCTTTCCACAGGCTCGACCCTCCTGACGACCCCATTCTCGTCGTACGTGTATCGGAGTGCCGACTGTCCATGATCCCTAGCTGGTATTACGATTTCCATGCCGTGGAGGAGATCACTGGTGTTCACGCTGGCTCGAGACGAACACGTCTAGGACCGAAGCGGAGGAAGAAAACGGAGGCAGTGAACGACGAGGGACGGGACCATCATAGCTGACGGAAGAATGGATCGAACTGCGCAGGATCTCTCATCGCTCTTGTATGGCAGGCAGACCTGACACAGCCCAACCATACCCCTCCCTTCTTCCATGGCCGCTGTGACCCTGTCCATACTACATACTGCGTATGTATATCAGCATGAAAGGGTGGGATGAGTCGCTCCCAGGATAGGCCTTGTCTAGTGTGCATCAATGTTGGCTAGGGTTAGCGTGGCATCCCTAAATTTATTCCACTGGGGCCAATCAAAGCATAGGGATTTTAGTAGTTGTAGCTGAATTGGGCTGTGCATTAAACCTTTTTGAATGAATCCAATGCTTTATTACAGCAGAGAGCTCTTCGTGTCCTCGTACACGATCAGACGAACACAACCCTGCTGGTGTGTATGTAGAACCTAGCTATCGTATGCAAGTACTTTACTAGATACTCCTGATTGCGGTCGCGAATATGCAATTCATTCTAGTATCAATCTTCTATTGCGTACGGAATCTGTAGGCTTCGAAGGATTCACTAGAAGACCAAAAGAAGAATCGGATGCCAAAGATGCGCACGGGTACCCGTAGTTGACGATCGCCACCGTTGCATCCGGGAAACACAAATACTATAACAAACTGCAGCTTGCAGCGCCAAGTCACTTTCCCGAAGTAGTCCGATTAGCACGTTGCTTTTGACTTACCTTCAGAGCCTTGACTCACGCGTATCTCTAATGTCGGGCGAATGTACTTCTTAAGAACTATTTCGATGCAAATCCGTTTCCTAGTAAAATCCACCCAGCTTTATTAATTCACATTCGGACACTATGCCAACCCGCTACGGAGTTTTGTTATACGAAGGGGCGGTCCGCGCACAGGGACATCGGACGACAAGCCTGTTGATGAAGTGGGAGATCATTCATGCATCAAGGAGAAGGTCGAGAACGGTACCTATTGAAAAGGGTACCAGGCTACCCCAAACCCTTACTAGTTAGATTTCCAGATCTATGACCTGATCTACCCCCGGACCCTATTACATTACAACCTGGTAGCCTAATACAGAATTGCTTGAGTTCCTCGTGCTTATGTGGGAGAGTCGGGAATGCGATGGTTTCAGTCGGAAGTACTAATAGGTGATGACTCTCGGAACACACTGCAAATGTCTGAACCATTACTGTCCAACGGTTCACTGCGGTTGTCGCATGGTGAGCCCTGTCTTGTGAGATCGGAAAACAGGAGGAGACTGGGTGGCCAATCCCTTCATCTCCCCCTAGAACTGCGGGGCTTCATGGGGGTGGACCACGGAGGTTTCGTCTGAAGTGTCTGTCTGCACAATAATTATCGAACGTTCTCACCATCAAATATTTACATGTACGGCCATCTCGTGTGTATTCTAGTAGGTAGTGCTCAATTGAATTGACTACGTATCAAGACGGGTGCGCTTACCATGCATCTACGCCGCAGAAGGAGTTGGCGAGTGTGAGATATGTGCCATCTTCTTATTCGCGTTCATGAGATGCACAATCCGTAGCGGCATGCATATAGAGTAATCAGTTGTCAATTCAGATTCCTAGAGGTTCGTCCGAATCTTGGCGGCGTTTCATGTTAGTTCAGCAGATGCAGTCTAATGCTGTGTGCTAGCTAAGGTAGGTAAGAAGTCGAAGAGGGTGATCTTTACCGAATATTCACCGACGAGCACCTCTTCTCAGCTGTTCGACGGCGGCATCAGCTGCTCTTGACCTCATTCACATTCACACCATATAAGAAGACGATGTTCGAGTTGACTCCTACTTATATACGACTAAGTCAGTAAATGCGATCACACATATCTCTTCCCTATCTTTATTACTAAGCATGACAACAATTATACCTACTTACGCACCAGACTCATGAATGCCTACTTAACTTTTTGCCTGCCTCAATGAATTAAAATATTACCAGTTACTAAGCTATCTAGAGATAAACATGCTAATCAAAGAGTAGACCAATCGCCATTCTTTAAATCGTTTCTAATCTTGTGATCATTTTAGTTTGTCTTTTTTCCATAACGTACCTAATACTCACGTGTCGCAGGAAACGACATCGTTATTAATACGCAGCAATAACGCCTGATATATCCACAACATCATGCTTATAGGGGGCTTTGGATTATATAGAGAACGACTTCAACAACTCTCAAGCAAACTCAACTATTTAAAAAATGGACTTATTAGATATGAACTTGTATCCTTTAGAACCTAGCTTATTATCCCAACATACACATTCAAGTACAAGCTAGTTTCCTTATATCACGCAAAACACCGGCTCTGTCCCGGTACGCCAGTGGTCCTATGCGCCATAGTTGCGCGCCGGCTCGTAAAGAGACCATCGTTCCTTTGTAGACTTGACAAGTAGACAGGTAGATAATACTTTACGTCCATTCGGACATAAACCATTCCATCATCATCAATTACAAGCTATTTATGCATGGCTTAAACATCCACATGAGCCAAGCTCTAAACCAGGGTAGAGGTAGGAACTATTTATTTAAAAAGAAGCGGAATTTCTACCTAAAGCAAGTAGTGTATATGTCCTCAAGTGGCTCTTAACCCAAGTTAAATGAGTACAGCAACGACATAAAATTCGCTAGATTGCGAAGTGAAAAGAATCTCAGCAAGGCTAAAAAGTGACAAATTTCGTTCTCCCGTAAAATTAGGGAAGCAAAAGAAGAAGAAAAACCTGCCACGGTAGGGGTAAAGTTCATAGAGCCCTAAAGCCAATAAAGTTGCATAGAAGAGTTACTCCGGGAAATAACAAATGTTCTAGCTACACTAAGGGTTAAGTCACAAGAGTCGGACATATTTCGTATAATTGAGCCCAATTCTACAGTTTTGTATCCTTAGCCTTTTTCTATGACTGATGAGGCCGCTCGTCTAATATTTTCTAAGTAAATCAATCGGTTCATTAAATATTGCTAGGATTGTGTATGACAGCAATTTGCTAGCCTCACTATAAGTTTTGGCCGATATTCTGTGCGTCTGTGGGAGGGTAGCAGCGTTGGTGAATGGCTATTTGACAAAATTTGCTCCTCATCTTACCTATTATTTTGCTGTAATCACAAATTATTACTCAGTAGCGACATCCCTTATAAGTGCTATCACAAACTCGTAGGCTTTTACACTATAATTAGCTAAATATATCGGGCTATAGTATAACTAGATTGTAAAATCATGACAACTCAAGTATGCTGTGCCTTTAAAACTGCCAGCGCTTTTGAAAGAGCCACCGCAACATTCCGCGCCATGTCCGATTTCTTGCCCAAATACCAAAGAGCCCTCACACAATCTACACATTGGGTGAGACTCCCTTGACAATTATGGCGTCCATGGCCTAGGCAATCTCTATTACGTTGCCACAGCTCCGCTTCGCTGAGATGCCAGATAAAAGCTTTACTGAATGCTCTGATGAGGATCATCGTCCAAGGCTCTGTCAAGATAGCGCCTTGGTTGACAGCGGAATGGAAATCTGGTAGCTGCGGTGAGGACGAGTTTATCCCTTCCGCGCAATCAGGTGGTGTTGTGATCCTCGCAAGGTCGGAGAGCTCCCCGGCACTTGATCTTCGGATAGTCTCTACGATAGTAGAGCTAAGACGTTCTTGTTTTGCCTGATGATACCCCAACTCATTGTCATCGACAAACTCGATGAGGTCGGCAAGTGTTAACGCAGCCAGATGCCAATGTGCATGGATACAGAAGAACCAGCTCCGGATCCGCGGGGGAACAGTGTCGTAATTATCGATTAAATCCCTGAAAAATACCCCATATGTCACGTTCCAATAGTAGTAGACTCGAATGGCATTTTGGATGATGTGTTCGATTGGGTCGCCACGTTGCCTCCTTCTGATCGCATCCTGCAGGTATGAGACATGCCGGTAAAGTAAAATCTTGACTGGCCCTGACCTAGTGACTGCCCTCGCAGCAGCGTCATAGGAACAAGGCCAACGTATCGGCTGCTCTGGTCCATTGACATTGTCTTGGATGAAATGATTTATCGACCATCGCCGCGCGCCTAGGGTGTTACTATTCTCGCCGTATTCGGGTTCGGCTAGAGAATCCTCGTCCGCCAAATCATGTTGACAGTCTTCGTCGGTAACAACTACCGGTCGTTGGTGAAGTGATGCTGAGACAGTGTCGAACATCGCCGCAAGCCAAGTAACGAAGCCTGCAGTTTCTCTGTCCTTGGCACTGATGATAGTTGTAAGGTCTAGCTCGTATGGGCCACCGTGATCTTTGTTTGCTTTGATCAAGCCAGCGTCAACAGCATAGAACCGGAATTTCAAGGCGTGGACTCTCCGAGCCGCCCTCTCTAAGAATATGGGTGGGCCATCCTTAGATATAATGCTCTGAACTTGAGCCATCAATGAAGTGTTCATACCACGCAACCCACGTTCACAACGCATAGGAGCGCTGCTGTCTATTCCTAGAACGGGCTCGTTCCTTTCCCACGGTTTTTGTGTCAGACCAAAGATCAATTCAGCACATACCACACGATAGCATTCCACCTCTGCGCAATCGTCAAGTGCTTTTCGAGCTTGCTCCCACAACGAACGCTGAATGAGACGGTCAAACTCTTCGGCCAAGTCATCAGAAGAGTCGAAGTCCTGGCTCTCCGAATCTGAGGTTGAAGGATACTTTTCCCGTTCACGACGGCTCTGGTGGGCCCATTGAGAGGAGAAGGCCATAATAGCTAGGTGAAGTGTCTTGATGGCGGCTTGGTCTTCTGTACGAGTAAGTCGAATAATATTTCTTGACTGGGCTACACGGTCGAGCCTGATGACACGAGAGTAGATTCTATTGGACCAAACTGCCCCCCACTCTTCCTGAACCAATCTACTCCCGTCTATCTGATTGACGGACTGGGAACAGAGAGCTGTCCTAGGCGAACTAGTTCTGCTGCGGACAGGCATCTTATAAGGGCATGACACTTCCGAGACCCAACAGGACAAGCTATGCTCAAAGACGTCATGGTATACACGCAATAGGTTGTGCGATATGAAGCTGTTATCGGTCCTGAATACCATATTGTGTTCGGCCGAAGCAGGTGAGAGCGGATTGTAAGAGTGCTGTAACCAGTTGACCGTGGGATCAAGGCTCTCTGAATTCTGAGAGGTCTCATCAATCACGCCCTGTGCATGATGGGAAGAGCCAACGTAGCCTCCAGGGTCTGGATGCTCTTGGAAGAAAGCAGGGATAGCACAGTCTGGCTGTTCGGGACCATTCGTCTGCAGGTCATTATCCGTCAATGTACTGAATATACTATCAGGGCCCCTAGATGAATTTTCAGAATCACCATAAGAATCATCGAGAAGATCTGGGAGCCCAGCTTGTGAGGAAGCGCTGTCAGATATCTTCACGGTCACTGGCAAGGAAGCTTGTGAACCGCCCCGCTGCGATGAGATAACCGGAAGACTAGGGGCTATTGAATCCCAGTCGAACAGGTCCTGGTATTGTGATGGTGGTTGCGTGAAATCAAATAGCCCTGCCGCATGAAAGCTGGCAGCGTCTGACCGAGACATTGCCCTTTGTCCCATTCGATGATGTTTGCCTGACTGGGCATCCACTCGAGCGTGGGAGTTGTAGCCGCCAGCACGGAGCTGCGACCGGGCCCAGTAGCGTGTGCAATGTTTCTTAGTCTTTAGGCAATATGAGCATGGCCTAAACCTCTCTTCGTGGCCTTGACGCAGTCAGTCCGCCATTCGGTCACTCTAAGGCTCTGACCATGACATGATCCCCTGGGAAGAGTGACTGACCTATACTCTCGCTATGTAGCGAGGGATTATCGCTAGAGCCTCGCAAGGAATATTGAGTTTGTGTGGAGGTACGGCGAGCACTCGTTAATAGGGGTGCATCACAGGCCCTCTTAGCCTTTCTACATTGGTCGCAAGAGTGGTTCTGACGCCGCATTGTCGCATTCGGCCCTGAGGAGGAAACTCTTTATTACTTCTTTGCCAAATGTGGGATTCTGATGTTAACAACTTGGAGAAGCGAAAGGTCGGGCGGTATGGCCAAATATCAAAGTGATACAGAACTTCCTAGGTCATCTCGACGCGCAGGGTCCATATGCTCCATTTCCCCACGTCCCGCCGCTACCGACTATGGGGTTTGTGGGGTTATAGCAACTAAAGTTACTAAAAGATGCAGCTAAGCTAGTTCCATGAGGGGAAAAGGGGCGGTGCCATGAAATTACCTATACTAGCGGATGGGTTAAAAGTAGAGTTAGGTTCGATTCCTGACAGCGCTATATGGTTATTCGCTTTGTTAGCTCATCTGGTAGCGCTGTCAGCTACGGTCGCCCCGCTGCAGACGGAGGTGCAGGGTTCGATCCCGCCTCTGACCTCGTTGCGACGGAGTGACTTCGAGGTTTTCCCTGTATTTGGAATAAAGAGAGGTGCGAGGGCGCACCAACTTGTTGTGTGGACGAGCGGATGGGTTAAAAGTAGAGTTAGGTTCGATTCCTGACAGCGCTATATGGTTATTCGCTTTGTTAGCTCATCTATACTGACCATTGACTACGCTTGTCGACCAGTGCTGTATAAAACAGCACTGAACTAAGCACGCAGCCAATAACTTAGCCGTGAGAGGGGCTGAGAAGGGGCGATACCTCCCTCATTCAGAATGGTTTGGTGACGTAAAGAGATATCTGCATGAACACCTAAGGTCGAATTGTCACGAGCGCATGTTGCATTAGAGAAATCAATATGTGTGCTCTCATATTCGTATTGTGAAGCACAAACGAAATAAAACAAAATGTTGGCCTTTTCTTCTAACGGTGAGCTATAACTAGAGAAATACATTAATATGAATATGCACATTATACTTCGTATATGTGCCTATATAGGACAGTGTCCTCTTGTATGATTATAACTTGTGGCTAGTTTTGAAGAGTAGGGATTAAAACCTGGAAGCCTTGAACACTGTTTAAAATTCGAGCAGTTACTGACACAGTTCCTAATTAATCACTCTCGACCCTATAGCCTTGGGCAGGCCTGTGTAGTAATCAATTCCACGCTAATTCATGGATGGGCCATCTATGGATTCCACGTCAACTCAATTCTATCCTATTGCACTCATGCTGCTTGCTAATCCCTATCCATTTGAAGGCCTCGTGGATGGAGTGGATAGAACTAAAATGGATTATGTGGAGTAGTAGATCCGCTGTTAGTGATACTACGTGGTAAACCTGGTTATGGTATTAACAGGTGGCTTAGCTAGCTACTTGGAGTACCGAAATTAACCACACTAGGTACTTCAACCTTACCCTCTGATTAACAACACTCGTGGACAACTTAAGCAATTTATATTATATGAAGAAAGAGAGTTCACTTCTGAATTTCCTGACATTTCTTGATTCTCATAAAATGTATAAGGAGCTAATATCTGTCCGGTATCAGCGGTTTCACTTCTGCCACACTGGTTATTCTATTATATGAATATAACATACCGACTTCTTTAAGCTATATAATTGTAAAATGTCACGAAACGTCAATTTGGTCGCTATGTTCCCACTCTAAAACATGATACTGAATATTAAACCATAATGAATTATCTGTAACTGACATTTATATTAAACCCAGTTATATTATCAGATGCCCGTACAAGAGACAAAAATAATAGTATAATCATTGTCTCTAAATCTATTGCTAGCTGTAGAAATTATTCATATAATAAGATTCAACCTTAACAGCCTTGTCAGCAATATGGTTAGTAACAAGGTACAGAAGGGTCAACAGAAGGAGGGGGTTAATAAGGGTAAGCGTGAATAACTTCAATTATATCTCATTCACTTCCACTTTGTTTCCACCCATTCCACATGACCCCTGGGTGTACATAAATTATAGATCTATTCCACTTGAGGTCCTTGTGGATGGAGTGGAATTGAAAACAAGCCTGGTATTGTGTCTAATGTTAACGCTCAATCTTGGCTCTCCCCCAACGCCTTATACACTTCGGCCTCAACTCCAGCCCACAAGCCCAGCACTTGAGCATCCGCAAACGGCAAGATCTGCGTACAGACCATTCCGGCCACCCCGATTTCGCGATCGCACCACCACCAACAATTAGCCAGGCCTGCCCAAAACGCAGTGCTCTTTGAACGACCGGTCGCACCGCCGTTGCTTAGCATGAATGTTAGTCCCCAACCCTGTGGCGGATTGCCAGGTACAGGATATAAGTCTGGGAGTGGGTTGGTCAGGTCGGGCTTCGCATCAGGTATACCCTGGCGCCCGAAGTTGGGGAAATTTGGTATCTGGTTCCTGAACATCTCGTCAACTGTTTCCTTACGGAGCAGTTGGACTCCAGTGCGCGGACACGTGCCGTCATTGAGCAGCACAGCGAGCACCTCTAATATAGAAAGAAAAGTGGTTCAGTACGTTAGCCTACGCCGTCTTCAAGGTCTTCCGAATGTTTATATATTGGGGGACTACTTACGGGCGTACTCCTGGGGCTTCGCATACATGCCGGCGCCACCACTATGAAACAGAGAAGCAATTTCCGCCTCGTTCTTATGATCAACGACCAATGGGGCCCGAAGCAGGTGGTCCCTAGGCCGGATAGTACCATCCTTTTCTCTGGCATGCATATAAGCGATCTTGGTTCTCATTTCTAGGCTTGGTATCATCGACATGTTGACCAGTCCAAGTGGCTGAATGACATGCTTTTGTAGATAATCATTGAGAGTTAATCCGGAGACTCGTTCCAAGGCGATGCTAGCCCAATCAACACCAACCTGCGAGTGCCACAAGTTAGTTTCACAAGTGCCAATCTACACAGGTGATTGACGGCTAGGTATAATATCATCTCCCGCCTTATATAGATATACTTACACCATATTCCCAACCCTCGCCGGGCTGGAATAGCAACGGTATCTCTATGTCTTTGAACCGACCTGAAAACTCGTCTATACCAGCGGGGAAGGACCAGTCCCGGAGCCTCTCGTTGAAAAATGTGTAGCCGAAACCCGATGTATGAGTAAGAAGCATCCTCAAAGTGATCGCTTTGTTTTTCTTCTCCAAGGTTCTGTCTGGCCGTAGGACTTGGATGGTCTTGAGCTCTGGGCAGAGATTTTCAAGATGTTCTCCATCATCCAATTTCAAAAGGCCTTTCTCAACAAGCTGCATGCAAGCCAGCCCCGCAAGCATCTTAGTGCACGAAGCGATCCAGAAAATGGTTTCCGAAGACATAGGCTCGCTCGATGCAACGCCTCGCTTACCAGCCGAGTGGTCAAATAAATTGTTTCCGTTCTTGTCGACAACCACCACCGTGGTGCCTGGAATGCTCGTCTTCTCATCTGTACATGATGCGTCTACGATGCCGCGGAGCTTGGCGACCGTTTGTGCTGGAAGAGGCATCTTGATGTGATTGTGATTGTTCCTGTATAATCTGGCTGGAGTTCAGTGTTGGGGTACATTTTATAACTGAAATATATCTGCGACAGCTTCGAAGATAGGGGCTTGCAGATCTGTTGAACTTCGGTAGATCTCCAACCTAGAGGATTGGGGTCACGGGGGTCACACATACATGCTCTTGACGTAGCCCAATAGTCTGGGCACGCGGACCCGCAATGCGGTTCCGGTCGTAATGGAGGCGCTCCGCTGCGACCGGACCCGCATTGCGGCAGCTGCTTGATTCGTCACCCGGAAGCGCGGAACCGCAACCCCACAGTTATAGACTTGCAGAGGCAGCGTGGAGGAGTGAATATAATGAGCTAGCTAGGTTCGATTCCTACCAGAGCTAATGATTTTCGCTATCTTAGCTCAATCGGCAGATGGTTGCCAACCAATGCAATCGTGTACGATCTCTGGGGTTTCCCTTCCCCAAGGGGAAATCTAGAATCGAATTGGTATCGCCCTTCCGCCCGAATCCATAATGATATGGTTATTCCGAGTATGCGGAATAGCAGTATACAGAAAGCTTCTCGACCAGATCTACTTCGACTCGTGATCTAGACTGCGGAGAAGTTTAGGGTTGTGGAGAGCCTCGCTGCTAGCACCATTCCTCCTACGCCAGCCCTCTGGTGAACCTCAGTTGTACTGTCTTGCTCGAAGCTATGCACCGTAACATTGCAGTTAGAAAACAAGCTCATCATGTCTGGTGTCGTGGGGATCGCGTAATGTAAAGACTGTAGGATGACGTGGTCGCAATGGTGGCCAAATGGGCTCTCAAAATTCTGATGTCACAGTTTCTACTGAACTCATTTGCCTATAAGTTAGATACTCATCGTCTCAAGATCGCTTGTTATTTTGTTCTTCAATTTCATCTCATAGCAAATCTTCTCCCAGTACTCCAATTGTCCGAACCATTCATTTCTACATTGACATATTCTGGCTGAGAGCTGACATTATCCAAAATGGGCGAACCAATTCCTGACCACCCCAAGAAGTTCAACACTGGACTTACCGACTACTCTGTACACCACAAGGAGAACACCGGTCCGTATGCTCCAAATTTGGAGGTTGACGCCCTCATTGTGGGTTCTGGGTTCGGTAAGTTAGACATTATCATATACAACGGCCCTTCCTACATCAGTTTCTAACCAAGTCTCTTCAACTGTCATTAGCTGGTATCTTTATGCTCAAGACCCTGCGGGATCGTGGGCTCAAGGCTGTGATCTACGAGGCAGGAAACGGCCTCGGAGGTACTTGGCGATGGAACTGCTACCCAGGGGCAGGGGTAGACTCGGAGGTTCCTGAGTACGAGCTATCATGGCCTGAAGTGTGGAAGACTTGGCATTGGCCTAACAACTATCCCAACTATGAGAATCTGCGAGATTATTTTGAGCACGTTGACAAAGTCGTGGGCATCAAGAAGGACACTGCCTTCAACACTGTTGTTGTCGGCGGGCAATTCGACACCGAATCGGGACTTTGGACCGTGAAAACTGAAGATGGTCGGATAGCGAAGGCCAAGTACCTCATCCTGGGAACTGGGTTTGTATGTAACCCTCCTCATTGATTACCCTGCCACTCCCCGCTCCATGTCCTTGTCGACGAGACCCCTCTTGAAGGAGGGGGAAAAGAGCAAGGAATACGTTACTGAGGCTGCTTCATTGACTAACGACCTAAACCGACAGGCAGCGAGAAGATACATTCCTGACTGGCCTGGAATGGATAAATTCAAGGGCGTTATACATCATTCCTCTTTTTGGCCGGATGAGCACGTCGATGTCAAGGGTAAGCGCTGTGCTGTCATTGGCACCGGTGCCTCAGGGGTTCAGATCGTACAGGCATGGGGTGGTGAGGCCGGAGACCTGAAGGTGTTTCAACGCACGCCTAACTTGGCTGTCCCCATGCGGAGACGAGATTTATCTGTGGAGGAGCAGGATGCTGCCAAGAAGTTTTACCCAGAGCTGTTCAGATACCGCGAGAAGAACTTTGCTGGATTCAATTACGATTGGTACGAAAAGAACACCTTCGACGACACCCCGGAACAGCGTGAGGCTTTCTACGAGTCAGTTTGGAAAGATGGCGGCTTCCGGTACTGGGTCGCGCTGTACAAGGACAATCTTTTCAACGCGGAGGCCAACAAAGAATCGTACAAATTCTGGGCCAAGAAGACGCGCGACCGTGTTGGTGACCCTAGAAAGCGGGATCTACTTGCTCCGTTGGAGCAACCACACTTCTTTGGTGTCAAGCGCCCCTGCCTCGAATACAACTATTACGAGCAGTTCAACAAGCCCTCCGTGGATGTCGTTGACATCAAGAATAATGCTATCAAAGCGTTCGACGAAACTGGCATTCTCCTTGAGGATGGAACTCATTATGAGTTTGACGTGATTGCCGTTGCAACTGGTTTTGTGAGTTACCAACTGATCCCAAAGAATTCTAGACGACGTGCTGACATTTGCTGCCTAGGATGTCGTTACAGGAGGTACTTCATCACCGTCCCATCTACACATTCCCAAATATGTGAACATTGCTAATTGACCATCTCACAGTCATGACTCAGCTGGGGCTTAAGAGCATCAACGACACCAAGCTTCAGGAGGAATGGGTGAACGGCGCTAAGACGTACCTTGGAACAACCGTCGGCGGCTACCCTAATATGTTCCATATCTACGGCGTACACGGTCCCACGCTTCTCAGCAATGGACCGTCTACGGTCGAGGTCCAAGGTCGTTGGATTGCCGACTGCATTGACAAAATAAAGGCCAAAAACCTCAAGTATATCAACCCGAAGCCCGAGGCCGTGCAGAATTGGAAGAATCACGTGGTTGAGCTGAATAACAAGTCTCTCTTCCCCACGACCCGGTCAACTTACATGGGCGGTTCCATCCCGGGAAAAGTTTACGAGCCCGTCTGCTACAGCGGTGGTATACCTAAATATGTCCGGGAGATTCGGGAGGCCCTTGACCATATGGAAGGATTTGAACAGGTTGCGGCTTAGGATTCATAGTATGAAATGCTTAATTCTTGTCAAGGATTATTAGGGTTGGGAAGGCTTTGCTACCAGTTTGATAAATAAACATCCCATTTTAGTGATGAATTAAATGACCTAAATGACTTTTTGATTGCTCCATTAACCTTTAATAGTACTCGAGAAACTATTCGACTGCTCATAGACTAAGCCTTGTATCTTAGAGATATAAGAATCGTATATATCTGTGAGCTTGGGGTAGGCAGTGGTACAAACCAAGATTGAGGCTTCCGTACACACCACAGTTTCTCATTGGTTGTAGAAGCTCCTCAGTAGACATCGCATCTCAGTCTGGAAACGCAGTGGTATACCCATCTATCGACGTCGCTGAAAGTGTAATGCCACAGGAACACTCCATGCTATCAGAGTGGATCAGTATTGGCTTATGTCACGATAATAGGGGTATTAGTTATAGTGCCTTAAGCGATCCATAGGCTTAAAAGGGATCCTCTAAGCTACTAGGAGATCTTTTAGATCTTAGACCTTTACAAAATTCTAATTGAGTCAACTAAAGTGACCACGGCAGCACCTAAATGATCATTGCACACACTGTAACTGTGATAGCTTACGATATGGAATTAACTCATTCTTTAGCGCTGGCCGCTGGAGGCTTGATTAGGGCGGCAGCCGGTCTGATAAGAGTGAGCGGAAGCATAAGCGGGGCGCGAGCGGCAGAGACCCGGCATCGTTCGGGGCAATACAAGTAAATGTTCCGGGTTCTCGGCACCTCCGTTTAAAAGAAACAGTTGTCCGGCCCCATTGCAAAACGGTGCTTGGAATACAAATGGCGGTCCGGCCAAGCAGAACCTGGGGAGCAAGGTGGGCCGAGATGAGTCAGCAGACGCCCCAATGGCGAATGTTTCTATTGCTAGCATTCACTTGGTGGCAAGTCAAAGAATAGGATATGTAAGGATCATATTTAACACCAATGATAATACAAGGGTCTGGAAAGATGATTAGTGAGAAGAAGATGTATTATGTAGTAATCCTAATCTGAGGGAGGTGATCTAAAGTGAATTCCTTCTTTGTCTAGACCCCTGTTTGTCACATACACTCTCCCATTAGGTCTACGGTGACGAAGTGCAATGAGGCTATTGTTAGTAGATCAATATTACCAACCAATTTGGAGCTATGATTGGCTTGAATCGTGAGGAATAAGAATCTTTTGAAAATGACTTGCGAGTATGAATGAATGCTAGGACAGACAATAGTGACAGTCAGCATCGACATGCAAACAATTTCGAGGCAATGCTTGTTTTCTTTACTATATAAAGCACATCACCATAACCCAAATACTGGAAGTTGATACGCAGTGACCCGTGTGCATACATAGTTACTGTCCTTGACTTGCATTCTTGCACCTCACGATGTCATTTCTTCAGTTTTTCGTCCAGGCTGCTGGATATATGATGGCACCTCGAGTCACGAACGAGGCCGGTACAAGAATGGCCAATGGTAAAACGCCGATTCAAGAGCCTCATCTAGACCCATATGTGAGTCGATAAGAAAAGCTTACTGTCTAGCGATTGCCATACTAAAATTGAAAGGCAATGCAGATGAGCATTACGAACAACAAGCAGAAGACCTTCAAGAAAGACAAGACGACTACTGCTCAGGACGACAAGCCGATGGAGTACATACAGAAGGACGACGAGCCCAACGACGAACAGCCGAGAGGTCATAAAAAGAAGGCAGTAAGGATCGTCGATACAGTTCGGCTGGAGGCCCTGGATACCGAATCAGCAATGTATGAAGTTGATGAGAACAACTTTATTCACGGCATACATGCTGAGGTCTGTCGGGAATGCCCCCCACTCCCCAAGTCCACACTACCAAATCTCCCTCCGACCCAACTTGTCAAGTCCGAAAAGCCCTGGCCTCCAGTTTGGCGCTCTCAAAAGGAGATCGCAATCGAAGTGAGCGAGTTCAAGGAGGCGCTAGCGTTACATGACCTCGTCGACAATGACAACGTCGAGCTCATGGTAATGAAGCCCGGCCATGCAATTCTCCAGGCCGTGTGGGACACCCACATGGAAGAACTGGTACGCACGATAATGCAGGCCATCGCGCCTGGAGACGACGCGCACCCCATGGTTTCAATTACTCGCGTGGACGGAATAGAAGCTCAGCTGAACCGTCTCCGCCGTCGACGCGGGCCCCTCGTCAATATCCATTACCAGCGTACAATATCCACCATGTGCCGGAAGAAAGAGAAGAAGATTACATCGCAGTGGATCAATGTACCCATGGACCAGAACGATGAGTCCCCATCGAGCTCACCCCAGTGCCGCCATGTTGTAGTGGTGGAAATACGAAATGCGGATCTATCTCCTGCTGACGAGTTGAAGCCCGGACGGCGTCTGGTTCCGTGGCATGAAGTTCATAAGGGGGATACGGCCCGTTGTGCTTATCGGTTGGACAGTCATGGAGACTTTCCTGCATATGTTACTACTGGGCTTTCGGTTTGACTGGGTGGTGCGAAAAATAGGACAGTCGACGGTGTTAGTCAGAATATTTAATAGACGGGGATGAGATCCTCTTAGCGACACCAAAGTTGAGCTGGTCATAGTGTGACCGCATTACTCTGCAAGGTGATACTTAATATTCTTAGCGGTACCCCTATATTCATCTTACCACATTTTACTACTATTCACTGGCCTGGCGTCTACATCTCAACCAACTGAATGAACTGTAGTATTCTCCATATATGTTTCACTTTAAGACTCTGTTGGTCTAGCCTCAGATAAGAGGAGGTTCATCGAGCCCCACAAAGCGAGCCAAGCCCTTAGTATCGCATCGATTCATACCGGCGAATATTTTCGCGTGTTATAATATCGAGGTATCAAGTCACTCTACAATGCACAGGGGATTGAGCGAAGGTTGCACAACCGCCAAGACATAGAACCGACATGTGTAGTTGAGGCGATGAAGGAGCAAAGCCCGTCATATTGACGATCCCAAGCCATGCTCAGCTGACAGTGATATCCACTCAATCCAATCGAGTAGTAGTTCCACAAAGTTCTGAGGTGAAGATAAAGAGTGGCGACATTAGTCGTGGTGCTGATTCGTCAATCACATCAATTGGTTTCCTGCAGATCCATACCAACATACATACTGCATTAGGAGATACGCAGAGAGGTGGGTTCTCGGGGCCAAGCGAGTATATCGAGATGTTTCGAAACATATCGTCCAGAAGACCACCTTGACGTGATCGATACCCCAAGGCATACTCCAGTAGCTGTTGGAGTAACGATAGACGTACGCTTTCGTCGACGCGCACATCTCGTGTCCTCCAACAGTTATGTTAGCATATGTTGGCAACCATAGTCCAACAAGTCTATCCCCTGGGTCTAACTCCAAACATCGAACTTTTGTCGTCTCTAAGCGGAGAATAGGGGTAAAGTTGTTTTCTGAGTTGCCAGATGCCGTTGATACAAGAATTCTTCATTGTCTATCATAGCCAGAGACTCGAGTGGCGAGCACTGGTTTGTTGTCGGGGGCGCTTAAGGCCTTTTATACGAATGGAGAATCTGGCGGGATCTTCGCGTTTAGATCGTGTCAAAGTCGTGTCTGCAAGATGCTAGGCGCGTCCCGACAGAGATCGCCAGCCACTGATTTTTAGGACACTGCAGGTCCTATTGGCTGGAACTTGCAGCTGGTCTTCTAGCGATCTTGGCAACCCGCTTGTCGTCCCCTGGTGTCTATTAGCGTCCGACTCTTCCCTGTCGACATGCGCTTCTCCTGTGTCTCTCCACATTGTTTCAACTCTTCCCACTGGCTCAAAAGACTGGACGGTGAGACAGCTGCAGTTGACCTGCAGTGATTGCCATGCAAGTGGCCCTTGAGCCGGCCAGTCATGGCGCATATCGCGGTCTATATCATCTGTCGCGTCTGCCATCTGCTGTTCTCTACAGTTCTCTGTCCTCCGCTCTTGCATGGCGACTTGCAGATGCGCTATAATGTCGAGAATGACTCACTTGCCAACCATTTCCTATCTGTCCAACTATTCTGAAGTGGGAGGAATGGTCGACCGCAGTCTATGGCACATTATTCTGTAGAATCGGGGAGGCAGGAGTAGAGCCCCAACTGAATAGGCAAGAATGGGTATATCTTGGTCGTCGGCCTTTGTGGCCCGGTTGGGCTGCATCCGACTTTCTTCATCTCTCAGATATCAGGCGCCAAAGTTGGCTCCAGCTTTTGTTTCGAGTCAATCATATTGTCTACCTTCTTCCCCAGACGCAAGCGTACTGCAGGTCCCGAGCATCGCATGAACTGCGAATAACCTCACTTAAGCGTCTTTTTCTGTGCCTGCAGTGCAGTTCAGCTCGTCATCGTCGACACTATCACTTTGTACCCATTTGATACCCCCTTTTGATTACCATATAATCAAATACTTCTGGTCAAATTCTGGTGATATACTATCCGTCTGCCCCATTTCGTGACAAAGTCACCTTAAAGAGCCCTTCAAATCAACGCCCTACCCTGACAAGACTTGTCTCAGCGACATGCGAGAGCTATGGCAACAGGACTGCAAGCATTCTATTGCCTGTGGCAGGCGGACCAAGTCCGTGAGAACCTCTTCGAACTATTATCCAAGGAAGATATCTGCAATGTGCGACTTGCCTCTTCAGCATGTTGCAACCTCGTTACCAAACGACTTTTTTTACGAACCCACCTGACCTTTGCGGCCCACAGCTTTACTCGACAGAGCAGAATCGAAGCTCTGTCGAGAATAGGCCATCATATTGAACACCTTACCTTCTACTTTCCACATTCAAGTGCTTCATTCTTACCCCCGCTGATTCATCCCGAGAGTGGGCGTGAGATTGCTTTCCTATATAAGCCTCATACCTCGATGGCATCGGTTTTGGAGAGGCCAAAGTTCGCCAGCTCGGGGCTTGGTGAGATACTTACACAACAATACCCTCCGTTATTTCATGCGGCATCGAATGTGCCATCCTTCATTAATGCGATGAAGCACTTGCCGAATATGAGACATTTAACTATTAAGACGCCTGGTCAAGACCCCAAGGAGAGATACCGGAGAGATATCGTTGACTATGCGCTTATTAGCCTCCGAATTTCCGTGGAAAGGGCGGACCTTAAAAAGCTGACGAAGCTGTCTCTATCCTCGCTTCACCCCTCAGCTTTCATATATCTACGGCACGGCGCGGGTTTTGGCTGCCTACCGTCGGCTACCCGACGATGGCGGCAGATCCAGAAGATGCATATCTCCGTAGAGTCATGGGACTTTTATGGGCCATCACCCGGACTCGATCATCTCAAGTTGATCGATGACTACATTCGCAACTTTTCAACGAGCTTAGAGAAGTTGTCGTTTACTTGGCTTGGCCGAAGAGGACCATGTCCATTATCACTCGCAGCTGATCCTTTGTTTGCGCCGCCTCGAAGTTCGCAAAAGCTCTTTCACGAGGTCACTTCACCGATGTCTCCATTGCCTCCAGCACCGGAAAGGAAGCCAATTGTCTTACGAAAGCTGCGTTATTTGACCGTTAGAAATGCGACCATGAATGCGCCGCAAGTAGCTGACCTAGTTGCTGCACACAAACATAGTGTACGCGAATTTGAGTTTGAGAATGTTATTCTCATCAACGACGGCAACTGGGCTGATGCGTTCGCGCCGTTGGACGACACCCCACGTGGCACCCATTGGTCTCGACATTCAATAGCAACACTTTCTGAAGTCGCAAGTATTCATTCTGAGCAATTGCTAGAAGACGTGTCTGAGCAATCAGCAGCCGTAAGAGCAGTCTCACAAGAATTATTGGAGATTGACTTGAACGCCAGTCAAGACGGGTATGATCTTGCAGAAGAGATTCCCGATCTTGACCTAGCTTCGGACGTAGAAGCTGCACGACAAGCCAGCCTATCACATACAAACGAGACCAAGAAGCGCCGTGTTACCAAGCGTCGTCGTAAGCGTAAAGATAGCCATGAGCGTCATCAAGAGGTTAAGGCGCCGGAGGAACGACGGCACCACCACCGCCAACGCTCTCAAGATTCTATTGATCATGAAGATGACCGTCGACATCATCATCATCACCATCATCGTCATAGACATCAAAAGTCGAAAGAATCCTTAGAGCAGCTAGAGCCTCGCTATCATAAGCACAGTCAGAGTCGAAAGCCATCAAACGAATCTCTGGACCGCCCTCGGGACCCTCCGCGACTGTCTATTCCCCACCAATCCTCCCAACCGCGCCTGTTCGGCGAGGTGGAGAACAGATACTCCACTGCCTCAAGCCGCCTTTTCGGCGAGATAACGCAGCTCTCCAACTCAGGCTCAGAGCCAGACCTGGCATACTCGCCTACGGACGAATCCGACTCGCTGGTGGATGAGTACTTCCGACCCAGTACCCCCGTAACCACCCCCATGGATATCTCGGCGCCGATCCTCAGCAAAGCGCCCAGCATGCCCATCGTGCTGCAGCCCACGGTCTTCGACCCGACCGCGGAGCTCTGCCAGGAGATCTCGGCCGTGCAGCGCGACATCGAGGCCGAGCAGAAGCAGCGCCTCGTCGCCGAGGACCCAGAGTACCAGACGAGCGCCCTGCAGCGGGCCAAGGAGCGCGTCCTCAGTCGACTAGGCCGCGAGTTCTCTAGTAGTAGTTATTCGAGAAAGGACAGCGCCCACGGCGGCCCCACTCGGAAAGAGAGCTTTGGTGCTGGAGGCTTCCTGAGTAGTGCCAGGTTCCGGGAGGGTCTGTTTGGCAAGAGTGCCGCCCCAGTCGTGGGCACGCCGCAACACCCCGTGCACGACCATATGAGTATGGATGTGCCTATTCTTTTTAATCGTGGTTGATGGTGTTGAGGAAAGAGGATGGAGGCGGAAAAGGTGTTAGAGGTGTTGTCTATGACTCGTAATGAATGACGAAATCACGCTTTACTTTTTGATAGATACTATCATTTAACTTAAGTCTGTTAAAGTTCGCACTACTGTGATGTCTGTGAAGGCTATGCTGCTCATATACCAAGTTGACATTTGCGAAATGTGTTGCTGGCTACGGTCTATCTATCGTGTCAGGAAGTGTTGTGTTGTGTAGCACCCGGGATAGCATCCCTATTCATCTTAAAGCTAGGGCATGATAGGCTGTCAATTATCGAATTCTTCCCTAAGTACTCTATAACCCTGTCGAGAGCTATGGGGTGTTCTTCTCAGCGGTGATAGCAACCTGAGAGATGATAGCTGGCATATTGTGCTTCGTGCACTTGAGTGAGGGGTCAACTTTATCAAACTTGCGCGATGATTGTACTTTACTTGTACGCTGGGGTTGCTCGCCGCAAGTACTGGGGACGGAAACCGCGGGCACCGGGTCTTGTGCTATTCCCGCTGCGGTGGCGGAATATGCATGTGTTGGTCGTTGATAGCGGACGCTGATGCGGGAGTATCAGCTAAGGCGTTGCCTAGCGGCTGTGCTGGGTTCGGTGTCCTGCGAGGTCGAGATTGAGGTCCTATGACATACGGTTGGCTATCCAGAATCGTATGTATGTAGTTGAGCTAACGCCGGTTGAATCTATGTGATGCAGTGGCTGGTAATGGTGATATTCCCCTCCTGGGCCGCGAACCAGACGGTCATCACTTTTATGCAGGACCAGGTACCAGGCAACATACAAATGGTGAGGTGGGGTAGAGGTCATTCAGCTACCTATGTGTGTTGTTTCTGCGGTACATATTACGGTAGTACATATGTGTGTAGTTCACAATTGTTTCAGTGGTTCTCGACTACGTATCGTCAACTTTGATCACTAACCTGTTCGAATAATATGTCTAAAGCTATCATTATTAACATTCAAGGATCAAGCTTGAAGCGATAGAATCCAAAGATAACAATACTCTAAGGACTCCAGCCCTCCTTCGAAATCAAGGGGCAAGGCTCTACCGACGTAGGACTTACTGACATGGGCGATTGTTAGCAGATGAATAATAAAGTATGGAACCAAACGGGAAATGCATACCTTGTAGCGTGGACAGAATCAGACACTATCCTCTTGTGGACGAGAGCCTACTTAGGGTAGTATCAGGATGTGCGACCATCACGTAGTTGCATGAGACCCATCCACTCCACAGCGTTCTCAGTTCATCTCTACCTTCTATCACAAAGCATAATAATATACACGGATCGCCATTAGCTAGAGAGCTCGTGATTTCAGCTTCCTTCGCTAAGCATCAGTAAGATAGTATAGAAGTGACGACGTGACGACCTAGTTTTTCTGCTTAACTCCCCTTGAATTTTTCCCTCCTAAATTAACATCTCAAAAGGCATACGCTTATGAGCGCTGAGTCTTGATTCTCAGATAAGCAATAATAAGTAGCCCAGTAGCCTAACAACTTTTACGAGGCTATGGGAACTTTACAACCGTCATACACCAATCCGATAATCGTCAACCGTATGATCAACTTCGAGATACAGATGTGGAATTGTCTCCTATGCGAGTAGGTATGATACCTAGTATCAAGTATGTGAACTCATGCGTGCGATGCAGCAGCCCACCGCCGATCCCAGTCCCTGAGCCCTTCCCCAACGCTTCGAAGTCGGTCCCTCACCGGATCTCTGGCGGGCTCAGACGCCGCAGATAGCATCCCAATTACTGTTGAAGGGCCATCGCTAGTGAACATAGCTAATCTCGACATAATATGTTTCTCGTCAGTCTTATCATTGCGTCTTCGTTGGTTAGCACGGCTAGCTAGTCGTGAAATCTTAAATCTCACCTAGCGCCTAATTTCAATAATATAACGTCTCGAGACTCGGAATTAGCCGACATTCTTGTAGCTGGGTACGAGTTGGTATCATGCTCTGTAGTTGTTATTGCAGCATATCACTTTTCTTTTCAATCACACCACGACTTTATATGTATCATCCATTTGTTCTTTCCCTCTCAGCTTAGACTCAAAATATTTGATCAAGCACACGCCTACATCCAGATAATCAAGAAACGCAAAGAAGTCGACCAAGAGCTTGATCATGTACGTAGGTACCTTAAACACTATAATCATTGTATTGCCATATCACTACGGAGTCCCCTAGGCATCCTTGAAAACTAAGCAGTATCTCTAATGACCTCAGAAAAGGATGAAGAAAAAGCCACTCAACAATAAAAACCGCCGTTGAGGCGAATGACAACATATATTCGGGTTTTTTTCTTGTTAACATATGGTGAAGCATACGGTAGGACAACATGTCATCCAAACCAATGAGAGATTCAATCATCAATTTAGAGAACTCATTGAGACGTGTGGCTGAAATGATGAAGACCTTGATCCAAATGTACCTTGACATGTAAGCCCGAAGTTTTGGACCAATGGTACTTTAACAACACTTGAGTGCATGTTCACCCCGGGGATGCATGGCCTCAGAAAATCACGCCCTTGACCAAACGGTACTTCTCGGGGTACTTTCTGATCAACACTTGATTAAAGTATACTGTAAGAAGGTACCTTTCTATCATAACATTGATCATGCATCTCCCCTCTGAGATCGCAGTCCGTAAGCTATATGGTAATTGGGCCTTCACGTTCTGTAGTCGACGAGAATGGTCTTCTGAATGGTCAATGACATAAGGCAATGCTAAGATCAGACTATGAATATGGAGTTATCGAAGGAAAATAAGAATAGCAGCACTCTTGTCTAACTTTATTGATGCCGTAGATGCACGCCATCCACATTCTCTGCACTTTGAACTGCGTATGATGTGAATAGTATCAACCATAACATGGGCACTATGACGACAGGCCAGTATATGTCTGAACACCGAAGTTCGGTCACATTAGAACAGTGGTGGTTCTGTGTAAGTACCTAATGATTATTGGAGAACAGGCGTTAATTATTCCTCAGTGTTCCTGCAGATATGGGGGAATATCTGAACTCAACCAATGGTGTGTGTGTTGCGGGCACCCGCAATGTGTTGAGTGCGGTGTCACAGTTCTACATGTAAAAGATGGCAGCAAGGTGCTTTTTAACTTGCGAGCCGACGAAAACTGTGTCGCTGCTCAGAATGAGGCTCTGCGGCAAAATAATGCGGCTCTGCATGAGACCGAACAGTCTCTGATCAGCAGCAGAGCCGCACCGTCACTCCTTGAGAATACAGCTGACAATCAAACACCTTCGAGGTGCTTAACTAGTGCCAATGGAACACAAGTGACCCCACTTGAGCCTCCTTGTCTTAGAAGTGCGAAAACTAAACCTGACTCTGGAAATGACACTTGTTGGGACGATTACGGCGAGGGTGAACGTACACTTAACTCTAGCCCGAGTCCTAGCCCACGGGAAACTGCTACAACGGTCAGATCAAACTCGGATTCGGTTGACGTCTTCCCTGAGGCTGAAAATCATTCCAGTTTTGAGTCTTTTGAGTCTCTCTTCGCTTCTCAAACTGATTCTCACTCGCCCTTGACTCGATACCACCAACACAATACTGGATTGGATGCAAGCGTTTGGCATTTTAATGAGGCTCAATGCCCCTCATACCAAGTAGCGTCCCAATCAGATAAAGCTATACCTTTTATTGCTGACGGAACTACCCTGTTGGATGATGATTTCCAAGGCGCTGAATCTGACGGCCCATACACTTTTGAGTTTCGAGCACCTAGACTTAATACTAATACATCGAATTGGGCACGACCCACGGGCGTAGCCAACGATACACATACGTCAGATTTCTCTCAAACTGTTGCATCGCAGGGAATAACTACACAAACGTCACCTGATGGATTACAATCATTTTCTCTCCCGTACGAAAGCTCAGCCTTTCTACCAAATGTCTATCACCACCAAACGGTAGTACCAAATTATGATCAAGAGTCTTCGCTCGCTCCGCCTTTTTCGCGTAGCTTTTCATGTGAAAATGACGAGAAAGTTCAGTATATTTTTAAAGAGAGAGAGTTCTCTCAGCGAGATATTGAAGAAAATAGACACGACAATAAGTCGATCCGAGCCTGCAATTCGTGCCGACCGACGGCTGAAGTGGACAAGAAGAAGCCCGTTGCATGTCCATTCTACAAACGATATCCAGAAGAGCATTCGCGTTGTATGCATAAGAGCTTCAAGAACATGAGCGCTTTCAAACAACATCTAAATTCTCACGCCAATGTCAAATTGAAACGAGTTTCAAATGCCAGAGTGAGCTTCAACAGAAAGTGGTACTGGATCTGGGGAAGACTCTTCGGAGAGACAACAACTCCACCAGAATGCCCATACCCTCACGCTGAAAAGGATCTGAAAGACAGTTTGCTTCATCAATCTTGTATGAGAAGCTGGCTATCACAGCAAGAGACGAGCTCTAACTACTTCAATATTCCACCTACCTCGCAACAACTCACTTCTATTCTGGAGACTTCGACTGATCGCCAGTCAATCGAAAGCATTCACGCATCCACTAGAAACCTAGATATCCTCAGTACATATACGGATGCTTTATTATTTGATCAGAGTATGCATTCTCTTCAGACGGTCGGTCAATCTTCCCGGGCCAGTCCTCAACATACTTACGACCTATCTTCGCCCAGTCTCTGCTGGGATGCTAGTTCTGGAGACAGTAGTGGAACGTATGGGGGTGATGACCCTGAGACTTTGACTCCAGAATATTGGGAGACTATGGAGACAATCCTTAGCAGGCCGCTCGATTATAAGGAATTCACCTGACATCCATGGTGGCACCTCGAAATCACCAACATTCGAAAAAAGAAAAGATCTCTGTTGTTATGATGGACATGTTATAAAACTCAAGCTGGCACATAAAGTACAGTTTTCGTTCCCACAGGTGAGTTCCTCTAATTGTACCAGGATCCCACCTCTCTATGATACTAAGAGGAACTTAGGTTACATGCTTGTACAGTTGCTGTGTATTAGATAACTGAATTCTCGCGGGATTTATATGTATTGGCCTGTTATCCAAAGAACGTTGCTATAGTACAGTTTATATCCAAATGTATGAATATAGTTATTAGGTATACTCGGGCAACGGACGAAAACCTGCTGCTGCAACGAACGCTAGTGCTACTTGAATAGGGTTAAGTTCCCTTGACTCATGGTGAGTAAGCAGACATAGAAGACTAGACATAGAAGACTAGGCATAGAATACTAGACATAGAAGACTGAAATTTCAGATTGATAAGTTGAATCAAGAAATATTTTTAAATGAGACGGAATAGACAAGATAGTGAGTGATACGATTGGCCCAGCAAGTATACCCAACCAATTATTACAAAGATCAAGTCATATGCTCCACCCCTTCCAAGAAACACCTATAGTAATGCCCATCTGCATCTATGCAGTCCTACGTCCCCTATTTTACAGCCTCTTGCTTCCTCTATCCCACTTCCTGATACAGGCGCCGTAGCCCAGTACCGAGATCACCATTCACCTCCCACATGCTAAATAGAACAAAGAAGAATTACAAGGGACAGATACAACACACTCACTCCCAAGGACACTCACACACGCATACACATGCACTCACCCACAAACACCTACCCGCTAGGCCCCCCCTTTCCCCCCTGTCAATCAAAAAAGCCCCCCTCAACCAACTTGTCCGGATCGCCCCCAGCAGCCTGGATAGCCTTCCTAGCGGCCTCGCTTATCTTGCGCCGGCGCTCCATGGCCTCCTTTTCGCGCCTCGCCTTCGTCTTGCTCGACCCGCTGGGCGCCACCCCCGTCATGAGCATATTCTTATCGCTCGGGGTGAAATTCACAAAGTCGATCCCCCCTCCACCACCGCCGCCACCGCCGCCGTTGCTAGAGCCAAGACTGCCCGACGACGAGGTCGGCGTCCGCGGCTCCCGCCGACACCACGACCGCCGCTTGCGCACCGAGATCGACGAGCTCCGCTGGCGCGGCGTCGGCGACGGCGATTCGTCGCGGCGCGCCATCTGGTGCAGCGAGTACGAGGACGGCTGCTTGCGCGGCGACGTCAGCGAGTGGTGGTGCCGCGCCCCCGAAGACGGGGCGCGTGGGCGCGGACGGCGCTCCGTGTGCCCATGTCCGTGTCCGTGTCCGTGCCCGTGGTGGTGATGGCGGTGTCCCGTCGACGGCGGTGGCGCGGGGTAGTGGCTAGAGGCGGCCCGCGGGGAGTGTAGGCCGTCGTTGAAGTTGGTGCTGAGAACGGCCGCCTGTGGGTGCCGCGGCTGCGGCATGTGGATCATGAGACCCGAGAGCGGCTCCGCAGTATACTCGTAGGACAGGTCAGCCTGCGGGTTGTGCAGGGTCAGGTCGTTGTGGTGGTGGTGCTCGCCGATTGGCCCCTGTGACGGATCCCACCAGCTGGGGCTCGGCAGATTCCCGCCATCGGGGATGTACGCTACAGAGGAAGAGGTCCATTGATTCGCGTCATCCGTGAGTATGCCTTGGACGGGCCACTCAGCCGAGCTCGTGCTTCTTTGTTTAGGCTGCTGTTGGTAGGCGTGCGCGTTCATGTCCATCATGGCCATGTTGTGCTGGTAGAAGGCTTCATCATTTAGTATGGGCGTGCTCATCGGAGTGTTGCTGTTGTGGCCCCTGGCCGGGTTGATGGTCGCGGGCGGGGCGAGTATGCCGTCGCAGAACGGATCGTCGAGGTGGCCGCTCACGAAACGCATCGTGTTGCCGTGATGGTTAGAGTTGGGAGGAATCCGACCAGTCAATGGCGGTGACAGGGGTATGCCATGGCTATCAATGGGCTCGGGCTTCACCTCAACTCTGCCCTCAGTAAAATTGTTCATATTTAGACCCGAGAGCTCGTGGGGATGGGAGCTGGGGTCCCTCCTAAACATGTCCATCATCGCTGCTGTATTTGTCCCTGTTTGTAGACCGTTGGGTTTGTGTGGTTTTGAGCGATGTGTTGCTCGCCGAATGGTGGCATATACTGACTCAACAAATCGGCTGTGTTTCCGGGGGCTCATGGACGCCGTGCTCATCGAAGGTGGGCTTGAGGGCGCTGTGACATTCTCTTTAGGGGATTTCAGGGAAATCCCTTCTAGGCGGAGTAGTTCTGAGTCGGAGATTGAGCCACCACTTAGTATTGGATCTTCCGCCAAAGGAGTGAGCACTGTCGGAGCAGATCTGCTTTGTTCTATCGTCACAGGTATCGAGGGTATCTCAAATGAAGTAGTGGCCAGCACCTCGGTTTGAAGCTGCTCAGGTTGCGTATCGTGGTCATTGGACGAATTGGTCTGGTCATCGTTGAGGGAGTCGAGCAGGATAGAGGGACTGGGAGGGTCTTCAAGCAGGTCGCCGCCCAACGCTGCTGGATCTGCAGCATCAAAGGTGATGAACTGGTCAAAGAAGTTATCGCTTGCCATTGCCAGCTCATCGTTGTCAGGCCAATACGATATTTGACCTTGCTCTTTGTCCGTTGGGTAATGCACCGCCGTGAAGGCCATAATGTTGAAGAGGAGGGCAATGACAACTGTATTTTCAATGCGAATTGGTCAGATCCGTATCCTTGGAGTTCAATGAAATGTAAGAAACAGGCAAAAGAAGGTTTCGAGGCCCATATGGTGCCCTTGTATCTAGAACCGGTATGTAAGTCAACAAAACATGTGAATACTGCCACGGCAACAGCAGGTATGGGGGACAATGTAAGCCACGCTGAGGCTGATGAGACTACAGACTTGTCATAATTGAATGTCTGTAGCAACAAGTGAACAATAAGATAATTGTACAGAGGAATGTGAGTCGAAGTATCAAGCGAACTTGGACTTCAAGAAGTCCATTCCTTTGGGGTTCTTTTAAACATGAGCAGCATCTTGCACGACGCCCTCCACTCCTCGGCGGATCGCCGAGTGTACCCATTTGGGCTTCCACACGCCATGGCGAAACGTCCCTCGAGAGGGAGAACAAAGAAGGTGATCAAAGAAAATAACCCTGACCGTTGATGATGATGTATAGTTATAATGAAGCCCTGGGGCATCGAGGCGCAGGCTTCTGCGGGGTGAAGATAGGGACAAAGAATGCCAGGAATGTAGACTCATCTCGCGAAGGAACGGGTAATGCCAAATATGGGTATCTCCAACAATCCGAAATCTTCACCAACATGACCCGGGAAACGCCGTCGTTTGAGGTAGCTCCTCGTTCATTGAATATGCTAATTATGACACGGAGTCAAGCACGCGGGAACAGCCCTAGATATCGGGCGAGCACCCCTCCAGGGGCATACTTTTTCGCCCTCGCCTATGATATCTTTCGGATGGTCACATTACCTGACCAAGAGCTCTCAATTAAATGTACATCCTATAGCAAAATTAGCAAACTCCAAGTATGACTCTTTGTCGCATCAGCGCACAGTCCTGGGCGAAAGGCATTCTTCAAGACAAAGCTCAAATGCCTCAGTAGCCACTGCTTTCCGGAAACAATGCATAATGAGCTAGAAAAGCTTTGTATTTGCAAGAACTCGATTGATCGCTGCGTTGAGCTAGCTTCAAGACGATGATGGCCTCCGTTGAAGGAACATCTCGTTGTAATTGAGCTCGAACAAAGGAGTACAGTCGAGAACCATACCCCTCTGGAGTCCAGTAGGTGCAGCTCATATGAAGATATGACTAACTTACACCCGGGTGACGGGACGCCTTCTAAACCACCTGATATAGTCCACCCTCCTTCCAATTGCGCCAATCTGAGAGTCCTACGCGGACTGTTTGCTGCATAACCCTCGTTAACGCCAAATCAAATGCTACCAGATTCCTGTCCCGTGAATATAATGCCCTGCCCGTCCCACCTAGGGACCAACCGATGAGTCCGATGTAATGCAATATCTGACCCTACCATGACTAATTCCCATATAACGCCTGACCTTGGGTATATACAACGTATCTAACCAATCCATATTGAAGAAAATGCATCCTGCATGATGAAAACGCCATCAAAACCAGAGCCACCAGTCACGATGGTGGTTTTATCTTCGGCCTTCTGCGCATTCTCGGCACACTTCTCTTCATATTTTTGCATTGTAGAGCGACCTCTGCTGAGGTCCTGTATCGCAGAAACCCGGCTTTTCTGATTCCAGCTGGCGTCCCGGCATGTCTCAAAGCTTGAGAGTCTCTGGACGGAGACTCCTCGCTCGGGTCACCGCACCCAGAATCAACTTCCAAATCCATGTTGTCGCCATCCAATGGCTGTTGATTGACATTGTCATCTGGCTCGATGAACGGGGCAAAGCTAGAAGATGGCTGTCGTGCTACTAAGGGGGGCCCAGACGCCGAGGTTTGCACGTTGCATTGTTCGCCATTCTCGATCATGTTCGTCATCAGGTCTAGCGTACGGGGGTTCGAAGATGAGTTATTACGAAGTCGGGCCTCTGACTGCTGTCGAGATCTCTTGCCGTCGAGAATTCTATTTCTAAAGCTTGCGGTATCCTCCGTGACGGGGCCATCGGTCCCCGCTATCCGCTCTTGTCTATGGTCCTGCTGCTGTTGTGTATGTAAACTTGTTGGTTGATTATCGATTAGAGGTTCGGCTAATTGTTGGTTGGAGTCAAACTGTATCGGGTGCTCGGTTGACTCTCGTATTTGGGCTGGCACCTGCGCCTGTTGGATCGATGCTTTTGATCTGACTTCTGAGTGGTCTGCATTTAACTCGAACCCACATTGTAGGTTCGGTATTAATGTCTGTTTGCTCATCTGATGGACGAGAGTCTCTATACGGTCGCCTTCGGGGTTGCATGGTGGAGCTGTCGGTGTTATTGTGTGCGATGAACACGGGTACGCCATGCACTTCGGGGATAGTTGTAGATCGTCGTCCGTCACGGTGCTTGAGTTCACCTTCGTGTCGAAGGTGAAGCCCTCAAACATCTTGGCCGGATACGGACGAGCCTCGACGACGGCGAGAGCGTATGGCAGAGGGGACGGGGGAAAACTAGCGGCAGTCCCAAGATTGGGACGGCCGGGGTTTTAGTAGGTCGTACCAAACACGAAGCGCATCGACTAAGGTTGTTGATCGATTTACTAAAAGCGCTAATGCAGACCCAAGCGACGCAGAACGATTTCCCGGTAACGGGGTCCCTTGAAGGCCGACAAGACGATCAAGAATGCTTTTGCGTTATAGAAGTCTTCGAGGTATTCTAGGTTATAATGACATGATTGGATATGGAGGCTAAGCAATGTTCTACGCCGTAAGCAACATCAACTTTGTAAAGCGGTAGTTCCCATGTCGGTAAGGTCGGCGACATAAGCTTGTCTCCTTTCAATTGCTGATGGCGGCTACTATTATGTACCTATATAAGATGTAATGTAGGGCCAGGACACGGGACACTTGGGTAATAGGAATATGTATAGCAGGTATGAGCGAATGACATGGGGGGCCATTCTAGTATACAGTACGCAGTAGAGACATCTGTTGAAAACTGAGATATTGCTGTTCGCACAGCATCGACATCAGTGGCGAAGGCATCAGCAAACTCGACCTACAGGTCTGCATGTACAGTAGCAACGAAACGAAACGAGCCCTTGCAGATTTGACAGCGTCACGTCGCTTGATGCATGACCAAGTACAGGAACTCGCCGAACGCTCGTCCGAACTCGTCTCGCAGGCTCGACGGCCGAGCTCTACGTACCTGGACTTCAGACACCACAGTAATCGGATGCAATCCTTGATGGGGGTCAGACGCCCGAAGACAAACCCAAATGGAACCCTTGGAACCCTTGGAACCCCAGACCCCTACGGCAGGGAATCCCACTCTTCTGGCACTCAAGAACCCACACAGCCCACTGGGACTGGTACGTGTGAGCAGCCATTGGCTGGTGCTGTGGTTTTCAGATCGCATGAGGTGCGTGAACTCTAAAGTGCGGTGGGGAAGGCTTGGTGCTTGGGTAGCATCTGATCCTTGAGGCTGGCACAGTAGGATTTGGAACTTTTGGTACTCATCGAGAGCCGGGGTTTCATGTTCTAATAAAAGTGTAAATACTGTGCAGAAAAAATTGGCACTGCCGTCCATCCAGTTGGTACCGTCGAAGATGACCTAATATCTACAGTTTGACACTCCGAGCAAATCCCGCTCGGCGATACCAAGTATGAGAAGGCCTGGAGGCTGTCGACGACATCACTTATTACTCTTCTGCATCAGGAGGATTTCGGATTGACCATCCATCTGTAACACCAACGTGCCAGATGGTAGTAATTATACATAACCACTACCGATCATTGCTTTTCTCAGCCTCACAATATATTGTAGCGTTTACAAGTAGAGACTTTCCGGAGATTAGTGCCAACATACATACGTAGTTTCCGCAATAGCGCTAAGCACCAGCGGCTACGGGCTGTTTATTTTGACTTATGATGGACCTTTCAACCTTTAAGTTGACATTCGACAAGCAGTTTCCTAAAGACACAGCCCTGCAAGCTGCAAGCTATGGTCTTACGGTTCGCGATACGTGCCTTATGAACGTTCAAGAATTTTCATCTTAGCTCTAATTTTGTCAGTCTAAGCAACGTCCACAAAGTCGGCGTTTGAGTGAACCAAACTAACTGAATCCTTGCGTATACGAGAGTCATGAGCTAGCGACGGCGTTTGAGTTGGTATCTATACATATATATAGCATAGATTACTCGTTTCCCGAAGACTAATAGTCCGAGCCTTGTCACGAAACGGTAGAATGGTAAAGGAAAACGTGTTTGACTGTAAGACACCATCCAAATAATATGATCAAGACCTTGAAGAACATTAGTCCACACCAAAAGCTACCCTATCACAGCGAAATAAGGCAATATATGTATTCAGGTCATTATTCTTAGACGGGTCATTTCATTTCATTGATGTGTTACTACACTGGTACCTGGTGTAGTTGACGAGGGACATTATCATATTAAACTTGATATTATGAATTACTGCCAGGTACTCATTGTCACCGCCACATCGCAGAACCCTGCTGTTACCTCAGAAGAATTCTCGCAATAGGCGCCATCTCATGAATATTCAAGCCTTGATGAGAAGCCTAAACTGTCTAAGTATCTACGGAATACAGACCCTAAGATGTTAGCCTCCCACTAACGATCTTCTGATAGAGTCACCAGGACAGAGTAAATATGTGTTACCCCCTAGAGACATAGAATTGGTCGTGAATCAAGAGAAATGGTCCTATTAGAGACCCACTTCCATATAATGACCTGACAAGCACTGCCGGATCGCCGATCCTATCCCCTGTAGATGTAAGCAACACCCCACCAATTCGACGAGTTACGTCGGTCGAAACCGAGAAACTCTCCGGTACCATAGGTCTCAGGGGGGTTGAAGAGTGAATTTAGGGGGTATGACATGTGAAAATGGCAGTCTGATTTATTTTGTTTTATCTCTTCAATATAAGAAGAGGAACATGCTGCGCTGCATGACAGCCTGACCTGCCTGATTACTGTATTTGCCTGAATCGAGACACTCGATCCTGCTAGCGCACCCAACGCTCCTTTGGCGTGTTCCGACGCTCTGGGTGCGAAGGGGACAAACCCGCTTATCCATCCATTCTACCGGGCATCTGGGCAGCTGGGCGAAGTGCTTAAAAAGTCTTGATGAGACGCTACTGGACACTAGAATAACTATATCTAGGCGCCTCGCCGCAAACCCACTTTTGCCCTATGCACAGCAGAGGAACACAGGACACGGGGTGGATGATTGGTCTGCGGCGTAGAACTTGGCACTGGTTCAGCGAGAGCTCTAGAATGCAAGTGCCGGGCTAGACGGCCATCTCTTCAACGTCGAGTGGACCGGAGGGTCTCGTCCGAGACAGACATTGCCTCTATCATACTGCGAATGTCGCCCTGGTGCTACGGGAAATCCGCCCAGCTTCCCAAATTTTTTCATCTGATACGTTTTGACAGGCGAGCGATCGGATCCGACACCATGGCGATGGGAAGGGCCGGCATTGACTAGCAGTTGGTCTTCATGCGTCGCGACCACGGCCGCCGTTTCAAAGTTATTAATACCGGGCGGCTATGCCTCTCCTTGCCTACCTGGATGAACTGTGGTGTAAAGGGTACATAGTGCGAACTCGCCGCATATAGGGCGCAATCGACCTAGACACGGGTTGCACTGCTTCTGACTAACATTACTACCTAACATCCTTATGAGTAGCACAGCGTCTTGCCGTCGCAGCGTGGCTTTTCCACCCTGCCTGTCGGGTGACTTACCCAGCGCCTAATCGCAGAGGTAGGGAGGCAGAGACATACAGAATCCCCATGCTACTGGACGTACAGACATACAGGATAATCAGCCTTACCACCCCGACTCTTGGCTCCACGTCAAAGCCGCGCAATGGGTCGAATCATCAGTGCAGACTCATCCGTACCACCCGCGCCAATGGGAACAAGGCCATGTTGTTGCAATGCAGCCGACGTCTACCTAGATGGTGACCCTCGAGGTAGGATGACAGGCCATACGTAGCCATGGCCTGATAAAGGTCCTCGGCGGCCTGAGTGGGCTGAATGTCTTTGAAGGGCTCAGCCCATTAGCTTGCCGGGCAAGACAGATATTGTCGACCTGGATATACCGACTGGATGGATAACCCCAGAAATTTCAAGCTTTCGGTAGGTAAACTTACAGCAATGTTTCTCTTTTTGGCATTCGATAGGGCTGTGCTTATTCTCGAGGCAAGTATTTCCCGATGATCGGAAGTATATTATAAGGTAGGATTCTTGTCTTAGTCAGATCATGTCTCCCTTTCTGCCTCTTATGTAGTACGGCGAGTTAGGTAAGAATCATCGGTTTTACGTTCACCATTCAATGTTTAGCTGCCTTCAACGTCTAAGACGTACCAGGCCCTCTTGGCCTTCAACGTATTTGTCATCTGAGGAGAAACTAACTCCGGGAAGTTATGAGTACTTTTTAGGTAAGGCGAATATAAAGGCGATTAGATTGTCTATAGAATCTCAGGGTTTCGCACCACTGACTAGACATGAAAAGTAAGAAGTTGATCCAGCGCTTCAGAGACAAGACTCTGATTCAGAGTTGTGATTTGACCATATGGAAAGGATACCCATGCTTAGAATAAATTCGGTGGGGGTAGGGGTCCGGCTTACGTAGTATAGCTTCTGCTCACCACATTTACGAATGTATCCCCATTGGCTTTATGAGTGTCAAGTTCTGACCGAATATATCAAATGTAACCCATTTTGTCATGAAATCGTTGTGATAGGATTGGTTAATGTCTTAGTCTAAGATCACGACAGATTGAGTGCATCAGCATCGTCAGTGGCTTTGATCCTGTGTGTGCTCTCACCTTTTCAAGCAAGTCTCATTGACAAGATTAACACATACGGAACTGCAGTGGGCATACTGTTGACCGATCCACGAGACCAGGACCAGAGCCAATTCTTCGTGTGCTACTCCCTATACGAGCCGCCTACTTGGTGGCGTTCAGCCGGTATGTGCAACAACGTCCTGTTGGAGCCCAAAAACAGTTCTATGTTTCTAAAGATCCTCTTGATGGAATACTGTAACACATCAATAGATATTATAGAATGGTGGATTTACACAAGTAATAAGAGTTGAATTTGATTGGACAGGAATGAGATATCCTGCCAGCCCTGCCTCAACTGCTTCAACAGCTGTCTCGGGAGCTTGGACAGCTGGCAGTAGTGAGTTTTGTGCTATGTACAGAATAGAAGCATCTGCCTATCGTCAAATAGCACAACACAATTATTATACCTATTCGACCGCTCAAGACACCTAATTGTCAAGGACAATCTGTGGCACGACACCATGTCGTCGCGCGCCGCATCGGCATCGGCATCTGCGTCGGCGTCGGCGTCGGCGTCGGCGTTCGCTCAGATCCTCCCCATAGGTCTACGTCAACGCACCATTTTCGTCAAATGCTCCCCAGCGCCGACGACGTTCTACGAGCGCCGGGCCGTTCTTCGCATTCTTCAGATCAGTTCGTCTGAGACCATAGAGACATTCAAGAAGCTTGGAGTAGGTCTCCCATATTTCCGGGAACTGATCGCTGGATAGAAGTGCCCCCGACTAAGGATGCTTTGCCAATAGGACAATTCCTCTTTCGTTGCCGTGACCACTAAGCCACCTACTGCTCAAACCATGATCGAGAACTCTCCCATCACGCGCACCATCATTGCTGAAGACTCGAATGCAGCCCACGCGCCAGATGCCTCTGACTGGGGCGCCGCCTACAACCTACGAGGATCGATCACCAAAGCGATCAACCCAGCACCACCGTCCGATGCGACGAAAGAGACGGCAGCCTCTGCAGATCTGGGGCTATCCCACAAGACCTTCACATTACATATATTCCCGGCCAATAAGGATTACAATCACAACAAGATCGTCAGCAAGAGCCCTATCCACGGACCGTGGCCCACGCGCGGGCAGAAGTCGTTTGCGTGGGCAGCCCTGGGGAGATCCATCCCCCAGGATGCAATGGCTCCGGGGTTGAGAGATTGGGACAGCGGCAACCAGCTGGTGGATGAACCTAATAACTATGCCGGCGATCGTGCTGAGGGCGCGGCCTCCGTCTTGCTGGGGAGACAGCGACTCACCGAGCGAGATGTCTATGTCGCGGAGCGCGCTAGGGCTCGAGAGTACGAGAGAAACTTGCCTGAAGTCATGCAGAGTTTGTCTGCTTTTGCCGATAAATGCGCCCGTCGCCGGGCCTCTGCCTCTGATGCGCAATCACAAACCACGCCAGAGAAACCGACGACCTCGATTATAGATAACTCTATAACAAAAAGTGACCCATCAAGACTCAGCAGTACTAGTTTCAAGCAAATATTCTCAGCATCACCAGGTCTGGAGGACTCGCAAACCGGAAAGACATCATCCAAAGAATAGACAATATTCTGGAGTACAGTCGCAAATCCATTCTCAAATATGAGCACAATGGAGACGGCTTTTATGCGGTTGTCATTGCTAAATACGACTATGTTGCGAGCTTAAGGTCTGCTTCGTCTGTGCTCTACTGTCAAATAGCGAAAGCATCCAAGACCACCGACTCTGCTTAAAAGTTGATATCTTAGCGTGATAGCATTAGTCGATCTAGCTATTGTTTGCGCAGAAGACGTTTCAAAATCGAAATGCTCGTATGATAGCTTGCAGATGCATATGAAAATTGACATGTCATAGTCTTCGCGAACGACACCGCCCTGGGTTGTTTCTTATCTATGCAGCATGGAAGGGATACCTGTTTGCGCAAACCCGCATACCACATTGTTTCTATAACAAGCATCAGGGAACAAACATTCTATTCTGGGGTCGTATTTCCATCGGTTAATGTTGCCAGAGTGCCAGCATCAGATGGCTCAGACGATTGGCTAGAATATGACAGAGATGGTCAGGCAATCAAGGCCCTAATTCCCGGATGACTTTGCTCAGAGCTGCTTGCTTAAGACGACATGTCGTCGGATTTGACTCACGGTGTGTCATTACCCACAAGGAATCTGAGAACCAATGAGCTGGGGCTCAACAGCCTCCAAAGCCATGACGTTACAGCTGGACCAGTTACCCCGAGCATCCTATTGCTCGTTCGGCGTATGTCGCGAATGGTAAAAGAAAATTAATCAAATTATATCGTATCAGAAGCTCTGCTGCTTTTCCGCTATTGAACCTCGCAGCCTATGTACCAGTCTTCGATATAATATCGTAGGATCGGACGTTCTACGATAATCAAGAGTGACTTTGTTTGTCTGCTTGGAAGTTAATTCTTACGGGTGTAACGAACATCTGGTCGTAAAATCCCCCTTGGGAGTCATTATGATTCACAGAAACATCTGTCACCGATCCATACTTAGGGTGAATGAATACACAATAGCAATGACCTAATTACCTATCTGAAATGTCCATGTTTATATCAAAACCGTCCCATACTCAAACTCGTCAATAACTCTTGATCCTGCATTCGCTCGTTTGGCTGTAGCGTTCGGCCTCGTAGCTAACATCTACATACGCCTAATATTATATTCCCTCAGTATGCCTGTGTACCAAACCAAAACTGCCCAGATGCTAGATCGGATATGCTTCGCTCGCATCGGCACTCTCCTGCTGCTGGCCGCCACAGTGCTGCTCTTCATGGCCAACGCATCGTGCCCCATCCTCAGCGGCTTATCCATACTCCGCGTCGAGTTCAACGACGACTCTGGGTCCGCCTCTTCGTCCGGCAACGTAATCTTCGGCATCTTCGGATACTGCATGTACAATGCCACCACGTAAGTTTCTCTCTCTCTCTCTCTCTCTCTCATATACACACATATATATGAGTGTGAGCGTCTATATGTAGCTAACCAAGCACCAGCTCGGCCTGCACCTACTCCGCCGTAGGCTACGACCCCGTGGCCGCCCTCGCCCCCTACATCTCAGGCTCCAGCCTCCCATCCTCAGCAGCAGCCGTCGGGCTGACACGCGCCGGGGTTATACTCCCCACCACGGCATTCCTCAGCTTCCTGGCGCTGCTCCTCACGCTCGACGGCGGCAGCCCCTGGGCCCCGCGGTTCTCCCTGATCGTGTCCGTCCTCACGTGCGTCGTGCTGTGCTGCGAGTTCGCCGCGTTCTGTGGCGTGCGGAGCGCGGTCAGTGAAGTCGTCAGGCAGGGGCAGGTAAGGGGGCGGGTAGAGGTGTACTGGGGTGATGTCCTGTGGATGTTGTGCGTGGCGACTGTGTTTAGCTTCGTCGCTTTCTTCGTGGGATCCTCGTGGTATTTTCGTTCTAGGATTGATTGGAAGTATGAGGAGACGAGGCATGTATTGGAACACGGATATGTGGCGCCGCTGCCGCCGCCGGCGGCGGAGAAGAGATGGTGGTCTTCAAGCACGAAGTTATGGTATGGGATGAAAGGGTGAGTGGGAAATAATGTAGCTGGATGGGTTATGTGGCATTTGGCCTAAATGTTTCAGGAAGATACGGCTAGATGGGAGAATACGACATACGACATTGTTTCTAAGAAGGCGAAACGGAAGGAAGCGAGAAGACCTTGAATTCAAGGGGCGGGCTATCGGCGTTGCTTAAGAGGCTTCAAACCATTTGCTTATGTTACAGATAGCTTGTTAGAGACAAGATAGACTATACATGTTTCACTTGATACCATAGTTTCTATGACGGGCATGTCGCCTGTGTATTGCATACTCTCACTGTGAGGCTTAGTAGTGTATCACGAGCGATTGTATACAACAAATGCTACTAGTGAAACCATGTCTACGTGATCAATAACCTACCTATGAATTCTATAACGACGTATATATACTATGTAGTAGATAGTGAGCCAATATCCTTTTGAACAATTCTGATATTCACCCGTAAGTGCTCCCTTACTCTCACCATAGTCTGATTCTTATATCACTAACTTCAGAGTTAAGCTTCTTCGCATAACTGGCTGATCTAGCTATGTCGTGAATGACAATGGCTCTAAACGTATATATAGAATCATTATAGTTCATATCGAATTCATCCTGCTTCTAAATATATATATGTTGAAGTCGAAGACTCAAACCTCTCCTATACCTCAAGCTAAACTCCACCATCTCACAACTAGTATCTACAAGCACGCGATACCCCCTTAAACCAAGGCCTAGCAAATTCGAATCTACGATCTTCTCCATGATTCGGACCACTTATCATCACACACACTATCAACATCACATCACAGTTCATGGGCAATATATCAAGAGACATTTCTCATAAAAGCATGCGCAAAGGCGTCAATTTTCTCACTGTCATTCAGCAGTAACGCCGTTTTTCGTATTACTAGACCGCTGCTCTCTTCGCTAAAGCGATTCTCATGAAGCCCGACCGACCGACCGACCGACCGACCGACCGACTGACCGCCCTAAAGGCTCATCATAACAACGACAACAAGAAGCCCAAGCCTCGTCTCCCGGTCGATCAACCATCCATCATAACCCTCGATCAAAGGGTTGGGGGGTTGGGGGGGGGGGGGCAAGGCAGCAGCAGCAGTAGTATCAGACTCGTACATACAAATTATACTAATCACAGCAGCAGCAGCCAACACGTGTAGAAACCCCTTCCTTCCCAGCCAGAAGAAGTAGGTTAGCGAGGAAAAACGCGTAACGGAACCTCAACGCCCAATATAGGTTTGCTTCTGCCTAAGGAGATTGTCACGATCCTGACGGACTTGGCCACCACTCGAAGTTCGGGTCTCCTTCCTATGTCCGGACCGCAGCAGCACAACAAACAATCTTCATACCTGGCCTAGAGAGGGAGATAGATAGATAAAGACCTCTAGTGCCGTCGCTTCTTGTTACGGCTGCGGTCTTCCTCCTCCAGGCCGGTCTCGCGGTCTTTCCGCTTGGCCTTCTTCTCGAGCTCGTCCCAGTCCTCGCCCTCGTCGTCGTCGGAGCCCTCCTCGCTGGCCTCGTCGGACGCGTTGCTGTCGAAGTTGGAGTCCTCCTCGCTGGACTCGCTGACGTCCTCGAGCTCGGACTCGTCGAGCTCGAAGTTCGACTCCACCTCCTCTTCCTCCTCGTCCTCGTCGTCGCTGTCGTTCTGCAGGAAGGACCAGCCGCCGTCGATGAAGAACCGGTGCGTGTCCGCCGTCACCGTCTTCATGATCGTGGGCCAGTTCAGGTTGAGCGGTCCTTCGCTGTAGGCGATGTCGGAGGAGTCTAGCCACTCCTTGACGTCTTCGAGGGATTCGACCGGGATCGTGTTGATATGAGCCGGCGGTCTAGAGAAGTCTTTAAAGACGAACACCAGATCGAAGTTCTTCAGCCCAAATTGCACACGTTCCAGGTGGGCAATCTCGATATCTTCCAGCGTAACGACCAAAAACGGCGGCTCCGTGATCTGGATAAGACAGTCTGTCGTGGGCTGGATGTAGACGTTGCTCCGGAACGGAACACCGTTGAAGCCAAGCTCTCGAAGAGGCATGTCGACCTCGACGCCTTCGTTCTTACCTGCGTCTGCGATTCTGTCGGCAAAACTCTTGAACTGGCGATCGAGCTCTGCTCTACGCCGTCGTTCTTCTTGCTCAGCTTCGAATTCATCTTCGTCGCCGTATCGGTACTTCCGCTTCCGGTTACCGGTCTCGTCGAACTGGATATCCGTTGCTTCTCGATAGAACTGTACATCCTTCGTCTTCTTCTTGTTTCCGATGATGATGGGGTCCTTGAGATGCACGTGGATAACCACAATGAGCTCATGCGCGCAGGGCTGGAAGAACAGATGGCGAATGTTGGAGAATAGGATATCGACTCTCTGCTGCGTGCTGAGCGGCGACTGGTATCGGATACCGTTTTGGTGGATCTCAACTTTGCCAGGAACACGTTTGCCTTCCATTGCAGGGCGAATAAAGACATTGTCCATGACAGGAGGTCTACGGTCTATCGTTGGTCAGCATCTAAATCATGGGAGGGTGGGGAAATATCGACTTACTTCTGATCTCAACAAGCTTCTCCTGCTCAACCACGTCCTCCATGTCCTTCTTCTCCTGTTCCTTTTTGGTTGCTTCTTTCTTCATGTTGGTGATATGGTTTGCTATTTCTTCATATCGATCGCCATCAAGCGAGCGGAAAGTCAAGCTCCGGACAAACTGAGCGGAGGCGTCCTCGAACGGCTGATCATCCTTTCTCCCAACTCCCTGACCCGGAGAAAGGAAATTGATTCGTAGGTAGGACCATTCTCCCTCGTCATTCTTGCTGGCGTTCTTGATCGTGTGGATATGGAACGGAACTGGCCGTCCCATGACCGGAAGCACAATGGTGTCGTTCTTTTGATCAACCAAAATCTCGAGGTTTTTCACCTTGAGCGGAAGCTGGTTATCTCTCTTGTACGACTCGAACTTCTTGAACTTCTTGACCTCGGTACCATTCTGATCACCAATGGACTCGGCGAATCGAGCTAGACCTTCCTTTTGTTTCTTAGACGCCAGTTCCTTCTGATGGTCTCTTCGCCTCTTCTCCTGATCCTCGTCCACCTGAGCAGTACGCTCCGACCGCAGGCGCGTGTTGGTAATATTCTTAGTAGCAACAGCGCCAACACGGGAGTCCTTCTTCTCCTTCTTGGGTGTGGGTTGCATTTCTTCGTCGTCCTTGAAGAAAAACGAAGTGGCATCGAGGTCGGTCGGGGCGTCGCCAGTGAAAACGACCGGCTCGTTGCTAGTCACCCGGATGGTGTCGGTAATGACCAAGGAATAAGTCTTGCTAAGCTTATCTTGTGGCGAGGGGTTCTCGATATCGGTGAAGCCGGTAGTTATACACAGGGTCATGCCGTCCTTCAGAGTCCGAGAATTCTTGCCGTTGAGGATAAGGGTGGGATCCTTGCTCTCGATTCCGATGCCGAATCCAACATTCTTCAAGAAATGCTTCTCCAGATCGGGTTTCTTAGCTTTGATGTGACTTGTAGCCTTGTGGTAGACATCTTTGGCTACTACGCCATCTCGGATCTCCTTCAGCACCAGGTTATGAACGGCGTAGAGAAGCTTGTAGGCGCTTTCTTGCGTCTTGTTGGGATCGACCAGGTACGTCCGCGCGATGGTAGAGCAGTAGGACCTATACCGCAGACCCATCCCAGCAATAATAACGCCAGGGTGAAGGTTGTCGTTGGTAGGCTCTGCTTGAAGTTTCAGATCGTATTTACCGCCACTCTGGACGGCAGGACCGAGGAACCAGTCGAGGGACGAGGTATCGAAGTCTGAGGGCAGCCTTTGCTTATTAGGTAACTCGACCGTCTTCCACCATTTTTCATCATCCAGCTTAGAATCGACTTTAGTGGCCAGCGCGCTATGTCTGACCTTCTTTTCCTGGTCGAGAATATCGGACATCTGATCCAGAAAGTAAGGGGTCATCAAGGCCACGCAGGCTTTGGAAGCCGTCCGCATCGCTCGCAATTCGGTCTCGTCTTTGACGGAAAAGGCGGCAGTCGAGAGGGCCATGGAAATATCGACATCTTCGGCATCCTTGCACTTATCGCTGTAGATCTTCTTCCACTCCTCGACAAATGGGCCCTTAGACGTGTCTTTGGGAATAATACCAACTTTTGTCTGCAGTATATTGGATTAGCGGGGATAATTATTAATCGGATTTAAACCATTATGACTCACTCCTGCAGCATTGATGGCATCGGCAATCTTGAGGAATTGCTTCTCGTTCACCTCGGCGTCCTTGCCTCTAACTAGGACCTCGATTGGAAACCTTCCTCCCTTCAGTTGTTCCAGATGTTTCGCTATGTCACAATCAGTACTGCATCGCGGAGCGAGGGCTGTCGGTGATCGGTACCTTTCTTTGCGGTCGTGACAACATAGAGGCAGTCGGTCGTGATCAGCATCAGGGTGGTCGGAAACTCGTATCCTAGCAACCAGAACTAGTCGCAAGAGCTTTAGTATCACCAAGGCGCAAAAAGAATTCGGTAGCACGTACATGCATGGCGTTGTTCTTGTGAAACTCCGGGTTCTCCTCCACCTTGCCCATCATGACCAAAATGGAGGAGGCGCCTCCAAAGACGGCATCCCCAGCGCGTTTGTCGGCCTTCCAGGCGTTAACGAAATGACCGATACGCTCCTGGAAGAGCTTGCCGTCGATCTTGATGTCTGCCATCTTGAAGATGACGCGAAGGTCGTTGGCGCAAAGATGGCAGATGGAATGTTGATGATGGGGCTTGATAATTAAAGGGAAAAAGGGACAAAAAAAAGAGAGGGAGGGATGAATGGATGGATGGAGCAGAGAAGGCTGTCGCCTCCAAAAATGTGACGCGAGCTTTAGCTTGTGGCCCACTTTAATGCGCGACCCGGCGACGCGGTTTTAATGGGTTTTCTGCTTATGTACCGAGCAGGCACCTACATATATCAGCTTCGTTCCTACCCTCTTTTTGTTGCTGTGGCTATCTTCAATAAGACGGATGACTAACAATAAAATCTTCAAATGTGAGAAGTAATAAAATCCTTTTTATCCCGTGCCCTCGGTTGAATTTCACCTCAGAGTCGAAATTGTTCAGGGTGATATATGTCTGAACGTTCCGTCTTGAGGAGGACAGGATGCTAGGCTCGAGTATGTATGCGTATTGATTCGGGAATATCACCGTTGTATTTGTGTATGGAATATCTTGCTGAGGCAGGTGTGGGATTATGAAGTGGGTGGTGCTTCAGCAGATGTCAAGAGTATGAAGATGAAGTCTGGTGGATGATGGCGGAAGAAGTAATCGGACCTGGGCTCAGATGTAGGTAGTAGACTTCAAAAGGATTGCGACGACAGCGCAAATCAAATCTTCTCAGTTGTGATGACGGGTGCACGGACGCTTCGTGTTAATAACTGATATACTGTGAATGTAGCTTCCTCTTGGGTTTAGAGGATACTAGTATAGTTCAACAAGTGGAAGCTAGAGACCTTTTAACCTATACTGCCATCTAGGCCAAAAGCTCTTGATTGGAGTCGAAGCATGCTAGCCCGATTGCCAGTCTGCCAGTGTCTAATTGAAATCTATAAGTATACCTGCTTGATATTTATTGACTATCACTTCAAAAGCACTTGTACCTATTCGTAAGTTGACAAAGTATAGTCATATTACAGAATGAAAGGCATGTAAATTAAGCGACAGCTCGTGAGCTGCTAGACTACATATATACCATATCTACTGTAGACAGGCTAATAGGTGTCATCTATAGCGTTTAAAGCCTAAAGTCACCCTCCAAATAGTTGACTATTGCAAAAACCAAAATTGCATTCAAGAGCTGTAATAAGTGTCCGGGTCGTATTGATATGTCTTCAATGGGCAAGATTGATAGTGTTCTTCAAAGGCGAGGAAGTGAGTTGAACGTTTCTTAGGAGAAGGACATACATCTAATCAAGCATGGAAGAAAAGCTATCTATCGGAATAGGAGAAGGGGACATATTAAACTTGCGCGAGTTGAATCTACAGAGGTTCAACATATACTCAGACGATCTGGTGTTTACCTTCACGTTATGAATCGTAGCATCTAGGTACGAGCAGGGACACTAGATACGAACGTGCATCTTACATATATAAAATCCGTCCTGGTGCTATGAACAATAATGGTATGGCAACCCATACGCCTATTCAAAGCCTATACTGCTCCTTCCCCTTACTCAGACAGCAGCTCACGATCACTGTAATATGCAATAACAGGTGTTACAATTGGTGTTGCATTACTTTACTTCCTCTGCATGAATCATTCGTATTTCCCAAGCAATCTCAAGAAACCCCAGCTCGACTGCATCATCATTCGTATACTAGCCATACAAAACCATTGCAACACTGCTGCGTAGTGCACACTGACAGGCACATTCCTACATACGTCCGTCTTTACTCGGCCTTCGTAAAAGAGAAGTACAGAAGAACTACAACCAAAACCGACGCGGGTCCAATCGGGCGGGGTATCGAGCGACATAATCGCGCTCTCCAGCCGCCCAACGCCGCGGAATAGTGCCAAAAAAACGCCAAAAGAAACTCGTATACATCACACCCTTGCTGTGTTGAACACATCGTGGGCAAGACCCTCGGGAAATTCGAGAGAGGCTGAATGCGCTGCCTGAGTGCCGAGCACTCACCCTAAGCCCCGAATCCCCGCCGGCCCCTGTGTCCATTTCATTATCCCCTGGAACGCCAAATACCAAAGGAAAAATCCGTGTCCGTGCGCGGCCGCCTCGACTAATCTTCAGACAATCGTCCGGACCGTTTCTTACAATTCCATTGTGGCGGCGATGTCTTCGCTCACGCCTCGAACGCTGTGCATAACCTCATCGTTATCACTTTCGTCGCTCTCCTCGTACTGATCGCTTTCCTCTTCCTCACTTGAAGGATCATTCAGCGGGTCGATTTCAATATCCTCATCCGGATCCCAGACGAGAGTAGTTTCATCAAACTCGTCGTCTTCTTCAGTTTCGATTATCTGGTTTGCGAGCTGATCTCCTAGCCAGAACTTGGCACGCTTATTCGCACCAAAACTACTAGGCAGAGGTGTAGCATGACGCTTCGAGGCACCGATGCTGCCTCGTCTATGGGGCGCTAGGGCGGGCGAGTTCACCAGGATCGGCAAGCCTCTGACATACAGATAGGCAACCCGCTTTTTACTCTTATTGAAGAAGAAATAATGCATGCGCCATATAGCAGCTTCATCACCATCAAAGGGATCATCACTAGGCTGATATGAGAAGGCCGTGCAGTCCTTCAGACTCATCTCCTTATCAATCATGGTCCACATATGGGGTCCCCAGACAGGACTACTGGTTGCAAGACCCCCTGCAGCCGCGTTGATCGTAGGGGAACTGTCATAGGCACGATAAGACGAGCTCACGTCCGGTGACAGAAATGAAGTCCCGTGTGGACGCACATTGTTCAGGGTGTTGTCGATACTAGCCATGACGTGACGTAAATTGCGCTCTCGATGAAAGTCCGTAGGGCGCAAAACGTGCGAAAAATCGTAATCGGGATGGCTTGCGTTTAGGGTTGCGATAAGGTAGGCGAAGGTACGGCGACTCGAGATGTCGCTGAGAGGACCAAAGGGACTGGAGCGTGACAAGTTAAGTGATGCAGCCATTTCCTTGCGCTGTGGGGGCGACAGCGACGCGCCGAATTTCATTAGCGCAGCATGTTGCGACTCGAGAGAACATTCGATCGTTTTGTAGAGTTTCTTATCGGAGCCCGCAGCTTTGGTCGTATATAGATCGCACCCACCAGTGACGCGGCAGTCAGCCGTGCTGAAATTCAGCGCGGATGTGATGATGTCGAAATCTCGAAGCGGGAGGAACTAGAGATAGAATGACGATGAGATTAAAAGTTTCGATAAATTGGCCTTAAGCCAGAGAAGAAGAATGCGCCAACCTTCATCTTTGTTTTGGTGATGCTTTGGTGATGTCTCGAATGAGGAGCCGTAGGCGGTTGCGACGGAGCGGTGTATTGATGTGAGAGGAATATGACGTCGCGAAATGGAACTTGGAGCGGTTGGTGAACACTATTTCGAACGGGGTTCGCGGCAGTTCGTCGTCTGTGACAATTGCATTCGCAACAGAGCGTTGAAGACGGCGCCGGGCCGAGAAATCGGATCGCTGGGTAAATGGCAATTGGATGTCGTTCCTGAGGAATATGTCCAATGTGTGCCTATCGCTCTATTGGAACGGCTATACACACGAATGGATGCACTTCGGTCCCTGCGGGTTAATTCAATCGGAATAAACTAGACGAGATAAGTCGTCTAGTAGGCACAGAGACAGTGAGACATCATGTGATTAGGATCTAATTGAAATGAGTGGTTGAGGTTGAGATTGAGGCTGTTGCCGAAGTTGGAATTGGATGTGTTCAGGTGGAAGAGGAGATAAAGGAAGGTGGTGTGTGCTCATTGTTGGTTCATGTAATCGGTAATCGTGGGCCAGGCTGATCAGCTGTTTGGCGTCAGGGTGTGCTGGGTGTGTTATCTAACATGGCAGTCATGGCTGACCAGAATGGCTGACAAGTTTCCCCAAAGGGCCAAGGCCAAGCGGATGCTGCTTCCCTCTGCCCCTAGACCCGGTTGCGGACTCGCAGGGAAGGTTCAATGGGTGATGGATGGGGGAGGGGGTGGGCTGAGCTGCTCAATGGCTCAATGGCTCAATGGCTCAGAAATAGCCTCCCACTATACCGCACCAAAACATGTGGCCGAGGAGCTTAAACGAATAGGAAAACGTTAAGGTCCCACGAGTGTCAATGGGGTCTCCTCACGAAACACACCACAAACATGATTCGGGTGTTGATCTCGCTGCAGACGGCACTTCAAGTAGCAGTCAAAACGGCCATGTGCCTGAATACTTCCCTTTTGTTCGCGAATGAAACCTACCATGTCAATCAATAAATAAAGGAGTAAAGGAGATTTCGTGGGACTGGTGATAGGTAACGACACTGATGAGAACAGTCGACCACATGACACTCGGATGCATAGGATGTGCATAGGGATTGCGTCACTCGAATAGGTGGCATTGCCCAACAATTTCCATAATGGTTTCTGGCATTGGCTTGCTTGTCTGAATTCCCAGCTTTGGAATCATATTAATCCGGCATGCTTCAGTGCTTTCTCGATCTCCTTGGACTCTTTGGTATCCTCGTTGATCTGTGAAGACAATCGAATAAGCGTACTTGCAAATGCAAAGTGTTGATACCTCATCCTTGGACACCTATGCGCCATTGCCCCAAATAATTTGTCCTAGTAAGTCTTTCGAAATAGTACATTGTCAGGTGTTACATGATCTTCGTAACCTCGTCCTCAACCTGAACACAATAAAAAATACGTCAGTGGTCTGAGGATCACCGGTCTGAGAAATGTAACAGGCAATGGATAGATACTGGATGAAGAGCCAGGATGAAAGCATCAATTAAGACCAGATCAACAGGAAAGGCCGCAAGGCTTAAACTCACCTCAATGTCCTCTAGGGAGTCCTGCTGTCCTATGCAACGCAACACGTTCTTCTTGCTGCTCTCCTGGAGCTCCCCTGCTAATAATATCTCATCGAGTATATAATATGCCTTGGTAAAGGAGAATATGATGTCGAGCTCGCAAACGTTGCCGTAGTATTTGTCCATCTGCTCGACGTATCGGTGGATGATCTCGAGGGTAATCAGCTCGTTGTCATCGGAGGAGCAGCCGGCGATGAAGAAAAGGGAGGCATAGCGGCGGTAGACGATCTTGCTGTCTGATCAATGTTGTCAGCTATCTGGTCGGTATATCTGTCCATGGACAGGGTTGGGCAGAGGCGGCGGACCCTTGTACTCAAGGAAGTTGCACATTCGAGTTCGTCTGGCGAGGACTAGTTGAGAGACGTCCTTGACGATCTTCGCCTTGTCCTTGGGAGACAAGGTGGTGAACCATTTCGCCAAGCGCTGATGAGGTAAATGTTAGCTTCGGCATCCAAACACCTCAAGGGGTATGTCGTGAAGGCGTCACCGTACCACTTTGCCCTGCCTAGACAGCAGGATCAAATAGCTGCCATAGTCTTAGTAAAGTCCTGACTTGGGGCAGTGAAGTCGGGATGGGCCTACTTGATGGCCATGATGACGATTTTCACATCACCACAGCGGAAGATAGGGAACTTTTTCGGGATTGTTGTGCGTTGGTAAGAGTTAAGGCAGCGGATCGGTGATGATGGAACAGCAAATTCTCGGTGCTGGTAGAGGGGTTGGCCACGAGTTGCCAAATTGAGCTCAAGCCACTTGCCAGAAACTGGAAGTTGGCACGGTACACAGGTACCTACACACGCACCTACACACGCACCTACACAAGTTATGCGTACATAGATTTCATAGAGTGTCAGCTGTCCAAACGAGTGGGCGGCCCGTCCCTGCCCGTCCCTCCCTGTCCTACTCCAAACCGAAGACCCCCACGACTTTTTAGTCACCAGATGGCCAGGAGCATTCTTGGCTTGCAGCAAATGCACCACACACCCTCTCTATTCGAACGCTTCAGCTTCTGGACCTACATACGTAGCACAAAATAGAGTGTCCAGATCATGCAGATATCACGCAGCAAGCAGCAAGTTGCATTGCCAGAGTCTACTGCGTACGAACCCGTAGAACCGCGAACTAATCCAAGATGAGAATTGAACCCTGACTCTTGAGAGCGTAAATAGGCGGTCCTACGGCGTGGCAGCTTGACGGCTTCGCTTATAGCGCTTTGCCTATTGCTAATTGGGAACCGAATATATACTAACACACACTTTCAGAGTACCTCATCAACTACATTACTGCGTAAGCCCTAGCCTTACACTATCAAGAGTGAGTAGCCACGGCAGATCCCGGTTTTCGTGTATAGGTGACGATACCACCACATCAGCACAGATTCGCCCATCTCCGTCTGACTGCTTGACTTCTGACTCGTCACCAAGATACAGTAGAGATTTGCCTGCATCCCATATTATTATTCACTGCACCTAGCTCGGTCAGCCGCCGCGTCTGCAGTGCAACCGGAAAACTAGTCCAGTAGTCCTATCTCCTCACCCGTCCCGCGCCAACCCCACATTCACTTATAAAGCTTCAATTTTTCTGCCCCTCCTTGACATATGATAGTGCGCCTATCCCATCTTCCCATCCCAACATTACAACTGATATTTATATTACTTCTTGGTCTGGTCTCCTTATTAAACTTTTATGTATTTCGTCGCCTAGCAATACTATTATTCATATCTGGCTGGTCTTCGACAACATGACGAGAATAGTCTTATCGACGGGCAACATCGTCTCCGGCGGCCCCTCCATCATCCGCAAGCCGGGCACGTACCGATCCAACCTCGAATTCACGAATTCGCTTCGGAGTAACTTCCTCGCCGCGCAACAAGACTACGCCGCGGCGTTAGAAAACGGGAACGGCGCCCACGAGGACGGAGCGCCCCTGAATGGCAGCCGGCCGTCGACGGACGTCTGGACAGCGAAAGAAGACTCGACCCTCTACGTCCCGCGCATCAACTGGGCCGCGGCCGGCTTGCAGGAGGATCGCGCGCGATACGAGATCACGCTGAAGTTATTCTTCCTACCGACGGCGCCGCTGGAGAAGCGGTTAGATTACATACACGAAGCGTTGCGCCTGGTCGAGAAAGAGCTGGGCATAAGCGACATCGACCTCCTGATCGTCTCGTTCCCCGGCATCGCGTTCGAGGGCGACTGCGAGTGGGAGGCCGACAAGAAGAACGCGACGATGGGCAACGACGACGAAGAGGCCGCGACGTGGAGCCTGCTGGAACAGCTGTACAACCAAGGCGAGGTCAGTCGGCTTGGCGTAGCGGAGTTCGGCACAGAGAAGCTGCAAAGACTGCTGGGGAAGGTCAAGGTCCGGCCGGCCGTCGACCAGATCAACATTAGGAACTGCTGCAACGTGCCTCCGCCGCTGACGAAGCTCGCCAAAGAAAAGGGGATCGAACTGCTAACCCATGGCGACTGCACGGATATTCTACCCAAGGGCACTCTCCGAGAACTGCTCGGTCAAGGCCTCCAGGGCGCGGGCGTCCTGGCGGATAACGACGGCAGCGGCAATGGTCTGAAGGGAGACCTCATTCCCGAGTGGGTTGTGAAATACACGGCCTTCGTCAAGGACCGAGGCGTGATCGAGAACAAGGGCTATTTCGCGGGCGCCGAGCTGGTGGAATCATGAAGGCTGGCTGGCTTCGTCGCTTATTCTCTACGTTTCCTTGTGCATATTTTGGGTATTCGGCATCAACGGCTGGTATTGTTTTGCATTAGAGCATCATGAATATATACGCCCTTCACGAGTTGGCATATGACGCACGATGCAGGCCTCATCGCGGATCCAGAGTCGTGAAACTTACGCGCCCAGCCTTATAAGTAAATAGATGCATCAGATACAGCGTAGCTTTTGTCATATTCACATAGCGTTTCCATGGGTCTTAGGCCAGTTGCTTCCGTATCATGATCAATACACTTCGTGATCTATCCTATCATGCTTCTCTTGCGACCGCGCATCCTCACATCCTCGAGCTTCTTGAGCACGACGTGAGCTTGCTTGAAGGTGTCCCTATACGCACTTTCCAACAAGGCGGAAAACAACGCTTCAGCCCGCGGGTGTGTACTGGCAAATGCTCTTTCTAGGACATACAGGTCGACAGCACGATCCTCGTCGGAGGTGCTCTGACTGGCCAGCCCAAAGTCAATAATGACGATATCCCCATCCATCAACCCATCCCCAGCCCCGTCCGCATGGCCATTCGCCGGCGCCGCGCCCTTCTCCCACGGTCGCAGTATCATATTACTCGTGGTCAAGTCCCCATGGACGATGCCGGTCTTGTGCAACCTGCCAACGGCATCCCCAACACGGCGCAACAGCGCGACCAAATCCGCATCCCCACCACCCTCACCCTCACCCGTCACAGGCGCCTCCGCATTCCTCCCCAGCTTGACCTCGGCCTCGCGCCGCCGACGCAGCCACTCGTTGACAGCGACGCGCACGGGCGGGCCGGCGACCCACTCCATTACGAGCTCGCCGGCGGCCTCGTCGACGGCGTAGACGGCGGGGACGCGCACGCCCTCGCGACGGGCCTTGGTCAGGATGCGCGCCTCGGACAGGATGCGGTGGCGCGTCAGGCGGGCGTCGAGGACGGGGTGGCGCCAGGGCTTCGCGGGGCGGTGCTTGAGCGCGCTCGGGAGCGAGGGCAGCAGGTACGTCGTCTTGTACAGGCGGGCTTCGGCGCCCTGGGTGATGAGCTGTGGTGGGGTCGCCGAGGGCGAGGAGGAGGGGTAGGTCAGGCTTTTGGGGAGCGGGAATTGGAATTGGGGCTGCTCGGTTTGGTTCGTCGGTGGTTCCGCCATGGTGAAAGGATTTATGGGTTTATGGGTTTATGGGTTTCTGCGTTTTTGGGTTTATTGGTACTGTATAGGTGCAGATGATTGCGCGATCCTTTTCCCGAGTGGTTTGCAGTTTCGTGTGGGTTTTTCTAACCTAGATCAATTCAGTCTTTTCGATATGTTGGGTTGAGATGCAAGCAATCGGTTTGGGAGTGTGGGCGATTCTGCTTTTGTGCCAATGGATTATCGATGCAGCCCAAAATGGAAGGAATTGCCCCGCGGTCAACTCGCGCCAGCCAGCAGCCGCAACCCAAACGGGCTGACAGGCGAGCGGGCAGGCGGGCACAACATTGAAGGAGGGCGCAGTCCACCTAGGTCGGGTAGGTAAGGTAGGTATAACATGAGCATTGAAAGGTGGGAAGTTTCACCTGTGTAATTCTATCTGTATATCCATAGGCCCTTCCTTGATACATATATTGTGCAACGGACAGTCTCAACTCCCATCGAACCTTCCCTTTTGCTCGTGAACTAAGTTACCGGTAAGTTCTCTCAATATGTACGATCCCTACCATCGCCCTCCCTTTGCTTTTCCCATTTATCCACTATCCACATTCCACACTGCCACCATCGGAGATCTCTGTCTAAATTTAAGCGCTTGCGAAACACACCGCCTTTGTCAACCCGCCAAACTCGACTAAACAAGATGTGACCCCAACCCAAGTGACCCAACACACCGACAAACCACTGCAGGGCAAACAGGGGCCCGTCATGGGAATATCGCCATAAAAGTGGCCTGTCCTCTGTCGATACCACCGATAGAGGGAGGGGGAATAGTCTAGAGGGCAGCCTAAACGATCCTAGAAAACTAGAAAAGGGTCACAACTCGGCACACCTGTAGTATTCCGCGCTCTCCGGGTGAGTCCCCGCATCTATAGCTTGACGTACGTGTTGAGGGCCTGCGACGTTGGCTGCAGGTCACCCAAGTCCGATCCAGTGATCCAGTCCCAGCCACGGGGGTTTAAACACTCCTGCTCGCCCACATCCATCGCAGTTGTGACCTAGTGTGTTTGTTCGTTCTATCAGTCATCAGTCACCGGAGAAAGAAGAAATGGAACGCAAAAAAAAGTAAACCGCCACCAACTTCCGTCTCTCCGCATCTCTTATAGTCACACTCACACTCAACACACTCACCCACACTCGTTCAAGTCATTCTCGTCTTGATAACCAAATATGAATCGATAACGTTTTCCTTTTCTTCCTATGGTCCTCGATCACGCGCTATGTCTGTTCGTAATATGGCGGACATATCTATTACCGCTTTTTCGCTTGCACTAGTCGCGACTGCGCAGATCGCCACCACTTACACGACCGCGTACATAGCCGCCCCTCGCGAGATCATCTCGTTTGTAGAGGCGGTTGAACTCTCGGACGAGGAAATCGAGAATTACGACCGCGACTCATCTCGTTTGCCGAGGCTTGCTGACAAGGTACGGTTGAGCAGATTGCTGCGAGAGATTCAGAAAGACAGCGATGATTTGCGCAAGGATTTAAACCAGCTTGTGGTCGAGGAGGGGTCGACAACTTTGCGCATCCCCGCACGGATCCTTTGGGCGAATCACAGGAAATATCTAGAGGAACGAGTGCGAAAACTAGATATGCTGCGCATGCGATTTTTACTCGTCTATATGGGCGTTGTTACTGCCATGGCAGGTGAGCGTGAAAAGAATGCCGAGAAGGCCGTGCCAAAAGAAGCAGAGAAGGCGGCTCTGCATCACCCACACACACCACGTCCACCGCGTCCGCCACCTATGCCAAAGTCATTAACAGATATTCCCAATGCCACTCCCAAGCCAAGCTCGCCGCTGAGGAGATTATCCACTCAGGCCATGGGACACAGCGAAAAGACCGAACAGCCACACCGAAGGGGCTGGTTAGGTGTGGTAGAAGAGCTGCAGCGCTCTCCGTTGATGCATAAACGACATGCTAGTATCGAGATGGCCATGCGTTCACCACCGCCCACGCCTGTGAGTAGCCCGCTAGGACTCAGTCCATCATCATCGTCAGACAGGACGACGCCTTTACAGAGACCGATGGAACACATGGACCTTAATTCTCTCCTGGCCAACGACAACAAATGAATATTAATGAGCATTTCATGCAAACGACGACCGTCTACGACTACGACACTGGGAACGGCTTCACGACCTTACAACGGCACAGCATCTGGTAACGAGCATTTACGCCTTACACGTCTTTTTTACGCCATAAACGACTCACATGAGCCGTTTCGGGCATTTCATTTCGAGTTGAGATACCCCCTTTTCTAACTGCATATCACCTATCACTTCACTTCTGCATTGAGACTCGCTCGGTTCGCTGTCGTCAACTTTTAAAACCCTCTTTTTTGAAAACCTTCAACCGTTTGTTTTATCGCGTGCTATCCCCTTGAGTGGCACAAAGCAGGACCTCCACACATATCAGGACAACAATGGCCGATCAGGAAATGGCACAGGCCAACCTATATCATTTGGCGCCGGCGTTTACGGCCTCAGCTTCAAGTACCACAGACCAACATCCTCGCATCAGAATGTCCTGTAAGTTCGGCGTAATACAAGTACTTGCTGCTAGGCCAGGGGGAGGATGTGGAGGTATGGATGGAGGTGCTGCTTTGTGCCATTTGAGGAGATGGTCATACTAACTCTAGTTTTTTTGTGCTGGCTATCGTAATTCTGGGAACGGTGTAGGAATGTATGTATGTATCGAATCTGGTGTAGGGGATCTTGGACGGCTGGTGGGTGGACGGATGGATGGATGGATTGGAATTGATTTATGAGGGAAACGATGCGTCATGTTTTATAGTCATACTAGCATTCAATGCGTTGAATTGATATTTGTTTTGTCTAGACTCGCAGGATCACTTATAGCAAGACATTCTCCTACGCTATAGAGTAAGATGATGACTTTGGCATTGCTCAGTTCCATGCTACTGCGGTGTGAGCAGAGTCGAACGATATCTGCCTCGAATGTTCCTGAAAGCTTACTCTGAGTCTAGCCACAACCCATTGTTATACTCATCAGTGTGGTGTAACATCATCCGGCCCGGTGTTATTTCTTTCGCCGACTGATGCAGTGTTAACGGGGACGCTTGATGCAAGTGACGAGAAACTGTGATATACAGAAGAGGACTTACCATCCAACGCAACCAGGAACCGGCTCACGCAGTTATAAGCAGCGACCTATAAATTCTTGTCAGTCGAGTCCGTTCGTCCAATCCCGTCTCACTTCGCTTAATATCTATGTAACCTGAAGCTCTCACACATTCACAAACTCACTCGCACAACCCATATACCTACATATAAGCAAACACACAAAGTCCGCAACCACAATATCACTCAGTCCAGAGGTAAAAAAAAAGGAACTCTCAGCATAAACCCCCCATCCCCCCATCCTCAACCCCATCCCCCAAATACCCCCCAAAACTCAAAAAGGGTCAAAAAAAGGAGAAGCAAAACCCACCGTAGCAGTAACCTCCACGACCTCCCTCTCACTACACACCCCCCTCAGCTTCTCAAAAACCTCCTCACTAACCTCGACCTTCCTCGTCATCTCATCCGCGAATCTCAGCACCGCCCACTCCCTCTCCCCGACCCCGCCCCTCCTCGCCTCCTCGAGCTCCGCCTCCCCCACACTTCCCAGATCCTCCCGGCGCACAATCCCCCCCTCCCCGAGCACGTCCGCACTTATCCCCGCGGCCAGCGCGAGGGGAGCGTGGTGTCCCCACTCGTACCAGGCGCGGTTGCAGACGGCGACGCGGCAGATGGCGAGCTCGCGCGCCGCCGCGGGGAGGCTCGTGCGCGTCCGGATCGCGCCCAGGAAGCTGTTCCAGCCGTCGGCCACGGGGGGCGCGTGCAGGAGGGCCAGGTCCAGGGGTTGGAGGGGCCGGGGCGCGCGGCGCGCCGCGATGCGCGAGGTTATTTCGGCGGTGGTGGGGGAGGCGGGACGGGGGGGAGGGTCGGGGGTGTAGGGGATGCGCATTTTGGGGTTGGGTCTGGGGGGGGGGGGGTTGGATGAGTGTGGATGGGGATGGGGATGAGGATGGGATTGGGGAGTCGAGCTGTGGTGGATGGATAAGTGAGTGAGTGAGTGGGCGAGTATGGGTGTGAATGCTGGTGCTTGTGGCTAGGTAAGTTAAGTAAGTAGATGAACAGGAGGATATGTATATATCATACACGTTCTCGTAGCAACAATGAGTAAGTCTCAAAAATAGGACAGAACCGATAAAAATACAGGTAGAGCGCAAAGAGCCGGATGAAACCACTTCTTATTGCGCGCGACTAAACCTAATCGATGGACCTCGGGATAGGTGGCACGCAGGTTCGCCAATCAACTCCACGTTCCGAATATCGGAGCCGGGTGTGGGATACTTTCCCCGCGTAAATACTTTGCCGGCTCGGGACGTAGTAAGCTGGATCTAACTCGAAGACTACATACCCATAAATGCCTACATACGTACATCGTGGTCTTCCACTGCCGTGGATAGTGTAACTTCAACCGTTGAGGAATGAGTATAGTCTTGGAAGAGTTCATACACTTGGGGAACGTAGTAGAATGGCCCGAGAAGTAGAATTTGGAGTCTCATAACCGCATAGGCAGATTGATCCACCATGATTTATAAACAATAACTAAGTGTGTATATGTATAGATCTCTAAGCCAGCCATCTCTCGTTAGAAATAGCGGCCTGGTATTCTCATTGCTTTGCATGTTCTGCCATCCGGTCCTGATATTTTTTCCGAACTCCCCTACCTGAAAAACCGACCTAGAAGTCCAGTGACCGATGTGTGTCCAATCCCAACCTATAAATTTCGCCTTTTTCCCAAACACGAGAGGTTATAAATCAGTCTACCAACCCCAAACCGTCCCACTCCCCGCGATAAAGATTATAGATGTAAAATTCGAAAGAAAGACCAAGAGACTTTGCCAGCCCGTCGTAGCCGTGAAGCAGATTCGGTTTCCCCACTCCCCGTGAAAAAGAATAAATCAGCCGTAACGCCTTCCGCCATCCCACCGATGGGATTCTGCAGACGCTTTTATCTCGCATGTCGTCTCAATTTGCCGAGTAGCTCGGCCACCATGAAGCGCCCAGGCTTCAGTAGTCTGTAATTATATATAAATAGGAGTAGTAGAACACACAGCCTGCAACAACAGTTTTTGAATAATACGTGATAGCTGTGAATAAAGAATCATACAATCGGGGAAGTTGAGGTTGTTCAACTAGCGAACTGAAGGTTGATAGAAAGTAGACTATGCGAACGTAGTACATCGTAAAGCGTCAGTGACAGGGAGCTAATCGTTTAGAATTCATTGTAACATCGGGTTGTCTGAGAAAGTATTATGTTGTTGGGTTACTTGTAGTGGGCGCTCCGTTCATATGATCGTGTTGGTGTTCTTTGGTATCATGGTCGCCGAGTGTAGGAAAACAATCACCGTTCACGGCCTTGCCTTCGATGACAGTACTGCCGTTTTCCTGGGTATTCTTCTTTCTGAGAGGTGAAGTCTCAGGCTCCTCAATGATCGTCGCGAACTTCTTGAGTACTTGCTTCAGGGCCCGCCGTCGGATAGGTTTGCTGAGGAATTCGTTCATCCCGGACTCCATGCACTCTTTCACATTGCTCTCCTCCGCAAATGCCGTCAGTGCAACGATTGGTGCCGAGTAACCCATCTTCCGAATGAGCCGCGTACTTTGCAGACCGTCGAGGTTCGGCATCTGGACATCCATGAATATCAAGTCGAAGTGGAGGTTGTTCTCCATGTCGATCTTCACCAAATCGTATGCTTCCTGTCCATCTTTGGCAATCGTCACATCGTAAACGTCCTCTAATTTCAGCATCTTGCTAACAACCTCAATATTCGTAGGGTTGTCCTCGGCTACGAGGACTCTCAATTTCCCTTCACCCTTGTTTGCCCTCGCCGCTTCAATAGCTTTCATCGGGTCCTTCGTGGAAGGCTTCGAACCTGAGTTGGGATTTGTGGTGAAAAATGGTTGACTTAAGCCAATGAGACGAGGCTTCTGGTTCAGAACAGCGGACTTGGACTCTGAGAAGGAAGCTCTCTGAGTCTCACAGTCTACTGAGCTTATACTGGGCGGCCGAGAATTAACAGCACTTGACGCGGTGCTTGAAGATCTAAGGGCAAGTTAGTAGTTGCTAGCAAATTTTGTTGGGAATCCCGGCCAATTTACCTATCCTTGGTGTATTTGAGAGGAATGCGCATGGTGAAGGTCGTGCCAACGCCGGGGGTGCTGTTTAGTACGAGGGTCCCTCCCATTAAACTTGCCAACTGCTGACAGATACTTAGACCCAGCCCCGTTCCTCCATACTTCTTGCTGAGACCGATATCTCCCTGCACAAAGGGTTCGAATACCCGTTGCTGCATATGCTCTGGGATACCGGGACCAGTGTCTTCAACCTCGAACTCGAATAGATAAGACTTCGCACTTGGTGGAGGCGGAGTTGGAGATCTCTCGCGTAAACGTATGTGCGGCGTGACTTTAGGCTCTACAGGATTGATCGATAGTGCCGTGCCTTCATGAGGAGTCGGTGGATCTTTCGAACTAGAACTAGCCGTGTGGCGGGACCTCCCTGGACGGTGTGAGCCGGATTTGGAGAAGGATGAAGTCCTACTATCGTTGGCCACTTGCTCCAATTCCCGTATGCACCGGATCCTCACGGATACCTTGCCTTCCCTAGGCGTGAACTTCAGGCTGTTGCTAACGAGGTTGATGATCACTTGTAAGATTCTGTGCTGATCGCCCCATAAACACATATCTTTTAATCGCCCGGTCCCGAGGGGGCCAATTGCCGGGAGGTGTTCATCTATGCTCGGCCGTTGAGTACGTATCGTAGAGTCGAATTCCGAACTCAAGAAGTAGACTGAAAAGTCGATAGAGCCTTCACGAACTTGCTTGTCGAAAATAGTCATTACTTGTGACCGGATATCCCCCAATCGAAATTCTCTCTCCTCGAGGCTCAGCTGCTGACCAATCTGGTTCTTCGAGAAGCTCAGCAAGTCCTCTAGCAAATGCAGTAGCAAATCACCGGACTTATACAGTGTTTTCAGCGACCCCTTTATTCGGGATAAGTCATTTTCCTCCATGCAGACAGCACACATGCCGAGAATGCCGTTCAGGGGTGTTTTGAGCTCGTGGGAAATACTCGCAATGAACATGGTTTTGCTCTCATTCGCGGCTTCGGCTGCCTTCTTGCTAATTTCAAGCTCACGTGTTCTCTCCGCGACTTTTTCTTCTAGAGATGTGTATTGCTTTAGCAACTCGTCACTCATCTCGTTAAACGTTGTGGTTAGTTCGGTGAGTTCGTCCGTGATGAAGTGCTTGCGTTCCTTGACTTTGCGAGGAATTTTAAAAATGCGTCTTCTACCATCGCTACCCTGTTCTGATAACACGAGCTTCGGGTGCGTACGTCTCCGTACTAGCCTCTTTAGTTGTACTATGGCTCCCTTCTTCGACTTGCGGCTTGCGCCAGCCGAACCGGCGTGTTCATCGTCTTCGTAGTCGAAATCGTCTGCCCAGGCTTCAGCATATCCAGGGGGGGCTATTGATTTCTCGGTTGCATGTTTCAACCTCCTAATCGGCATTACACTTATGTGGGCACAAGGAATGATAATGATGAGAACAAGTCCCATAGTGCCAAACACACAGCCCAGAAGTATATGCTGTAGGGTAGCGATCGGGATATGAGCCTCAGCTTTATCCTGTTCGATAATGAGAGTCCAGTTCACCAAGTTGGTCTGAGGACGAGCATAGCCAACAGCGACGGCAATACCCTGCTCATTTTTGGTTGAGAGCATGCTACTTGCATTGTTCACCGCGGGGTTCCGGACAGTAAAGGATCTGTAAGCAGCATTATACTGGGAGACTTTGAAGGGCTGATCGTAGTTTCCTGACGCATAGTTATGCTGGGTGTGCCTATCGTCCTGACCATGAGAGGCTCGTGGTGGCAGGACGAACTTTACAAGAGCATCTGAGAAATTACTTGCTGCTGGGCGGTCCATGTTCGCAGGCAAGTTATATTTACTGAACCGATTCCAGCCAGTTGCCGGCCCAATAAGCAAGACCGAACCAGTTGAGCCCAAACCTTCTCTTGACGTCGCAATCTTGATGATTGACGTAGCTTCGGCCACCACAGTTAGATATCCAAGTATTATGTCCCGATGTTGGATTTGGCGTATCGGGATAGTCAGCGAGAACAACGCAAATGTCTCATTGACAATAAGCGGACCGAGCGTGAGACCATCTGAGCCGGAGTCGATTCGAACATCGGGAAACGGCCTAGCTATAACAAAGGTTTGGTTTGGGTTGGCCGGGTCGGGAGCGAACGAGTCGTAGTAGGTGATATTCGGATATAGCGTCGGAGGATAGCCGGCGGCGCTACCGAATATAACATCGGAGCCATCATCCCCCTTGTAGGGCAATGTTATCTGAGAGATGTGATCGCCGGTAACATTCAGAAGGCCATCGGGACTGTCGCTGCCGGTCTGATTTCGCGAGTATAGCCTAGCCTGTAGCAAATTGGCGGAGCCGGGTAGCTGGTTGTTGAGAGCGCTTCTGAGATCGGCAGCAGCATAGTCCCAAACGTCTGTAGACCGATTACCTAGATAGAAGGACTGGAAGGCATTCTGGAGGAGCAACCGCGTGGATATTGTGTTGCACGTCGTCTGGACCAATTCGATCTCGGAGGAAACCTGCGCGGCCTTGAGAGAGGCAGTTAACGAAAGGCCATCGCTACTAATCCCAACAACAAAGCTGTTCACATATATCCAGGTTGGGATAGAAACGATGGCGAGGGCGACCAGTACAGCAAGCAGCACCAGGGCTGCCAACTGCTCCCGAATGGCGATTCTCATGTTTCCAGCCTTGACCTATGCATACTTCGGGCCTTGCTGAGAAGTCGGGCCCGGACCATGTATCGATATTAAGGACACGACGAACGGAAGCCCAAGCCGCAATGTGGTTTGTCGTGGAGCGACAGACCGACGGCCGCAACTTACGACGACGACGACCCCGACGACGAATAGGACCGAATATGCCTCGCCTGATCTCGCGCCTTCCACGCTGCCACGACGCAGACACCTCAGGCGAAGCGCTGGGGATCTACCTTGCGGTAAATGTCGTGCGACCAACGGAGCACTTTGCGACGGGAATACGGCCAGTGCCAATGAGGGGCGGATGTGGAGGAGGAGGGAGGATATGTGGTAAGGGAGAGGAAGAAGATCGACACAAAAAAAATCCGTAGCACCCCAGCGTGTGGTCGGATAACCGGGGATGGGAATAATACATTATGTATGTAGTAATAAATCGGGGGGAGCTGAATTGCCTCCATGTTGGCCAGTTGTACTATCTACATGTATGTATGTACATAAATCCCTTGGGTAGGCTGGGTATTATTCATAAATGTAGAGCAAGTGGAATATGTAGAGCCAGGTATGTGGTAGTATGTTGCGCCACTAGCACATTACCTACCTAGGTACTCCCCAGAGCATGTACATACATTTGTGCTGTATCTAGCTAATTGGACTATGCTATAGCTTATAAGATGTCAGGTTTATTAGAGTACGCTATCGGTCATAAACTCAATTGGTGATGCACGTGTGGGCAGTGTGGATGCTAGTTGTATGTACCACAGTACAAGCACGTAGCAGTTTATATTGGAAGGATTGTTGTTCACTTATTATGCATCCATAGGACATCCCATGGGTACCTTGACGATGGCCATCGAATTGTTGTGTGAAACAAACAATCAAGGCCAGAAGTTTAGAGCCTTCTTATCAAAAAGGTAGGTAAATGTATTGCTTTATTAATATTCCCCAAAACACTGACCGGACTGCCGGATCCTTCGGTTTGTATTGTTGCTGAGGCTCTGCCAAGGGCCTTGGGAGTCTGGAATACTTGATCGACAAGCGATGGGGCAGTTGGGGCCAGTGGTGCCCCGTTGCAAATCTACATAATCCGTGCAGCTTAGAAGATCAGATGGTGTGAGTGGTGACAGATGCATCGTCCCGTCTTTTTACAACCAACGACTTGACAGAAGAGGGAAATTGCCCCTATGCAGACCATTACCTTTGCAAGTAGGTACGGAGTATAGAAAAGGAGTTCATTCTGTTTCTGTCTTCAGGTCTACGTAGTCCTCCGCGTGTAATAATAAGCATGTTAACCTCACGAATGCCAGATCGAGCAATACAACAACACGTGCCTGATCGATCCAGTGCGGCGATGGAGAATATTGAATAATCGGATCCATATTCCTACGCACCCCTTGTCCGAAATGGTGGAACCTGGGGGTTGGGGGTTGGCCCGGTTGGGGGGTAAAAAATAGAGTGGTCAGGGGGCCCCCTGTGCAGATTTACGAGATCATTGGCTTAAGCTTAGATAGTCGAACATGGAGGAGCATCTAGACCACGATTCGGCGCTGTGAACACCAATTTCCGTCTTACACACGCACCGAGCACCAAAGCTTGCCGTTCTTATGAAACAGTCGCCGCCAAACACTACTTTTACCCGAAACAATCATTATCAATTGGTAGACCGATGTGGTGAAAATGGCTCATTAGTAAAAAGAAAAGGGTTGTCTTCCTCTTATCAATGGTCTGTGCTGTGGTCTTTTCATAAACATGAACCAATCCCTTTCCTATCCTAGGTTGCATCCATAAGCCTCACGAACCTACTACTGCGTAGGTACGGTAATGTCGTACAAATATCACTAGGTGTGGCTCTCTGATGATACCTTATGTGCCCTATCAGGAATCTTCTTAGCACCACGCTTGCGCATCATATTTCGACGTAGGTAAGGCAGGTATCAGACCCTACCACTACATGTTCGTGCCGCGGACGGCTTCGGACGGGAAGGTCATTAGGGCATGAGTTCGGAGTCCCCATGATCAAGGTTTGATGGCCTGATTCAGATCCGTTGCGCCCGAAATCGTATGCGCAGTAAAGTTCCGATTGATGACGGCTGACAGCTTCTCAGGCGCTGTTTTATGAGTCGACAGCTCTCAACTAGGCGTGTCATGTATGTGGCGCGAGACTAAAATTAAATAGAGGCAGACCTCGGTCCAGTCAGATGCAACTGAGCCTCAAGCGTTCCGCTGTTAATATAAGTAGCGGGAACTTAAAAAATTCATCTACATATAAGCTTCGTCTGATCGGCCCCTAAGCTTGAAGCGGAGAGCTCATCATCAAGCATTATCCTAGAAACACTATCGGATGTCTTTCCCTCCGCATGAGTTATGATGCTTCTTCTTCAACCTCCGAGTTGTAAATTATTTTCATGACCAACGTCCCGAAATGACGTCGAAAGAGATATTAGTAGTTTGGTAAATGCTAGTCATGTTGAACTAATGCTGTTTCAGCTTGTATACAAGGTTAGTTAGAATGGGGGAAGTCATAGATTGCAAACTAGGAGATGAGTGACAGTAGCTAATCAATGTAGCCAGCCTACAGCTAGCCAACTAAAAGAGACTTGCTATGGTTAAGAAGTGAATATATCAATACGAACAAGAATGCGTTAATTGCTCCCTCTAGCTGTTGAGGCCTGAAAGGAGGTAATATGTCTAAGTATAAGATAAAATAGCGTGACTGGTAATAGTTGCCCAAGAACCTCCTAAGCTACCTGTAATATATGTCTTTCTGCAATACTACCCGCACTGCAGAATCTGGACCAATAGGTCTCCGAGGTTCTGCGGACAGCGTTTTGTATTCTATCTTTTAGACTAGTAAGAAGCCTTATTCCGAAAAGATTTTATCATATTCGGTAACTTTGAGACGCGAGCGCAATTTATACATACAGTGTCTTCTATAAAAGATTTTTTATGAGCTCTATAGCAGAGCCTTAAAATTGGGTTATGTAAATTCTATGAAATATTAAAGGGGCAAGCTAAAATGCATGCCAACCCCTGGGCAAAAACTTACGAAAATAGCCTGTACATCATCGCAAACATCATCTCTTTCGACGTATATAGATGATCTCGACCGAGAACCAACATTCAATATTCAATACGAATCTTGTCTTCAACCCATGCTATCATGCATTCAAACGCCCCGCCACAGGAGGCTGGGCATTGCCCCCCTGACCACCGAAGCTGAGGTGCTCGACGACGCCCTCGTGCTTGTACTTGGCGTACCACTCAGGGGAAATTCTGACGATGCTCCAGCGGATCTCGCTTCTTGAGATATTTCTAAACAGTGTACTCTTCACCATTGCCGTCTTCCTCATCCCGGTTACTAGCAAATCGGGCTGAATTTAGGGCCAGTTGAAATGATGACTGAGGGTTGGCTACCTGCTGCTGCATCTCGATGCCTCGTCGGTTCGCCTCTGCATGAGTATCTTTGGCGGGGCTGAGTGATCTCTCAGCGGCTTCACGAGGCAGTATTTGACTTTTCAATCAAAAGTAGCAGATTATAGAGCGGAACGAGCCTGACATAGTTGATATTAGCTGACCTGCTCTGAGCATCGGATTGAAGTGGTCATGTAGCTGAAGGCTGATCCTTCTTTCGATATAATGATGCGAGGCTTTGCTTACTACAGAATCTACAGTTAGCAAGGACTAAGAAAAGGGGTGTTAATGAGGAGCTTACGAGGAAGACTTACCATAAAGGTTGAGACTATATTCATAACTAAATGAAAGACCATGTTGAATTGAGTTATGTGGCCCTCATCGCAATCCGCTTTATGGGAAAATAGTGCTTTCTGGAGGCCGCTCACCTGAGGCGCTGTTGCGATCAAGCAGTCCACTAGGGTAGTTAAAATAGAGACGAGTAGTATACAATTGATCTTAGCTGCCTTATTCCAGCCAGTGGGAGTGCCTTTGCGGCGAATACATAAAATGAGACTGTTCATCATCGGCGGACTCGCATTGCTGGATCTGTCTACTCACAAAACAATCTTGACAGTTTATATATAAATTAATTATCAGATGAATGTTCCTGTTTTCTATGTTGCGTATAGCACAAACAATAGCTTGATCTTGACAGCCGGTATTGCCGTTAAGCCTTGCTCTCGAGCCTGTTCGATTCCATCTAGGGGCGACACAGATATAGCATAACAAGCAAATGACACCATTATGAATTCTGCCACTGGCCAGAATTCTAGATTAATCGTCTTTCTAGACGTAGTTTATGGGCAGATGGGTTATGATGTCTGTATGTATACAATATGAAGCACTATTACAAGACTCACACAGATGTGCTTGTGGTGGTCTCTCGTTCACTAACGTCAGCCTGTTTATTCCTACGCTATAACACAGTCCCCATGAGCTCTTTTAATTGGCCTAAAGGCATGTATCAGAACCGTGAGGCAGATTACTCTTCCGTAATCCGCCTCACTATGCGAGGTTAGGTGTTGATGGAAGGGTCATCAGACTATCCGCAACTGCCGCACCCATTTGCCAGGCCAGTCATTCTAGTTGTATTCCCATAAGACTAAACGAAAATGGCAGTATGATCGTATGATCCGATGGATGTAAATCTAGCATTACCTATGAGAACAACACCCAGTCGCTTACCATCCTTATTTCAAAACAAATCTTAGCTGTAATAGTGTAGCACCTAAACTCAACTAGCGGAATAAACGGCGAGAGCTTGACTTAGATGTAGGATGGCGGTTGGACATGTCACATGCATCATTCCACAAGCCGTATGCCCTAGGGAGGCCTGGCCCTGGGAGTCTAGTTTTACGCATAACTTTGGAGGCGAACCTCAAGGAGAATGGCTTTTGCCTCTTCTTAAAACTGTGGCAGCTTTGATGCGCAGTTGAAAAGCTTGGTACTTGGAAGGAAGATGAGCTTTGATCTCAATGGTTGTCTGACTCATTCTGCCAGTGTGAAGGTCATTGCTTTTGGTGCAATGGTTATATTAACATCATGGAAGATCTGCTCGACAGTGTGAGTGTCAATAATATAGAAAAAAATATGAAAAAAAAGTGAGTGATCCGAGGAGTGAGCCCCGAACCACTAGTAGAGCCAGCGAGGCACCTGAAGCCGGAATTTTCAACTTGCTTTTTCCATTGAGCCAGAATAGAGAGAATCGGTGTTTTTAAAGTGCTGAGCACCATGCACGTTCATGCCAAACCACTGAATTATTTTCCTCTATGTACCTTAAACGTGACTGCCTACCCAATTCCAATATCAAGGATTCAAGGTATGTACCCCTTGCTACGCCCTGTTACGCTCACATGGCCAGGCAGATTTTCTAATCTGCTGCGCTTAAGACAAGCCCTAACTATGTTCTTTATACGCATAAAACGCTGTTTGATAGCAATGTAAGTATTGTCTTTATTCAATATAGACAGCTGGCCTATCATACATCATCCTATATTGAAGCCTGAAGTGATAGGCTCTATTAGTGGCCGGCCATGGTTGCCGAAATGTCACCAACCCGTGTTCCCGCCACGTGTATCGTACATTAATTATCTATAATACTTAGATAGGTCAGTGCCAGTCCAATACAGTAGATGTAGGATTTCGCTAGCAGGATGGATGCTCTCAGACAAATTTGAGAAGATTTTGGTTTCGCGGTTTTTGTCGGCATTGCCACCAAGATCTTGGAGAACCAAGGCTGGAAGCAATTCGCTGGCCCCGCGTGCGTCATCATTTAGCAGAATGGATTGATAAAAGAAGAACTTACTTAATATATATCGTGACCTGGCGTTTCACGTAAGGTTCGGTATGGTTCTCTATTAGGATTGAGGTTTCCCGTCTTCTACCTGGACAAGCCAGTTTGCCTCGCTTGAAGCCGAAGGTAGCTTTGGTAAGACTAGTGACTGCCAGCACCAGCATCGAAACCACCCTCTCAAGTCTCAGGTCTAAACTTCGATCGCTTCTCCTTCATTGCCATGACCTTTTTCTTGTCTTCGTCGAACCTCTTCAGCAGTTCAGCTTGCTCAGCCTTCCTTCGCTCGCGCATCTGGAAGCGGTAGAAGTCTTGCGTATTATCCTTCTTCTTTTGCTGTTTCTCTAGCATCTTTTGTTTGGCCTCCTCTGCCTCGTCTCGTCTAGCGGGCGCGCTTCGAGCGCCTCCTCGTGCCACCGTGACAAAGCCATCCTCGTCTGGTTCGCTGCGAAGTCTCTTGGCTAGCTGTATCGCTTCCTGCTCTTTCCTGTTGAAGGTGGTGAAGTAAGCATCCATCGTAGCTTGGACAACATCATTGCCAGGATAGGACATCAGGTTGTGTGCTTTCAGCCATTGCGAGCCCAAAGGCGGGACCTTTCCATTGACGCCGTCGCCCCACACTGGGAAGTTCTTGGACTTCTTCAGCTTCTTGACCACTTTCAGCACTAATTCAATGCTTTTCTCGTCGGCGAACAGGGCGACGGCAGCACTACCGCTCCGGTAGATCTGTCGGGTCCATGTGTCTGGCAATTCGGCGGCAAGTTCCTCTTTGAGATTCTGTAGCTCTTCATCGGCTCGCTTTCTCTTCTTCTGGTGGGCGGCCAATCTCGTTGCTTGGGCGGGCTCGTGAGAAGCGAGGACTTTCTTCTTACGATCTAAATCGACGCTCTCAAACCTGCCGGCGCCAACGAGACTGGCAAATAAAGCTCTAAAATGTGCCTCGGTACTGTCGCAAGGAATATTGGCTAGAAATAGACTTCGAGAGTCGTTGCTTGTTGCTATTTTCGGGGCATTTCTTCGTAGATACAGATAGTGTATGGCCTGGACTGGAAACGAAGGAAGCGGAGGTATGGAGATGGGGAGGACAGAGAACTCGTCGGACGGGGCTGGCGTCGCAGTCATTTTGTTCTGGGTTACAATGGGGGGTGTAAACAAAAAATAATGATATGAATTGAAGTTGGGAGGGTTTCAGCCTTGCAGCAGAGACATCAGCAATTGAAAAATAATCCGGACCTAGTGGATCCCTGTCCTGATTGTTGGGCGCTACCTAACCCCGATAACCCCGGCTTACAGATACTCCGTACATATACTGTGACCTGTACGGAGCAGCCAGCTGGCTTGCAGTTGGTTCCACCATACCAACTACTGGCAGGCCGTTTCATGTTGCACGGGACTCTATGACCTCTACAACCTTGACAACCTTCTCACCACCGTTACAATGCCAAGGCATCATACCTTACAGGTACATTTCAATAGCCTATTCCGCACTATATTTACTTATCTCAGCATATCAATTTTTCCTATCAATATTTTCTGTTCCACAGGATGGAGGTATCTCATCCTGATATGGCCCAGAGTATGTAGGTATATGCACTATTTGTTTGGACATATTGAACTCACTAGGTATAAAACTTTATCAACTTTACCGACATTTTTGAAAGATAGCTCTCATTCAAATATGTTGTATTGATGGAAATTATCGTGCCCGGGTCTATTCTTCCCATTCATGCGTCTCTCGCGCCATAACGAGTGGACCTATAGCAATGCGGGCGGTAGACTTCACGTTCCGGCCCACCAGCGGGCGTGGAGGCCACGGACTCCTCATCCATCAATCTTTATCCACTTAGATCGGCAAGATAAAAAAAATCGGAGGTTGGACTAGTTCTAGTCTCTTACTTACATCGTAGTTAAAACTGCCATTGGAAGAACCAGAATCCTCTGCCTATAATTTGTACAATTCCCTGGGCAGGTGTGTATATAATTTCCAAGACCATTTAGAGTTATCAAGATGGGCATACTTGGCAGCGCGCGCCAATTCCTCTCGGGGACTAGGAATGATTCCACTTCCAAGCCGCCGTATTTGCTTTCTATTCGCTCTTCGCCGACTCTGATAGTGCTCACAGGTTAGTACATCATCTGATTAGTTCGCGTCTGTACGAAATAGCCCAATCCCGACTCATCAACTGAGAGTTTCCTTAAATTTAAGACTAAAAATTTGATATATATGTGCCGCCAAATACTGACTGATCAATAGTGAACTTGGCCATTTTCACTGATATTTTCTTCTATGCCCTAATTATCCCCGTGATACCATTTTCGCTCACGGTGCAAGTTGGTATTCCTCAGGACCAGGTGCAGCACTGGACGTCTATTCTGCTTGCCTGCTACAGCGTAGCCTTGTTCGTCGGCAGCCCCCTGGCCGGACTGTATGCGGACCACACGACGTCGCGACGATGGCCGCTATTAATCGGGCTAATAGCCCTGGCCGCGTCGACACTGCTGCTATGTCTCGGTAACACAATAGGTCTCCTAGTCCTCGGCAGACTTCTCCAAGGACTCAGCGCCGCAGTGGTATGGAGTGTAGGCTGCGCACTCTTGGTCGACACCATGGAAAGCGCCGTGGGAGTCGCCATGGGCTACGTCGGCATCTCCATGAGTGTCGGCCTCCTGATCGCGCCGGTGATAGGCGGGGCTGTCTATGCCGCGGCCGGGTACTACGCCGTCTACTACATCGCCTTCGGCGTCATCGCGGTGGATATCGTCCTGCGGCTGTTCATGATCGAGAAGAAGGTCGCCAGGCAGTGGATCAAGGAAGAGGGGCCGAGTCTGCCACTTACAGATGGGAATCTGCCCGACGTCGAGAAAGCCACTCCCCACGTGGCGCCAGGTGCCGATGATTCGAAGGGCACCTCGTCGCCAGCTGCGGCTGTGGATTCGGATAAGGAGAATAACCCTACTGAGTCAATCAGAATCGAGGATGACAATGGAGAGACCACGAATGCGGATATAACGAACTCCGGAGACCCTGCAGCTGCACACACCAAGAAACCACGCCCCATCGTCGTCCTTCTCAAATCACCTCGGCTACTTGCTGCCCTCTACGGCCTCTTTGTCCAGGCCGGCATCATGTAAGTTGTTATTCTAGATGTTCATATTCGCAGTCCCTTAAGCTGACCACTGTCAGGATGGGCTTCGACGCCGTACTCGCCTTGTTTGTCCAGAGCACCTTCCACTGGAACTCCACCGCCGCCGGTATTCTATTCCTGGCGCTTTTCGTCCCGGGCTTCGTGTCCCCCTTCGTGGGCTGGCTCGCAGACAGGTACGGCGCCAAATGGCCCTCGGTATTCGGCTTCTGCTCCACGGTGCCGTTGCTCGTCTGCCTGCGTTTCGTGACCGAGAACACCATCCAGCAGAAGATCCTCCTGGGTTTCCTGCTCGCGCTCCTGGGAATCGCACTCGCGTTCTCTAACACGCCGCTCATGGCCGAAATCAGCTACGTCATTGAGGAGCGGGCTGCCAAGCACCCGGGCATCTTTGGAGAGAAGGGTGTATATGGCCTTGGCTACGGGCTGTTCACCATGGCCTTTGCGCTTGGGGGAACTGTTGGACCTCTGTGGTCTGGTTACGTTGTCGACTCGGCGGGATGGGGTACTATGACTTGGAGTTTCGCCATTTGGGCGGCGTCGGCAGCAGTGGTTGCTTATATCTGGCTTGGTGGGAAACCCCCGAGTCCTGAGGAGCCCACAGCAAACTAAAATGGAGAGGGGATCGTGAAGGGGTAAAATGTTGGATCCTACTAATGTTTATGAGATATGAACTCCTATTCTTACGTGTTATATTCTGGACTCAGCGGTATAAATACTGTCTTGGGACAGGGTGTCAGGGTAAAGGAGGTGCCACTTCATGGCTTAACTGATCGGAGGTAATCAAGGCGATGAAATAAAAAAAGTCACTTATAACGGCGATTGATCGAAAGGAGAGATATGTCTATTCTCGGCGACAAGGCTATCTGAGCTATATATGTTTTATTTAAGAGTAAAAGAAAAAAACAAGCGATATATATATGCTATAGCATATTAGCCCTATAACATCCTTCCTAAATTTTATTATAAATATCTTTATTACAAGAAAATCTAATTAATTAATATAAACGTAAAAAATATTTACCTTATTTATTTCTTAAAAGCTCTCGCTTTAAGCTTAACTACTTTTTTTTTATTTAATTTTATATATTTTCTAATAAACCTATGTCGTTTTATACGTTTTAATTAATTAGGCTTAATAAAAAAAGGAGTTTTTTGTCGATTAATAGTAGCTATACGTTTTTTATAATCTGCCTAACTATTTTATTTTATAAAAAAAGTAGGCTATAGTTATTTTTTTAACGCGGTAAATTTATTTCTTACCTATTTATATAAAATATAAGCTTTCTTATTTCGATAAACAGCTTTTTATCGTTCTTTTAAAAAGGGTTAATATTAATCGAAATTTAGGAAACTTATATAGGCTTTATATAGTTTGGGCTAATGTCGGGATATCTTTTTCGCTTAAAATAAGCTAGGGGTAGAGGTAAATTTAAGTTCGGGTTTTTATTTTAATTTATTAAAGCTATCGGGTTAATTAATAATTTTATAAATTATTATTCGCTTTATTTTTGTAATCTAGCTTTTTATTTCTTATTTTTCGTTAATAGAATAAAAATTTTTATAGAGGCGAAAAAATATAATAAGGGAGCGAAAAAAACGAAAGATTAAGTAAGCTACTTAAAAGCCGTAATTAAACCTATTTTACTATTATATTATTTAAATAAGTTTAATATAAGCAAAAACTATATTATTTTACTAAATTTAAACCTAACGCAATTAATTAAAAACAGCCCGAGCTTTTTTTTTATTACAAATATTTATAAAATTAAACAAAAAAGTAATGCGAGTTTTTATTAATATAATAATTAAAAAGAAATAAAGGCTGCCTTTTTTTAACGTTAGTAGCTATAGGGTTATATAAATATATAAATATTATTAATATAAAAAACCGGGGATTATTTAAGACAATTTAAAAAAAGAACTAATTATTAATTTAAATAACCTTTTAATTAAATTTTATAATAGTCTTAAAGTAAACCTCCGTTTTAATAAATTTTTTCTTAAAAGTAGTAATATTTATTTAAATTATAGCAGTTATAAAAATAATATTATAATATTAACGCTTATAATAAACAAAAAAAACATTATATAAATTTAATACTTTATTTACCTTTTATTTATTTTTATTATAATTAAGAGGGGCGTTTTGATTAAAAGTAATTTTAGGTATTTTATTATTTCTAATTAATAAGAAATCTATTTCTAAAAAATTAACGATTTACTTAATCTTTTGCCTTAAGTATTACAGCCTATTTTTAGTCTAAGATTTAAGTCTGTATATTTTAATAAAAAAGCCGCAAAATTAATTAATAATATAAAAATTAATATTAGCTATTATAACAAACGTATTAAAATTTAAAAAAAGAAGCTACTTTTATAAAGGCGAATTAATAAGTAAGGTTATTTTAGCCTTATATTTAGGGTCGGAATTAGCCGCAAACTTAATTTTAGCCTTATTTTTAGGTGTAGCCTTAAATTTAATATTAGCTTTTAAAATAAATTTAAGGTTTTTATAAGTCGCTTAATTAATTTTTTTATTTTTATTCCGGTTTTTATACTTATTTTTCCTTTTTTTAGGTAACTTTTTAAACTATAATAGCTATAACGATATTTTAATATATAAAAAGTAAGGTTTAAGATATAATATTATAGCGATAAGCTAATATAAAATTATAAAAAAACTAAACTAATTAATTAAAAATAATAAAAAGTAAGAGAAAAAAATTAACAGATAATTAAGTAAGAGTTATTAATAAATTAGTATAAAAAAAACTTTTCTACGCTAAGTTTTAATTTATAACAAATAAAGGTAAATTAAAAAATCCTTCCTATTTTTAATCAGTTATTTAAACTTATAATAAGCCAGATATTAAATATAATAAAGTATTTAAATCGTTATTACTAATTTTAAAAGTCGGCTTACTCGATTTAACTTTAGTATACTTTCTAGGCTACTTATTATACCCTTTATTTATTTTATTTTTATATTTTATATCCTTTTTTCCCTTTAATAATTACCAACCTAATTATTTATTTTCTATTTTCGCTTTATAGTATTCACTTAATTAATTATTTACAATTATATCGTAAGGCTTATTATTATATAAAAGGCAAAAAGGAAAAAAAAAACTCCTTTTATTAAGCTTTTACGTAAATTATTTATTCCCCTTTTTTTTATAAAAGGTTCTATATTTAAAAATTAAATCTTTTATTATAATAACGTTAATTAAAAGCTAAATAATTTTAAATATTTTTATTAAGTTATAACTATTTATTAAAATCTAATAAATATTTAAAATAAAATACGTATCGGTAATTTTCCTTTTAAAATTTATAAAACAAATATTAAACTCCCGTTATTTAATCGAATTAAATTTTATTAAAATAACCCTAGTTTCTATAATCTTTTTTCTCGACTTCTTTATCCCGCTTTATTTTATTATCGCTTCTTTTTTAAAATAAGTAAATCGGTTATACAAATAGCTAAAAACTTTCGTCGTTTTTTTTTTCTATTAATTTATACCTTAACGTTAAATTCCTTTTGCGTTTTAAGTCTACTATTTTTAAGTAATCGAAAACTTTTAATTCGATAATAAAAAACGTCAATTATATTTTTAGTTCCTATTTTAATATTAAACCTAATTGCTTTAATTTAAAGACTAATAAAAATAAGCTACTTTAATTTTAAAAAAATAATATAAGCCGCTACTTTTTAAAAACTAATATAATAAATAAATTTATCCGGATAAATCCTTTTTTTATTTAACGTATATAATTTCTGCTAATTAATATAAAATAATTTAACTAATAAAGATTAAATTTTTTAATAGTTTTAAAAAAAGTCAGTATTATATTTAGGAATTTATAGTTTCGAAATTTTATTATAAAAATTAAATATGAAAGCCTGCCTTAAAATATATTAAATATTTTAAAGTAACAAAATATTCCCTCGATTAACGATACCTTTTTTTTATCGAAATCCGTAAAATTAACCTTATTAATAACTTAATGTTTCGTTTAATCGAAAATCGCCGTATATAATTTGGAGTTTTTATTTAAAAATATAATATTTATAATAAAGTCTTTTACCGGCTTTATAAAAATCGGTTCGTTAATTTTAAAAATAAGCGCTATAATAAAATATAGCTATTTTATAAATATCGATTAATAAAAAGCTAATTCGGAAATTTATATAAAAATTATATAATCGGTATTTAAGTAAATAAATATTTATTCCGGAATAAAAAATATATACATTTATAAACTTATCGATCGAAAGATCCTTTTTTTAATAGCAATATTAATTACGATAATTTTATTTTAATAAGTCGTTTTATAAGTAATATATATTTAGGCTAAATTATTAAGGAAATCTGTTTTTTTTTGCCGAGATTATAGGCAGCTTTATTTATAGCTCGCGATAGTTTTTTTTATTTAATTAATTAGTTATATATTAAAGTTTACGGTTATATTTTTTAATTTAAGCTTTTTTTTTATTACTTTTTTATATTTGCCGTAACTTTATAAAACCCTATTTTTATAAAATATTAATTTATATAAAACGTAAAAAAAAATAATTTAATCTGTTAGTATTATTTTTTTAATATTCGATTATAGGTTTTTCGCTCCGCTAATAATATTTTAAATAGTCTGATTTTAATTATCCCTTTAGGTATTTTATCTTTTATAATTTTTTAATTTTTATTAGGCTTAACCTTTTTAGTCTGGCTATAAGTTACCGGGCCTTTTTATATATTTTTATTTTAATATAATATATTATTATCTGTTAGTTTAAAGCCTTTTTAATTATCTCTTATTTTATTATAGCTACCTAATTAATAGTTATCGTAAAGTTCGCTAGGTTTCTAGTATTTTTTATATCTCGAATAAATTCTTTTAGTCGATTAAAAAAAAATATTTCTTATAATATTACCCCGTTTAATTTTTTAAAAAAAAACTTATTTTATTTTTGTTTTTTTATAATTTAATAAAGCTTTATCTATTTATATTTTAGTTTTTTATTTTTAGATATATCGATATTTTATATTATATTATAAAATAAAACTAGGCTGCCTTATTTTAATAGTTCTAACTGTTTTTTTAATAAGTGTTATCGATTATTTCGTTCCGCCGCTTTTTTTCGTTTTTTTATTAAAATCTATATTACTTTCGCGATATCTTTATTTTATTATTTAAATATCTTTACCTTTTTAATAATAAAATCTTCTTTATTACAGATGTCCGACTAATTAAAGACCCGCTAAAATAATAAAACTATTTTAATCGGTATAATAAGTTTTCTATTATAAACTAGTTTATATAATATAAACCTATATTTTTATATAAATATTCGATTAGCCTAAAATATAGCTTTAAGCTTTTTAATTTATAATTTACTAATTTTTCCCGTTATATATATAAAAAATCTTATAATCGGTCGATAGCTTATCTTTATTTATTTTTATATCTAAAAATAATATACAGGTCCGATTTATATTTTAATATTTAACTATATAATACCTTTAGTTATTTTTATTTTATTTTTTAAGCCTTTATTATATTTAATTATTATAAAAATATTATAGTTAGTATAAATATAGTCTTAAAGGAATTTTTATACTTTAATTGCTATAATATTTTTTAGTGCTTTAGCTTTAGGCTATTTTAATAGCTTATTTTTTATTTCGATAATAACTAAATATCTATTATCGTTCGGGAAAAACTAAACATTAATAATTTAAATAGTTAATAATTATTTTAGCGTTAAAAAAAGTCTTTAATTTTTAAATCGTTTATCCGTAAAAAGCTGGCATTTTAGGCAATACTTAACGGCAATTTAGATTTTCTAATATATCTTTTTTAATAATAAAACTTAACTATTTTATTATAGGTCGATTTACGTTCTCGATACGTTTTAACTCTCGAGTAATAATTTTTAATAATACGCTTTCGTTAATTAATATTATTAACGATATGCCGTTAGCTATATTTCTTATAAAGTTTCCGCTATAAAATTCCCTTTTAAATTACGTACTTAATAGCCTTATTCCGGAAGCTTATTTTCGCACAATATTATCTTGTTATATTAGAACCTTTTAGTCGATTAAATAACTTTAGGGTACTAAAATATATTACGATCTTTTAGGAAGCCTTAAATTAATTTTTTAGCAGGTATAAAATAATAAATAATAAAAAGAATTTTAATATTTCTTATATTAGTTTATTTAATCGAGATATTCTTGCTATAAAAATATTAAACTAGATATTAATAAAATTGTCGACTTTTTTTTCCTATTAATTATCTAGTTTATCGGATAGTTTTAATAGTTTACGTAATAAATTATCCGCTATTTAATATCGTTTTTTAGGGATATATTTTATTTCGAAATTAAATATTTTAATAAAAGCTATTTATCGGGTTAATATTATATTAAATAAGCTAAAAAATTTATTATTTAATTAAGCGATTAAAACTTTAATATTAGTTTCGAAAATAAATCTTGTGCCGTAAAAATAATTTCGTAATTGTTAAAAAGACTTAATTATCCCGAGACATTTTCGTTTCGTAATATTGTAATTAAGTTCTGGCTTTTTTTATATACCAGATTTAAACCTTATAGGTTAAACGTATTTATTAATTTCTTATTTTAATATATACTTTTATTTAATATTTAATGTATTAATTTTAAGCCGGATAATATATCTGTTTATATAATCGAGTATAATTAAATAGGATATATTAATTAACGCTATTTTAAATTTATTTATAGTTTATTATTATTTTATTTCCTATTCCTAATTTACGTTTTTCCGGAGAAATTTTATTAGTAATAAAGTAATTAATGTATAATATATGATTTATATGCGATAATAAACTATAACTTTTAAAAATACCCGCATTTTAAAAATATTATTATAAAATATTTATTCCGTAATTTTAATAACCTTAATTTAATTAGGAGAACGACTATTAATACCGTATAAATAGCCGATAATAATAGCAGCGTTTTTATACTAATTGCTTTTTTTATATTAGCTATAATTTCCGTTAGTTTAAAATTAAATAAAATATTATTAATATTTTTTAAATATTTATAAACAAATTATTTTATTTCTAATGCGACTGTGAGACCAATGGATGTAATGAAGCTTATTCTATTAATTAATAATAAGTCCCGAAGGGACTTATATGTATAGTATGTATAGCTATAGCTAAAGCCTAACAACTGCCCCCTCACGAAATAATCGACGACCCGTCGATCTCTCTCAGTATAATAAAAAAAACTCTCCTTAATTTTGATTTTATGTATAGCTATAGTTTTATCCTTTTCTATCTCTCTTTTTAATGTAATAAAAGAAATTAACAAAAGAAAAAGTTAATGGCTTCCTAATTAATACTAATGCTATATATATTTGTCGAGACAAAAAAAGCGGTAATATATCGTAAAGATAATATATATATCGATACTAGTTATTATATCAAAAGATAGTATATATATTAATTAATAATAAAGATTATACATAAGGCAGTATATATACTAATGCTATAACGAGGGGTTGCTTTGTTAATAAAAGGCAGTATATATACCAATTAATAAGCGAGGGTAGTTAATATACTAATGCTGTAATAAAAGATTACTTTAATAATAAAAGGCAATATATATGCCAATTATATTAAATGCCGTAAAGATAATAATAATAAGATTTATGCTAAAGGCAGTATATATACTAATAGACAGAAAATAAAGCTTTAACGCTTTTTCGATAGTGGCGTAAGATCGCTAGACGACTTTCTTTTACGTTTTAGTTGCGGTTATAGTTTATATAAAAATAATACTATATTATTATCGTCGTCGCTATCATTATCATTCTTAACGTATTAAAGCTTTACTAGCAGTTTAGTAATAAGCGGTTCTTGCTTAATTAATTTCAGCGGCTTTTGCTTGATTAGCTTCGGTAATTACTTAGTTAGCTTTGGTTTTTTAAGGTGCTTTTTGGAAAGCTTACTTAGCTTCGGAGGCTTAAGTATCATTGATACTTTTAGTAGTATCAACGGCTCGGGTATAGATACTTTTAGTAATGCTATTATTAATATAGTCGTCACTACTAGCGGTAGTTTAGCTTTTAATGCTATCGTTAATAGTTAAGGTTCTTGTGCTATAGTTACTAATTCCTCTGGCTTAATTAGCTTAGGCTTTTTAGTTAGCGTAATTAATGCTTCCTATAGCTTAATTAGTTATAATGGCTTAGTTATTAACAGCTTTTTAATTAGCGATATCGATAGTTATAAAGTAGGGTTTCGTATAAGCTTTAATTTAAGTAATTATACCGTTAATTAATTAATCTAACGGCTTAAATCTTTTATCCCTTCCTTAATTTACTTTTTAATATGTCGTTTTAGATATTTAAAATCGATAATTATTATTATATAATTTACTATTTGGGATTATAGTACGTAATATTATAATACGCTTGTTATTTTTTTATCGATATTATTGTTAATAGTTCTAAGGCTTTTTTTAATTGCTTTAAACTTTTAGTCGATACTTTTATTAATTATATATATTTTTTTATCGATATTAAAATTAATGCGGTATAAAATTTCGGTAACGTAACGTTATATTTCGTCCTTATTTACGATATCTGTTTTAAGTTTATTAATTATTTATAATATATTAACTCGTATTTTATTAACTGCGTTATTAAGTTCCGTTTTATCGATATAATTATATTATTATATATTTTGGATTGCTTTTTCGATTTCTGCGATTTTAATAGTAAAATTATTTTCCGATTTAAGAAATCTTAATGTTATTTCTTTCGTATTATTAATAACGGGTTTAATTAGGATTAGGTTTTATAATAACATTTTATTATCGTTATTATTATTGTTTTTTAGGTCGCTATTATTATTATTTCCTTCGTTACTGTCGTATTTCCTATTACTATTATCTTATTTATCGCCATTTTTGTTATTATCGATAAGTAAATTTAATGTCGATAAATCTAACGTTAATAATTAGTCGGGTTCCGGTTTTAGCTACGTTAAATCCGGGGCTGTCGCTTTTTAGAACGGTGGTATAATTTAAGCGCTTTTTAGTTATAATAATTAAACTAGTCTGTATTAGTAAAATAAAGTATCGATAATATTAGGTATTACTTTTATTTTTTATAAGATATCGCTGTATATTTTAATAGCTTCGAGCTTTTTAGCGGTTAAAAGCTCCTAATTTTAATAGGTTTATTAATTCGATAATAATCCCTTTTGCCTAATTAATTCCAATTTTTATTTAACGTTTCGATAAAGTTTAGTAACGCTTAATTATATATAAAGAAATATTTAAAGTAATACTTTTATAATACTGTTATCGTTAACGTATTCTTTTAGCGGGTAATATTTTATCATATTTTTTTAGTATTTTTTAGAGTTATCGGCAGATATAGCTAAGGCTATATCGTTAATTTTATAGTTGCTTTTATTAATGTATAAACGGTATTATTTATTTACGAAATTATTAATTTTTATTACTGATTTAATTTTATTAATTACCGTATTAATGTCTTTTTTCTTTTTATAAAAACGGCGTTATTTCGAGGGTTTTAGGTTAATCTTTTTTTTTCCCTAATTAATTATATCGAAATAATTGGTTATATTACTGGTTATCGATTATTAGATATTATCGATATGCTTTTGCGGTATATTATTAGGCGTGAGAAATGTCGATATGCTTTTACGGTATGTCGTTAGGCGTAAAAATTATCGATATTATATTAATGGTTGAAGTTATTATAGTTGTAATTACTATAAGAATAAAGGCGGTTATAAAAAATAAAAGCCGTAAAATTAAAGTAGTTAAAGTAGGAAAGTATTTATAAAAAAAGATATATATATATAAAATATATATAATTAAAATATATATAAGTCGGTTGTAAAATAGTAATAAGGTTATAATAAATTATTATTATTATATAGTAAAAGTATAGTAAGTTATTATTATTATAAAAAAGGTGCCGGTAATAGTGTTTAGCTATTATATCGAGTTAGTTATAATATTATTAATTAATATTATTATTGTATATTATATTATTGTTAATGTAATCTGTTAATAAATTATTAATTAATATTATTATTATATATTATATTATTGTTAATATAATTTATTAATGGCGTATGTTAGTTTAGTAATTTTTATTAAGGTATCGGTATTTCTATATTTGTCTTTAGTATAATATTAATTAGTTTTTAGTTGTCTGTTGTTTCCGGTATTTCTGTTAGTATTGGTATGTCGTTTGTTCTTTTATATTTTAGCTTTTTTAATATTAGCTTATATTTAATATCGAATTTTATTATTAGTTTTGCCGCGTTTTATATAAATAATTCTTTTAGGTATTATTAATTGTCGATTATTATATAGCCTTTTTATTTAACGAGGTATTTTAAGATTAGCCTTTTTCCGGTATAATTAATCTGTTGTTTTAATAATTGTTTTATTTCGTACGATTTAAATTTGTTATTGTTTTTTTCGATAATAATTTATTTAAATATTGGTTGCTTTCGATTATAAGGGTCTAGTTTTTTTAAAGCTAGGAATAAATTGTTAGGCTTTACAGCCATACACACTCTCTGCCATACACACCCTCTGTGGCTTAGCCGCAGGTGTGTGGCTAAGGAGGTGGCACAGCCACCTCTCTCCTTATATAGCTATAGCTTCACCTATACACAAATAGCTTAAAGGATTATCAATTAATACATATACAGACCTCACAAATGGTAGCACCTGCGTCGTTCCCCTTTTGTCTTTATTTTTATTCCTGAAGATCCCTTTTTAACAAAAAAACGAAACGCTTGCGTTTCGTTATCGTGATCTGCTCACGCAATGCGTGGTTAAGAGATCGACTTCTCGGACGATTTTGACTATCGACCACTAATTACTACTAACCATCTTATTTCCATTAATTGTCTGCCCGTCGTCATCGGTTAAAACAATTCGATAGTAAACTTGATTTATCCAATAACAAAAGCCAACTTTCTGCCTCAAAAACGGAGCTTTTGGCCATAATACTATACCCCTATTTAACAACTATCTCCCGCCGCAACAAAACACTAAAATACCTAGAACGACAAGATCACCGGATTTTCGTCTCTCTTCTCTCTTCCTATACTCCTTCTTTGCCTGCTTTGTTTCGGCATCGTCATTGACTCGACGTTATTGTCAGCACTGTTGACACTAGTCAAACGTTATTCCGGACGCTATTCCCCTAGTTTTAAGTTTACAGCATAGATACGAAAACGCTACTCCCCCTTTTCTCTCATATATCTGATAAGCAGGTCAGACTTTGTTACGAAGCTTGGAACTTCCTTTCAGATAACTAAAGGTTAATCTAGGTGACGAAACTTAATAACGAAATTATTAATAAGATTAGGACTTTCGTTACTTTATTGCCCCTAAACAAGCGATAGGCAATTTTAGCAGAAGTTCGTGTCTCGTTACGGCACAGCTAATTGAAGGACTATCCAGAAAGGTGGATATTAGAGACACACGTGGCGCGAGCAGCAGTCCAGAAAGCGAATATTTATATATAGTAAGTCTAGAATCCCTCGCCTATTAGCCCAGTTACTCCAGCCTAGCCACCACGACCGGTAGATAAGAATAACAAGAGACGGCTTTTTTATCGTTAACGATTTAATAACAATCCTAATAAGTCGCTATCTATAAGGTAACGTATAGAATTTTCCGACAAAAAAATATAAAATTTACTAAAAGCTTTACAGGCAAATCCGGTTAGACAAAGACAGCCCGACCTACCTCCTAATAATTAAAAAGTTATTACAGAGGATCTAAAGGACGATATTAGACGAAACCCTGGTTCGTTAAATAAAACCCCTTTTTCCCGCAAACGAAACCTTAGTTCGTTAGCACCTAATATATTATCCTTACGTAAAAGGAACCTAATTTCGCTTATTAGAACACTTATTACGCCCCTAAAACCCTATCTAATACTATTACCGTAGACACGAAATCAAAATTTAATGGTTAGAATACCTATACATCCAGCCTTATCGCAATACTTATAAAATTCACACTCGCAAAACTTACTTTATTTATTTATTAATTTAATTTTCTTTCGTTCTACCCCCGTATTAGCCAATATATTAGGCAATTAGAGTAACTAGTAATAAGACTTAAAGCGAAAAATCGCCGAATATATCGCTACATTTAATCTCGCTATCGGAAGCGGTCCCGTAACAGACACTTTAGCTAAGATTAATAATATTACGTTAGCTATAGCGCAAAATAATAATATTAGATTTATTTCGTTCGAATAGAAGCTTTAATATATCGGTTTCTTTTAACCTAATATAAACGAAAGTTTTAAAAGTAACAATAATATTATAATTAGTTAAAATATTTATTAGCAAAATCCTTATTAATTTGCTGATATAATCCGCAAAATAGCTTAAGACAAATATAAAAAAGGCGTATTAAAAGAGAATTTCCCCGCTCTTTTTTATAGAGACGCCTAGATTTAGTGGTCCGCGTAATTAGACAAGCTATATAAGGCATTTATACGAGACGATTTAAAATTTATACTAACTAAAGTATGCGAGAAGTTTAAGATCAAAATAGCAGATATTTTTAAGTAGTTATAATTTGACGAAACTAAATATTCGGAGACTTTTATTTTAGCCGATATATTTATTTATACGTAGGCTATATATATTATTTATTATATTAAAGCTTTTGGTATAAATAAAAATATCTAGTACTTCTTTTAAATATAAAATAGCCTTTATTTTATTTTAAAAAAGAATATGGATAGTCTTATTATTAATATATTAATTAATACCTTTTTATCTCGGATCGAAAAGAAATAAAAGATTTTGCGGGATAAACTACTATTTGCCGGATAACAAAATCCCGTTATATAAACAGTAATATTTATTCCGGCAATTTTAAATAAGATCCTAAGGTTTATAAAAGCACCTCTAAAGCAGAAATTAATTATGGCTAATACGGCATATACTATAGTGGAAGAGAAGGCTAGCGCGGATTACGCCAACTGGTTAGCTGGCCGTACCCCAGGTTATGCCGGAAACGACAATCGTAAAGGTTACCGTAAATCCAGCTGTAGACGGTATAGCCAAAGATTCCAGGATTGTGGATTCCAGAACCGCGGTCGAGGATTTTATGGCCGTGGACGTTTTGGCCAGGCTAGAGGATTATTCCGTGAATAAAGTTTCGGCCGAGAAGGATCCCGCGCTAGATAAGAATTTGGCTTTCGTCGCTTTTTTTGCCCGTATACTTATCAATACTATCGATAATATAAGCTAAGACTGTTAAGATATGTTTATATCGGAATTAAGGACGAGATTTTTTTAGACTCCGATAATAGAGAACTGGCGGATTAGAAATAGTAGTTATACGATAACGGTTATTACTATAATAACGAAGTTATCAAAAAAGGCGAGGAAAAAGCTTTTATTATATACAATAATTAGGTAGCTTTTAATAAAACTGATTATATTTATTTTTGCCGTGCTTAAAGTGAAGTAGCTAAAACGCTTGATGTACTAACTTATCGACGTTACGATAAATTATGTAAAAATAATTCTGTATTTTTTATTTACAGTATTTAATATATGTTAGCATTTTTAATTAAAATACGCTTTTTACCTGTTTAAATAGAGGATGTTATCGATAAAGCTTTTATTGCTATATAGCCGGAAGATAATGATATAAAGCTGCTCGTTACCTCGCTATTTAGCGATGGCAAAAATTACCCCGGCGAGATTCTTAACCCTAACGACTTTTTTACGCTACTTATTGCTTAGCCCCGTAATATTTGCTTTAACAGAAAGGACGGCGTCCCGATAAAGAGCTATACCTATTTAATAATAAACGTAATGCCTAAAAAAAGCGAAAACCCGATTACTATTTACGGTAATATTAGCTATTCCCGGTTTATAGTAGATAGGAAGTGGCTATCGAAAAAAGCTAACGACGTTATAATTTCGACTAAGGAATCTATTACGGTTAACGGTATCGGCGGATAAATTAACTTGCGGGAATAGGCTTCCTTTTTGTTTACAGTTAAGGGTAAAACGAGAGACGGTATAGAAAAACTGGCAAAGTTCCTTTACTCCGCATAGCTTACCGACAAACTAAAGCTAAACCTATTGCTCGGCTCGGATTTCTTCGATATTAACGAGGCGGAAATAAGCTATAAAATAAGTACTATTACCTTCGGCTTATATAACAATATTAAGGTATTTATATAATTTACTAGGAAAAAGGAGGTAATATAACGCCGTATTACTACAGCTTGTAATACAGTAATACCCTTACACTTTATAATAGCTATTTCTATATAATATATAGATCTTTTTAGATATAACAAAAACGGCGTAGCCAGGGATTATATATTTATTGCCGAATATCCCGGCGCGTTTAATGCTATAATTAATGGCAAGTTATAAAAAGTCGTAGCGGTTGTTAATAATTCCGATAAGCTAAGACAAATTTGTCGTAAGGCCCGCTTAGGTTATATCGAAAACTACTATAACGAAAAATACGTAGCTATAATATGGGAAAAAGCTTCGCTAGCGTAAACTGCTATAGCCGTTATATTAGGTAATAACGCGTAAGATAATATATAGCTAGCTTCGGAGTTTGAGATTTCCGATAATTTGGTACAAGCTTTTCGCTCCGATAAAGCTACTACTGATAACGTGTGGATAGCGGTAAAAGAAAATAAGATTTATGTCGGTAATAAGCTACCGTTATTAAGTATAGTTAAACCAGGGAATATCTTTGAAATTAGGACGAAATACGGAATGTATATATATAATGTAGAGCTTAAGCTGGCAAAATATTTTAAGAAATATTTCGAGAGCAAGAAATTGTAGAGAGATTGCGGCATTATAAAGCTCCCGGATAATAAAAAGATAACTATCGACCTTATTAACGGATGGCAAAATTAATTTAAGTCTATAACTATACGGCCGTACGGTTTAGGTATCGAAAACCAAAAACTTCTGGACAAAATTTTCGGCAAGATATATTAAGAATATAAGATGGGATAGTAAACCAAGCTTATCTTTTTTAGATATCTAGTTTTTGTCGTTTAGCGAACTGTTAACGGTATACGAAAGGGCCGCGTTATAATTAATTTAAAAGTATTAAATAAAATAGTCGTGCCAAACGCCTATTTATTACTTACCTAAAAGTCGATTATAAAAAAATTAAAAGAGTATATTTATTTTTCGGTATTCGACTGTTCTAAGTTTTTTTACTAACTACCGGTATACCCGGACTATTAGAACCGGATAATAATTATATCGCTGCGAGAATTTAAAATATTTAATGTTATATTTATGGGATTTCGAAATAGCCCAGCCTATACCTAGCAGTTTATAGATTAGAAGCTATATAAATTTTTTTTATTTATAGCGGCTTATATCGACGATATTATTACCTTTAGCTAGAATGCCGAAGAGTATATTAAATACGTTATAGTTGTATTAAATAAATTCGAGAAAATCGGCATCGCTTTAAACCTTAAGAAATCTTTCGTCGCTTATTTATTTATTAAGTTATTCGGTTTTAATATGGATAGCACCGGAGTCTTAATAACGGACGATAGGATTTAGGCAATTAGGGATATTGCTATACCTATTACGCTTAATACCCTTAAAACGTATATTAGTATAACTAGGTTTCTCCGGAAATTCGTGCCGTAGTACTAGCAAAAAGTCGATCCCTTATAATAGTGTAAAACTTAATTTTTAGCGAAAGGATAAGACGCAAACCAGATACCTAAATCCGTTAACAGATAAAGAACGTATACCGCAAAAATAAAATTTAAGCTATTAAAAAAAAAACGTAAATCTTTTATAATTCTATAGGACTAATTAGGTAACCCTTATTACCTAATTTATTAGAATTATAACGAGATTACGTTTATTAAGATTGACGTTTTTAAAAAACGCGGATATAGCGTAATAGTTTTCCATTTAGTTATACCTTAAAATAACGTTAATATACCTGTCGATTCAATACTCCCTATTATATTTTTATCTAAGACGCTAACTAGCGCTAAAATACGGTATGAAGTAATAGAGCTCGAAGTTTCCTATTTTATATAGATATATCGTTAGCTGCAAATATATATTCAGTTTTATATATAAGGCGTTATTATACTAACGAATTATCGGGCCACTTAGGTTATTATAAATTAAACCAGTTTAAAGTCAGCAAATCTAATAAAGATAAATAGTAAGCTTATAACAGTATCGATATATCTATTACAGTTTCGGCTAAACGTGCGATATATTTTAGGAAGATTAAACCTAGTACCGGATATATTATTTAAGCTTCTAATTAAACCTAAGTAAGATAATATAAAAAATAAAATACGAAATATTTTAAAAGATATTTTTAATAACTTCGGTTATATCGCTATTATAGAAATAACGCTAAGTAATAATTTCCGATAAAAGTTACGTAATAGGTATAAAAGTGAGTAGAAATGGCGTAAGCTAATCGTAACGCTAAAATCCGGCAAGAAAAAGTAGTACAGTTATCGTTATAAATTATCCGATAACGGTTTTTTATATTATATCGCGGAGTATAGTTAGCGGCGGTTATATATATTAAATACTTATATAGGTGACATTTTCGATACTATATATAACAAAAAGCATTATTTCGGTCCCAAAAAAATGGCATAAAACCTTAAAAGTATAACTATCCCGAATCTAACGAAAAAACTATAGGATTACGTTTGTAAATATCCCGATTGCCTTAAATGTAAGTAAAATAAATCTAAGCCGATTAGTTAATTATAATTTATAAATAGCCTCCCTATTCCGTTTTATATACTAGTATAAAATTTTATAATTAAATTACCGAAAGAACTCTTGCTCGGTATTATATAATATATGCCAGGTTTTGATAAAATCGATACGCATTTAATTATAGTTTATAAATTCTTAAAAAAATATATACTAATTGCGGGCCACTCTATATATATAGCGAAAATATAGGCCGATATAGTGTTATAAATATTGCTATTTTATAACTAGGGTATATCCCGTAAAGTTGTCTTTAATAGAGACCTTAAATTTATTAGCGAAATATAGCAGACGATTTTCGCCCGATTCGGAACGAAGCTCGTTATATCGATAGTTTACTATCCTTAAACAGATAGGTAGTTAGAATAGAGAAACTAGGATATCGAGATAGCTATTAGGTATTATATAGTAGTAACGGGTATGCGGTAGACTATTTTACTGCCAGCTTTATAATATAACCTAAATAACTTAAAGTCGTTAGTCTTAGGTAGATTTTCTAATAAAATGGTTTATAGTTTTAAATCTAATTTAGTTTTATTTATATTAGAAGTTTCTAAAAAAGCTATCGATTACGAAACTTTTTGTAATTTGTATTAAAAAAAAGCGAAAGCCGCTATTGATTTTGTAGCCGATAATATTAAAATATGGTATAATTTAAAACATAATCCGCTTTTATTTAATATAAGTAAAAAAGTTTACCTAAAACTATATAAAGGATATTATTTGCTAGGCGATCCGCTAAGGAAATAGAGCTAATAATATACCGGACCCCTTATAATTATTAAACGTATAAGAAACCTGGCGTACGAACTAAATTTTCCCAAATACTGGAAGGTTTACCGGGTAGTCTTAATGGCGCAACTGTTTCCAGCTCCGACAGGCGAGGATTTATGGCATCGCAAAAAGCCTAGGCTAGGATAAGTATTTATTAATAGAGATAGCGAAGAGTGGAAATCTTTCGAAATCGACCGGCTGCTTAAACGTAAAATATCGAAAATCGGTGGCTATTCTGTCCTGGAGTATCTGGTACGTTAGAAGGGGTACGAGGCAACGTACGATAAGTGGTACCCACGAGAATTGCTCATATAGAACGCATCCGAACTGGTGACCAAGTTCGACGTAAAAAATAAGCTGTCTTTAGACGAGCTTAAGCTTGGGACAACATCCGGAGTGGCAGTTGTTCCCGAGGTGGCAGTTCCTTCCGCTCCGACTGATTTAAATACCGGTCCTTCCACTCCGGCTGATTCAAATTCCGATCCAGGTTAGGACTGGAAGATCGTCCGCACCATCCCGAAGACGAATATCGAGGTGCAGCTGCCACGGAGATACTCCTAAGGAAGCTCGCCATTACATCTCGTATATCGTCTATACATTAACCTCCACTTATTATATATAACGCTTTAAGCAGTATAAATATAAGAAGAAAAAATACGAACCTCTGCTTCCTATAATATCATATTTCGTTACGGACTTATTTCGTTAGCAGTATAGCTAAATATTATATTATCTTTAATATATACCTTCTTATAAAACTTAATATAGTAGCGGCAAAGAAATATCCGGTTTATAGTTATGGCGAAAATAAGCAGAGCGAATAAAGACGAAATACTACTTGCTAAAAAACTATTATATCGAAATTAAAAGAAATGGATTTCGCGCTTATAATTATCCTAATAAAAAACCCGCGAAAATATACCGCTAAAAATATACCTGCAGTCTTGTTTAAAGATATTAAAACCTTTTAGGAGCGAGCTTTATTAGATATGCCTATAGTGCTTTAAATAGATATTAATAAAACGCTAATATATATAAAGCTATTTCGTCCCGGTAAAGTAGTAGCAAAAATTATCTTATATAGGGAAGTTAAGGAAAAACTAAAGGCTTTATAGCAAGAGTAGGCAATAAATCTAATAATAAAATTGCCGCGACTAAATAAAAAGCAGCTGAAAGCTTTTAGATTATATAGTAATGCCTATAATAGTGTAGGTTTCGTTTTTAAAAAAATCGTAGCTCTTTTAAAAAAGACCGGATTAATATAGCTATTAAATAAACTATTAATAAGACAGAATACTGACAATTAGCGAGGTGTAAATTTAACGAATTTAAATCCCGCTAAATCACGATGAGGCGAAACTTTAATAAATCTAAATCTCCGATAGCTTGTTAAAAAAGAGGTTATTACTAATACTACTATAATAGATCTTACTGCGGACAACGAAATAGATCTTACCGAGGACGTAACGATCGATCTCACTAGAGTCGACAATGTTCCTGCCGGACCTTAGAACTTGGGGCTACCCGGGCTCGGAAATAATAAGAATACCGGCAAAACGGTGCGGTTCGCGCCAGCCGATACCTCGACGTCCGGTATATTAAATAAAGCCAAAAAGAGAATATAGGCCGTATTAAACTGTCCAGTAATATTATATTCCGATAAAAATCGCAAATCCTAAGTAAATAATGATAATGTATATAAAGGCGTTAGTTCCGTAAACGCAAAATTATGTACGATATTATTCGAGAACTGGGAAGAAATCCAAGAAGCTAGACAAGAGATTCTAAAGCTAAAAGGTCGAGTTTCTGTCTTAAAGAAAAAATATAATTAATTGGTTGCCTCCTATTAAAAGTCGGCAGAGGATATTATTAGCGTGCAAGCAAAGGTAGATAACCTAACAGCGAACGAGACCTCGCGAGTACTTGCTAAAAGGATAAATACTATTAAGCGAAAAATCGATACCGAGCTAGCAGACTTCCAAATAAGACTGGATAACGAATTAAATACCGCGAAAGACAAGTTTAACGAAGAAATCTGTCTCGCTTAAAGCAACTTTAACAATGCGGTTAGTTTAATATAAGCCGGTATTTACGACAATATTTATAATGTTTTATAAAACCTTAAAGAGTTTTTCGATAACATTAAGTAGCAAATAGTTTCGTTCGTAAAAATAACTATTCGTTCCGAAACAAATAAGCTATTTATTCCATATATATCAGCGCCGGCGATCCCTAAACGTAGGCATGGCGACTGATTATATTCGTCTACTCTTTTAGTTTGGTTGTCCGTTTTGGTTTCTTTCGTTTCCTCGGATTTCTGCCGTTTCTTCGGTTTCTTTTTTTGGCTTTTTCTTAGCGTTCGGCGTTGGGTGACAAACGATACGCATCGATGATTGATGTATGCGAATTAGCAAGCAGGATTCAGACTGTCGATATATATACTATCGCAACGAATATCTTACCTCAAGTTACCGGCATACGTACTGCCCTTGACGGTATCCCATCCTATCATATTCTAACTTCCGTCGTTGGCATACGTACTGCTACGACGCTCATCTATCCGACCCTATTCTCCGTTGTTGACATACGTACTGTCACGACACTTATACCTTATCGATATATGTACTATCGTTGAACCGAGGACGCCTCTGATATATGTACTATTATTGGCGAAACCTCTTTCGTTGAAGGAACTTTTGGCTCGCTCGAGGATGATGGGGACGGCGTTTTGGAACGTTTTAATTTTGAGATGGCAAATGTGTTGCTATTGATGAAAAAAAATTCTGGGGATGAAACGATGGTGATTGATGATAAAACTGATGAACTTGTTGCTTTTGCTACGGTTGATAAATAACGAGGACGTTATTTTTTCTTGGGGGCGGGGTGTTTGTTAGGCTTTGCAGCCATACACACTCTCTGCCATACACACCCTCTGTGGCTCAGCCGCAGGTGTGTGGCTGAGGAGGTGGCACAGCCACCTCTCTCCTTATATAGCTATAGCTTCACCTATACACAGATAGCTTAGAGGATCATCAATCAATACATATACAGACCTCACATAAATATACGATTAAGATTATTCGGTATATTTGCTAATATTATAAGAAGTTAAGTTTATACGCCAGATCGCCGATCCGTCTAATAACTATTAATAGGCTTATTTGTTATTTCGACTATTTTTATAATGGTTTACCGGGTAAGGTATAACTTTTATATAGTTACAAATATACCTTATTGCTGACGTTAAAAGCGATAAGGTTATATTTATTATCGTACCTAATTTTTAAATTTATAGCTGCGAAGTCGATAGCTGCTTTCGCTTTTTTTTAGTAAAGTTACTTTATTATATTAAAATTGATATTATTATATAGTATTTCTAGCGATAATATAATTAATTTAGGTTTAAAGCTGTAAACTATTTTATTTAGCGATTTATTTAATACCGATAACTTAAAATTATTAAAGTTATATTATAATGCTGGTATAATATCCGGCTATAATACGTCCGTTATATTATAGTAATATCGTATGGCTATTTCGATATTTTAATTCCGTTATTCGGATTATTTATCGGTCTAAAAGTAATAGCTTATTAATATTGCTAATTTAGTACTAAATTTAGCGAATATTATTTGCTATATATTAAATATAAATTTTAAGTTTTTATTTAATATAGCCTTAAATAAAATTCCTTAGTTATATAATAAAAAAGCGTATAATATTAATATCGCCTAATTCTTAGTTTTATATATAATATATTCTGGTATTAATATACCTTTCTTACTAAATTTATATACCGTAGTTATTAATGTATCGAAATTATTATATCTATTAATATATTAAAAGTAGCCTTTCGATAAAACTGTCGGTAATCTTATAATAAAATCTTATATTACGGTATAAAAAGGTATAATAAGGTTATTAATAGGTAATAATTTTTTTATTAGCTTATTTTTATTTTATTTAAGTTCTAAGTATTATAAACAATATTTAATGTAAGTTTTTACTTTTTTTATTAGGTTTTAAATTATAACTTTATCGAGGTTTTATATTATTCGCTTAAGGCTAAAATAGTATTTATTATTATATATTAATTTAAAGATATCATTTATATATATTAATAAGATATATAGTTTCTTTTTACTTACGGGGGTAATATAATATAATAATTTATCGATTAGTATATATCGATATTATTATTTTAAATTTTTACGTTTGCTTTTTTTATTAACCTCGTTAATCTCGTTTTATAATTTAGTTAGTTTTTTATTTTATATAGTTTGGTTTTTAACTAATTGTTTTATTAATTTATTAAGTCGTTTATCGGTTTTATATCCGTTAATAATTTTTAACTTAAAATTATTATAGATTATTATTTCGAAAATTGAATATTTAAAATTATCTATTATATTATTTAGACTCACGTCTGGACTACTATAGCTAGAGGTAGGGCTCTAGTATGGGTACCAATTGTATATTTACAGATAGATGGGAAGGAAAGCTATTTCGGACTATGGGAATTGCTCAGAAAACTTAAGCCGGGTGCCCCGCCGGGCGGTGACCATTCTGCCGTGCCGTTGCCGATTGACATACGGGAGTACGTAGCAACAGGTGGTCTGTGCGCCTGGTACGTACCTTCCGTAACTTTTAGTTCCGATTTAGTTATATATTTTTTTTATAATATTTTTAGGCGTATTAATTATCGGAAGTCGGGATAATGCGTTTAATATAAGATTTATTTTACCTAATATATATTAAATATTAAAATAAAATATAAATAGATATATCGATATTATTATTAATCGGCTGTTTATTTTAATTATATTTATTATTTTTAAGTTTATTTAATTAACGATCCCTTTCGTTACTTTATAGTTTATTAATATAACGATTAGGTATACGTAAGATTATAATTATATTTATAAGTTTCGGTATATTTATACTAAATAAGATATCTCGAGTTTTATCGATTTATAATTTCTTTTTATTTTAATTAGTATTTTTAACAGAAATATAATAGGTTATATTATATCGATACAAATTATCTGTTTATTTTATAATGCGTTAAGGTAAAATATTATAATCCCGTATTTTTTTTTTTCGATATATTTATTTTTATAAAAGTTAATTTGTTATAGTTTTAGTAAATTAGGTAAGCTTTTTTAGTTAGTTATTTTTATAGGATTTTAAATAATAGTCGTTTTGTTGCCGTAGGTATAAACTATTATTTCGACGTCTATTGTTTTTTTACAGTTATCGTTATAGGTATTATTTTCGATTTTTATCTTTCCGCTAATATATTTGTTTTTTTTGTTATAGCGGATTAGCTTTCTGCTAGTATTAAGGGATATATTTATATAAAAATACCGTTATGCCGATATATTTCTCGATATCGGCTAAGATTTTTAGCATCTTTAATTTTTTAATTGTTTCGACTCGGTTTCTGGTTATTATAATGCTATATTTATCGATAACGAAACTAAGTAGTCGGATTAATAAGTAGCCGAGAAAAAACTTTTTAAGCGATAGTGCGAGTTTAATTTTATAATATATATTAAATATATTATCGAGGTTTTTAATATACCTATTTTTAATATTATTATATATAACGATATTATCGATATAAGCTTTTATATAGTCGTTATATAATTTTAGTTATTAGTTTATAAATTTTTATATATATATTAGTAAATTATAAAAATTTATTAATATTATATATAAAATTTCTAGTTTTTTTGGCGATATAACTATTATACGGTATTTATGCTTTTCCGCTACCGGTAATTAATAAAAAAACGCCGATACATTTATAATTAATATATATTTCTTACTTTTAAATTTGCGGATAATATTACTTTAATGCGGTAATAAATAAATGTCTGGCATTATTACCTTATTAATAAGGCGTATATCGATAATAATTCGACCTTTTTTTTTTATCGACACTTTTATATATTATAAAATAAAGATATTTAAAAAGGGTTAGTTTTAATATTTAGCTTATTTTTCCCGTTTTATATATACTTTCGAATGTTTCGTTAACGATAGTTTAGTTTTTAAAACCTAAAAGATATTATTTAAGCGGCTTATATATTTATTATTAATTATTATATAAGTCGACTTTTATTTTTTCGTTTTCCGGTAAATCGATTATTCCTTTATTATATTATATATTTCGTTTTTATATTATTTATATTAATCGGCGGTTAAAATGTAGGTTTAATATATAGTAATATATACCGTTCCTAATTAACGTTTCTGGGATATTTTCGGGTTAATTTATCCCGAGCAATAGCGGCTTTTCCTTATATCGAGTATAAAGTTTTAGTCTAACTAATTTCTATATATCGTTAATAGTTAATTAGCCGGCAAAAAATGTTTTTATTACATTATTATCGACGTTAAATTCTGTAAAGAAATGTAAGCTTAGCTCGTTAATAAAGGTATAATTATTTAAATTAAAAGCTATTATTATTTATATTATTATGGCCTTTTTTTATAATATATAGAAATAGTTATCGTTGTTGTAATTATCGATAATATTTATTTTAATATTTCGATAAATTTTTATCGGTTTATTTATATTATTAATAAAAGAAATCGCTTTAACTGTATTAGTGTTAGTAATATTATAAAATGCGCCGGGAAATTATATATAAAATATGAAATCTCGATTTTCGGGTAGATTCTTATAATTAACGGGTATTAAAAGTATAATATAAAAAGGTATATTTACGTTAGCTTTTATAAGTATTTAGCGGCGAGTTTTTTATCGTTATTTAATAAATGTAATCGGTATAGTTATATTGTCATATAATATTATTATTATTACTTTATTAAGCTAATTAATTACGACGTTATATTTATAAGTAAACTTATTTCCTAATAGAAAGTTTAGTTATAATAAATCGTTATAAATTTATATTTTAATAATATATTCGCTAATATAATTTTTATTATAACAATTTTTTCCGAATATACTAAAATTGAATTTAACTATTTGCTTTAAATCAATTATACCGTTTACCCCGCTTAATTTTATATTTTTTAATAAGGTTATAAGTTCGTAATCCTTAACGAAATCGTTAAGTTATATTTTAGTAACCAGTTTATATAATATACCGTTATCGATATAAACTGTCGATTTTTTATTATAAGCGATTACTTTAATTTATATATAGGTATATTTTTTTAATAAATTTAATTAGTTCTTTTATATCGGTTTTATTTTTATTGTTTTTAATTAAGTAAAATCGATTATTTCGGTATTTTCGGGGTCGTTTATAGTTAGTAGGTAATTTTTGTTAATTTTTTCGACCGTTAGTTTTTTATAAATAAACTTTATATTATTTTCGATAAAAAATAATTTTTTATCTAATTATAAGGCGTTAAATTTAATTAAAGATAGGTAATATTTATCGATAATTTATTCGACCGATAGCTTTTAATATACCGTTTTTAATTTCGGCTTTAAAGCTATATAAATATTCGAAAAAACGTAAATAAAATATTTATTTCGTAACAAAAATACTATATCGCATTTTCGATAGGTTTATTTAATTACTTATTTATTATTATTATATAATATATATTAAAATAATAAATAAAAATTATTAATATTATATTGCTATTTATTTTTTTTAACGTTTTTATAATCGTCTATTATAATATAGCTATTATTATATAATTTATTTTCGTTCTCCTTACGTTTTTTATCTTCCTATTAGCACCAGATTTTATCGTTTATAAAATTAAAGTTATTTTATAATACGGGCTTAATTTATTAACGCTATCGACGATATAGCTATCGTTAGTTATAGCGGCGTTTTTAACGGTTTCGGAAGTTGTTTTTACGGCTACGGAATCGGCTTTTATTTCGGAATTAACAGCGATTGTTCTAGCTGGGGCGATAGCTGTTATATTATCGATTATTCTAGCCTCGGTAGCTATTATATTGTCGGTTATCCTGGCTTCGGTAGTTTTTTTTCTGGTAAAAGTATCCGCGTTTTTAGTTTTTATAGGCATTATATTTATCGAAGCGGTATCTATTTTTATTATTCGACTAATAGGAATTATAATTATCGGTCGCTAGCTTATTATCGGCCGATATTAAGCTGTCTTTTTTATAAAAATTATATGCGGTTAATTTTTTTAGGGTTAGAATTAAGGTATTAATCGCTATCGGGATTATATCCCTGCTATTATTATAGGTATTAAGTCCTTAGTTCCTTTATAATACTATTTATTAATATACTCGCTAGCATTTTTCGATATAAATTAAATATTTATTTAATAATAAATCTATTATAGGTAAATTAATATAGATATAAAATTTAGGCGTAAGCGATTAATAAATTTACGTTATATATTAATAAATTTGCGGTATATAATATACGCAATAAGCGCGGATTATTTTTATTAACTAGTTACGGATTAATTTGTTCTATAAAATATCGTTATTAAAATAAAATATCTTGCGTAATTTATTTAGTGCTTTTTTATCTGTTATTTTAAATTTTTTAAAAAGCTTACGGCATACGTAATTATTATTAACTTTTATTAAAGTTTTATTAGTATCGCTTAATTAAGCGGCCTATTAAATTTAGGTATTGTTCCGTAATAATTAATTGAAGTTTTTAGTAATAATTTCTGTTTTTATATTATTAGTTTTTATGTCCCTAATTATATCGATAAATAAATATACGTTTTACTAATAAACGTTCTTTTTAATAACGATATAATTACTAGTTTTAAAGGCTTAGTTTAAATTTAAATAAAAGAATCCGATATTAAATAATCTCTAGTTATTAAGCTGTTTTTTTTATTAATAGAAGTAATTAATCTCGCGTTATATATTTCGTAATTCTATTATAAATTATTTAATTAAATTTTCCTTTAATTAATTAATAGCGATAGATAATGCTGCCGCGTATTTTATAACTCGTTGTTAGGATTTTTTGTTTATTGTGAATAGTGGCGGTATAAGTAGTAGCGGTAGGGATTAATAGTTTCCTTATTGATTAGGGGCTGGCGGTAGTAGTAGGGGTTATTGATCTAGATTCGGTAGTAGTAGTAGTAGTCGATTTAGCGTTAGTAGTAGTGGTAGTTTTTAACGCTTTCGTTAATCTTAATTTCGTTATTGGTTTTGTCGGTCTTAGCTTTACTTTTATTATTATTAGTTTTGTTGCCTTTAATTAGTTATATAGGTATTATTAAATAACGTTTTTATTATCCGCGGTTTTTTTACGGATTCTTTAAATAATAAGTCGGTTAACGGTAGTAGATTTTGTTGTCGTTTTTACAGCTTTATTATACTTTATAGTATCTTTTCGACTAGCTTTTAATAATTTCCGACCGGTATCGGATTAATTAAATAGAAATTTGGTAGGGTTTTTAAACGCTTTTATATAAAAGGTACGTAAGGTGGTTTATTAACGGGTAGGCTATTAACGAGTGGGCTATTAACGAATGGGCTACTAATAGTTAGGCTAGAAATAAAGCTGTCTAATTATATATATACGTATATTTTATCGACAGGGGTTTTAGGGCTTTCGTTAATAAATTATTATTCTTTTTTCTTTTTTATATTATTATCGTTATCGAATAGCTTTCGTTTACTTTCGACTAATTGGGTTAGTAATTACTGATCTCGATTAACGGGTTAATTTTAGTTATTAGACTAATTTTAATTATCGGGCTAATTTTAATTATTAATATTTAAGGTATTATTAATAGGTAGCTGGGATTTAATAAACTTATTAGCCAAATAAATAGCTTGTTATAGCTTATATCTATCTATATATTATTCGTCATTATAACCTATACTTTCGACACCCTTAGACCGGGATATTTGTTTTATTATCGGCTACTATTGCTACATTATTAGCTATTACTAAATTATTAGCTATTACTCTTTAATATATAAGGCGTAATTAATAATCTTTTATAAGGTATTACCTTTTAACTTAATAATCACTTTATATTATAAATATTTATTAATAAATGCGGCAACGCTTAAGGCGTTATATTAGGCTTTTTGATAATATAATAATATAAATTTAAATAGAGATAGGGGTACTTAATAACACTAGCTAACATTAATATTAATATCGCGAATATCGATATCAATATCGAAATTAGGGATAAACAAAGACAGGAGATAAGATAAAAAAGGCTAATCCGAAAGGAGTTCTCCGGCTACTCCGGCTTATAAATTTAATATATTAAACTTAATCGATTTCGTTTATATATATACATAAATATCGTTACTTCTTTATATATATATCGATTTATATATTAAGTTATTAAATAATAACACGAAAACTCAATCGAGGCTATATCGAGATTTGCTTAGGGTAAGGGGAAAACGAATACTATTAAATGTTAGTAATAGTTTTTCTTAGAGTCGTTAGTCGTTAGTTGTTATATATGTCTGACGAATTTCTGGCGGAAACGTTATTAATTTATCGATATAACTTAAAACTGCTATTATATAGGCAGTTAATTAACGGGCTCGATAAAAAGAAAATGATTTTTTATATTATATGGGTCGGCGCGACCTTTTAGCAGGTGCTACTAATTGTAAGATTAATAGATATAATAAAGCTTGTTTTATTAATTAATAATAAGTCCCAAAAGGACTTATATGTGTAGTATGTGTAGCTATAGCTAAGGCCTAACAGCGACTTTTTAATTATTATATTTTATTTTTAGCTTTTAAATATTAATATTATTAAAAAATAGCTCGCATTTATCGGGTATAAGGTCGAATAAAATTTAAGTAATAATATGTAAAAACTGTGCTACCGAATTAGTCTTTTTTTATAATAAAGTCGTTATCCGGAAAAGCCTAATCGGTATCGAAAATATAATATAATCTCTGCTAAATATAGATAATAATATTTAATTATATTTTAAAAAAAAATCCACTATAAAAATTATTACCTGTATAATAAATTTCTCTGTAAATTTATTACAATTATTCGGAAGGAAAGCGTCTCGTATTTATATAGTATTTAGTTTTATAGCCGAATTAATTAATCGAAAGTTTCTATTTTTTTTTTAACTATAAATTAAACGTTACGGTATAAAGCATAAGATTTTTTTAATATTTTATTTTTAAGCTAACTTTATAAAACATTTAAAACCTGTATTTTTAGTAGCGCTAAAATAGAAATTAATTTAGCTTGCTATATATTATATAATATTATTTTAATTTTATATAAAAAAGACATTTTTTTTTAATTCGGCCGATTTTTATAAAGTCCTAAGCTAGTGCTATTTTTTATCGATAAAAAATTTCGATTAGTATTACTTTTTTTTAATTTATAAGCTTTATATTTAGTAGCTTTATTTTAATAATATTTAAACGTTCTTTTATTAATTTGATATTTCGTAATACAGAAACGAAACGCGAAATAATACCTTTATATTTCTTATTTATTTTAAATATATTTTAGGGTTCGAAATTCGGCTTTATATTTTATAATATCGCTTATTTTTAATTAATTAACCCTAAAGAAATTATACTATCCGATTCGGCATTATCGACTGGGTAAATTTTTTATACCTTTAGTTTATATATTATATATAGCTTGATTTCGTTTTTCCGTAATATTTTTTTACGATATAATATTAAATACTACATTACTTATTTAAATTCCTTTCTAATAATTTCCCGTAATAAGCTTAATAAATAATTATTAAATAGTAAGGCTCGTATTTAATCGCTATTTTAAAGCATTTTATTAATAGTAATTTCTATTCGTTTACCGACTTATTTTAAACTTAAGTTATTTTAAATTATATTTTTAAATTTCGCTAGGTTTATTATTGCCGTAATATTTTAAGGCCTTTATTTACTGTCGACCTGGCTTTTAGTATTGTCTTAAGACAGGGTATTAGGGTAAAGAAGGTGCCACTTTATAGCTTTAGCTGATCGGAAGTAATTAAAGCGACGAAATAAAAAAGTCACTTATAACGGCGATTGATCGAAAGGAGAGATATATTTATTATCGGCGGCGAGGCTGTCTAAGCTATATATATTCTATCTGGGAATAAAAAAAAAAAACAAGCGATATATATATGCTATAGCACACTAGCCCCATAACATCCTTTCTAGATTTTATTATAAATATCCTTATTATAAGAAAATCTAATTGATTAATATAAATGTAAAAAGTATTTACCTTATTTATTTTTTAAAAGCTTTCGCCTTAAGTTTAACTGCCTTTCTTTTTTTATCTAATTTTATATACTTTCTAATAAATTTACGTCGTTTTATATGTTTTAATTAATTAGGCTTAATAAAAAAAAGAGTTTTCTATCGATTAATAATAGCTATATGTCTTTTATAATTTACTTAACTATTTTATTTTATAACAAAAATAGGCTGTAGTTATTTTTCCAGCGCGGTAAATTTATTTTTTACCTATTTATATAAAATATAGGCCTTTTTATTTCGATAGGTAGCTTTTTATCGTTCTTTTAGGAGAAATTAATATTAATCGAGATTTAAAAAACTTATATAAGCTTTATATAGTTTAAGTTAGTGTCGGGATATCTTTTTCGCTTAAAATAAGCTAAGGGTAAAAATAAGCTTAAATTCGGGTTCTCGTTCTAGTTTATTAAAGCTATCGGGTTAATTAATAACTTTATAAACTACTATTTGCTTTATTTTCGTAATTTAGCTTTTTATTTTTTGTTTTTTGTTAATAAAATAAGGATTTTTATAAAAGCGAAAAAATGTAATAAGGGAATAAAAAAAGCGAAAGATTAAATAAGCTACTTAAAAGTTATAATTAAACTTATTCTATTATTATATTATTTAAATAAGTCTAATATAAACAGAAATTATATTATTTTACTAAACCTAAATTTAGCGTAATTAATTAAAAGTAGCCCGAGCTTTTTTTTTATTACAAATATTTATAAAATTAAACAAAAAAATAATATAAGTTTTTACTAATATAACGATTAAAAAGAAGTGAGGGCTATTTTTTTTTAATGTTAGTAGCTATAAGGTTGCATAAATATATAAATGCCGTTAATATAAGGAACCGGGAGTTATTTAAGATAATCCGAAAAAGGAATTGGTTGTTAATTTAAGTAACCTTTTAATTAAGTTTTATAATAGTCTTAAGGTAAACTTGTGAGACCTGTGTATGTAATAAAGCTTGTCTTATTGATTGATAATAAGTCCCGAAGGGACTTATATAGCTATAGCTAGGCCTAACAACTGCCCCTTTACGAAATGATCGATAACCTGTCGATCTCTCTTTTCTTAGTATAACAAAAGAAAACTCTCCTTAATTTTGATTTTTAAAGCTATAGCTAAGTGGATGTCCTTTTCGCCTTGATTTTTATTTTCTTACTCTCTCTTTTTTTAACGTAATAAAAGAAATTAATAAAGGAAAAAAAATTGATAGCTTTTTAGTTAATATTAGTGCTATATATTATCGAGGCGAGAGAAGCGGTAATATATCGTAAGGACAGTATATATGTCGATATTAATTATTATATTAAAAAATAGTATATATATTAAATAATGTTAGAGATAGTTGCAAAAATAATATATATATCGATACTGGTTATTATATTAAAAGATAATATATATATTAATTAATATTAAAGATAGTTATAGAAATAGTACGTATGTTAATGCCGTAAAAATAATATAACGAATAAGGAAATAATTATACGTAAGGCAGTATATATATTAGTGCTATAATAAGGGATTACTTTTTAACAAAAGGTAATATATATATTAATTAATAAGCGAAAGTAGTTAATAATTAAAAAATAATACTAATTAAACGAAAAAAGACCTAACGTTTTTTTGCTAAAGTTATAAAAGCGCTAGAGAACTTTTTTTTACGTTTTTATAGTTATAGCTTATATAAAGAGGGTGCCGTATTATCGTTATTATTGTTATTATTATCGTTATTATTAATATATTAAGGTTTTGCTAGGACTTTAGTAATAAATAGTTTTTGCTTGATTAATTTTAGCGGCTTTTACTTAATTAGTTTCGGTTTTTTGGCGTATTTTTTAAAGGGCTTGCTTAATTTCGGAAGTTTAAGTATTATCGATAATTTCGGTAGTATTAACGGCTCGGGTATAAGTAATTTTAGTAATTCTGTTATTAATATAGTCGTTATTGCTAACGCCGTTATCGATAGTTTAGGCTTTTATATTATAAATGCCGGTTCTTCTAGCTTAACCGGCTGAAATAGCTTGATTAGCTGGAATAGCTTGGTTGGCTAGAGTAGCTTAGTTAGCTGGAGTAACTTTTTGGTTAGCGTAATTACTGTTGTCGATATCGGCGATAGCTATAATATAAGGCTTAATGCCGGCTTCGATTCTAGGGACCGTACTATTAATCGATTGATTTAATAGCTTAAGTTTTTAGTGCCTTTTTTAACTTGTTTTTTAATATATCGCTTTAGATATTTAAAATCGATAATTGTTATTATATAGTTTGCTATTTAAGATTACAATATGTAATACTATAGTACGCTCGCTATTTTCTTATCGATATTATTATTAATAGTTCCGAGGCTTTTTTTAATTGTTTTAAGTTTTTGGTCGATATTTTTATTAATCGTATAGATTTTTTTATCGATATTAAAATTGATCCGGTATAAAATCTCGGCGATATATTATTATATCTCGTCTTTATTTACGACGTCTGTTTTTAGCTTATTAATTATTTATAATATATTAACTCGTATTTTATTAACCGCGTTATTAAGTTCTATTTTATCGATATAATTACGTTATTATATATTTTAAATTACTTTTTCGATCTTTATAATTTTAACAGTAAAATTATTTTCCGATTTAAGAAATTTTAACGTTATTTCTTTCGTACTATCGGTAACGGGTTTAGTTAGGATTAAGTTCTATAGCGGTATTTTATTATCGTTATTATTATTATTTTTTAAGTCGCTATCGCTATTATTTTTTTCGTTACTGTTGTATTTTTTATTACTGTTATCTTATTTATCGCTATTTTTATTATCGTCGACAAGTAAATCTAGCGTCGATAAATCTAGCGTTAATAGTTAAGCGGGTTTTATATTTAGCTACATTAAATCCGGGGCTGTCGCTTTTTAAAACGATAGTATAATTTAAGCGCTTTTTAATTATAGTAACTAAACTAATCTACACTAATAAAATAAAATATCGATAATACCAGACATTATTTCTATTTTTTATAAAGTATTGCCGTATATTCTAATAGTTTCGAGCTTTTCGGCAATTAGGAGCTCCTAATTTTAACGGGTTTGCCAGTTCGATAATAATCTCTCTTACTTAATTAATTCCAATTTTTATTTAATATTTCGATAGGGCTTAATAACGCTTAACTATATGTAAGGAGGTATTTAAAATAATATTTTTATAATACCGTTATCGTTAACGTATTCTTTTAGCGGGTAATGTTCCACCACATTTTTTTAGTATTTTTTAGGGTTATCGGCAGATATAACTAAAGCCGCGTTGTTAATTTTATAGTTACTTTTATTAACATACGGATAGCGTTATTTGCTTACGAAATTGTTAACCTTTATTGCTAATTTAATTTTATTAACTACTATATTAATATCGTTCTTTTCCTTATAAAGACGGCGTTATTCCGAGGGCTTTAAGTTAACCCCTTTTTTTTCCTAATTAATTATATCGAAATAATTAGCTATATTACTAGTTATCGGTTATTAAATACTGTCGATATGCTTTTGTAATATATCGTTAGGCGTAAGAAATGTCGATATTATATTAATAATTAAAGTTGTCGTAATTATAATTATTATAAGGATTAAAAAAGTAGAAGCGGTTAAGTTAAAGGGAAAATATTTGTGGAAAGGATATATATATAAAAGGAAGTATGTGTGGGGTATATATAATTAAAGTATATATAAGTCGGTTATGGGATAATAGTAAGATTATAATAAATTATTATTATTATAAAATAGTAATAAAAGTATAGTAAATTATTATTATTATAGGAAAAGTGCCGGTAATAATATTTAGCTATTATGTCGAGTTGGTTATAATATCGTTAATTAATATAGTCTGTCGATAGGGTATACTAATTATTGTTTTATATTATAGTTATTATATATTATACTATCGTTAATCTTATCTATCGATAGCGTATATTAATTTAGTAATTTTTATTAAGGTATCGGTATTTCTATATTTATTTTTGGTATAATATCGACTAGTTTTTAATCGTCTATTGTTTCCGGTACTTCTATTTATACTAATTTATTATCTATTTTTTTATATTTTAGTTCCTTTAAGGTTAGCTTATATTTAATATCGAATTTTATTACTAATTCTGCTATATTTTATATAAGTAATTTCTTAAGGTACTATTAATTATCGATTACTATATAGCCTTTTTATTTAATAAAGTATTCTAAAATTAGCCGTCTCCCGGTACAATTAATTTGTCGTTTTAACAGTTGTTTTATTTCGTACGATTTAAATTTGTCGTCGTTTTTTTCGATAATAACTTATTTAGGTATTAGTTACTTTCGACTATAAAGGTCTAGTTTTTTTGGAGCGGGGAATAAATATACGACTAAGATTATTCGGTATATTTACTAATGTTATAGGAAATTAAGTTTATAAGCTAAATCGCCGATTTATTTAATAACTATTAACGGGCTTATTTATTATTTCGACCACTTTTATAATAATTTGCCGGGTAAAATATAACTTTTATATAGTTATAGATATATTTTATTGCCGATATCGAAAGCGATAGGGTTATATTTACTATTGTACCTAATTTTTAAATCTATAGCCGCGAAATCGATAGCTATTTTTGCCTCTTTTTAATAAAGTTATCTTATTATATCGAAATCGATATTATTATATAATATTTCTAGCGATAATATAATTAATTTAAATTTAAAATCGTAGACTATTTTATTTGGCGATTTATTTAATATCGATAACTTAAAGTTATTAAGGTTATATTATAATGCTAGTATAATATCAGGCTATAGTACGTCTATTATATTATAGTAATATTATATAGCTATTTTAACGTTTTAATTTTGTCGTTTGGATTATCTGTCGGTTTAAAAGTAATAGTTTATTAATATTGCTAATTTAGTATTAAATTTGGCGAATATTATTTACTATATATCAGATATAAATTTTAAGTTTTTATCCGATATAGCTTTAAATAAAATTCTCTAATTATATAATAAAAATACGCGTAATATTAATATCGCCTAATTTTTAGCTTTATATATAATATATTCTAGTATTAATATACTTTTTTTGTTAAATTTATATACTATAGTTATTAATGTATCGAAATTATTATATCCGTTAATATACCAGAAGTAGCCTTTCGATAAAACTGTCGGTAATTTTATAATAAAATCTTATATTACGGTATAAAAAGGTATAATAGGGTTATTAATAAGTAATAATTCCCTTATTAGCTTATTTTTATTTTATTTAAGTTCTAAATATTATAGGTAGTACTTAACGTAAGTTTTTACTTTTTTTATTAAGTTTTAAATTATAACTTTATCGAAGTTTTATATTATTTGCTTAAAGCTAAAATAATATTTATTATTATATATTAGTTCGAGGACGTTATTTATATATATTAATGGGATATATAGTTTTTTCTTACTTACGGGGGTAATATAATATAGTAATCTATCGATTAGTATATATCGATATTATTGTTTTAGATTTTTACGCTTGCTTTTTTTATTAATCTTATTAATTTCGTTTTATAATCTAATTAGTTTTTTATCCCGTATAATTTGGTTTTTAATTAGCTGTTTTATTAATTTATTAAGTCGTTTATTAGTTTTATATCTGTCGATAATTTTTGATTTAAAGTTGTTATAAATTGCTATTTCGAAAATTAAATATCCGAAATTATTTATTATATCGTCTAATTCCGATTTAGTTATATATTTTTTTTTTATAATATCTTTAAGCGTATCGATTATCGGAAGTCGGAATAATGCGTTTAATATAAGGTTTATTTTGCCTAATATATATTAGATATTAAAATAAAATATAAATAGGTATATCGATATTATTATTAATCGGCTGTTTATTTTAATTATATCTATTATTTTTAGGTTCGTTTGGTTAACGATTTTTTTCGTTATTTTATAGTTTGTTAGTATAACAACTGGATATACGTAAAATTATAGTTATATTTACAAATTTCGGTATATTTATACTAAATAAAATATTTCGAGTTTTATCGATCTATAATTTCTTTTTATTTTAGTTAGTATTTTCGATAAAAATATAATAGGTTATATTATATCGATACGGACTATTTGTTTATTCTATAATATATTAAAGTAAAATATTATAATCCCGTATTTTTTTTTTTTCGATATATTTATTTTTATAAAAGTTAGTTTATTATAGTCTTAATAAACTAGGTAGGCTTTTTTAGTTAATTATTTTTATAAGATTTTAAATAATAGTCGTTTTATTGTTATAAATATAAACTATCGTTTCGATATCTATCGTTTTTTTGCGGTTATTATTATAGGTATTATTTTCGATTTTTGTCTTTCCGCTAATATATCTATTTTTTTTTATTATAGCGGATTAATTTTCTGCTAGTACTAAGGGATATATTTACGTAAAAATATTATTATACCGATATATTTCTTAATGTCGGCTAAACTTTCCGGCATTTTTAGTTTTTTAATCGCTTTAACTCGGTCTTTAATTATCGTAATGCTGTATTTATTAATAATAAAACTAAATAATCGAATTAATAGGTAGCTAAAAAAAAACTTCTTAAGTAATAATGCGAGTTTAATTTTATAATATATATTAAATACGTTATTAAAATTTTTAATATACCTATTTTTAGTATTATTATATATAATAGTATTATCGATATAAGTTTTCGCGTAATTATTATATAGCCTTAATTATTAGTTTATAAATTTTTATATATATATTAATAAGTTGCGGAAACTTATTAATATTATATATAAAATTTCTAATTCTTTTAGTAATATAACTATTATACGGTATTTATATTTTTCCGCTATCGGCAATTGGTAAAAACATGCTGATATATTTACGACTAATATATACTTTTTGCTTTTAAATTTGCGGATAATGTTATTTTAATACGGTAATAAGTAAATGTTTAATACTGCCACCTTATTAATAAGGCATATATCGATAACGATTTAACTTTTTTTTTTTGTCGACGCTTTTATATATTACAAAATAGGGATATCTAAAAAAGGTTGGTTTTAATATCTAGTTTATTTTCCCCGTTTTATATATATTTCCGAACGTTTTATTAATAATAGCTTAGTTTTTAAAACCTAAGGGGTATTATTTAGGCGGCTTATATATTTATTATTAATTATTATATAGGTCGACTTTTATTTTTTTGTTTTCCGGCAAGTCGATTATTCCTTTATTATATTATATATTTCGTTTTTATATTATTTATATTAACCGGCGGTTAAAATATAAGTTTAGTATATAGTAATATATATTATTTTTAGTTAAGGTTTTTAGGATATTTTTAGGTCGATTTACCTTAAGTAATAGCGGCCTTTTCTTATATCGAGCGTAAAATTTTAGTCTAACTGATTTTTATATATCGTTAATAGTTAATTAGCCGGCAGAAAGTATTTTTATTACATTATTATCGACGTTAAATTTTATAAAGAAATGTAAGCTTGGCTCGCTAATAAAGATATAATTATTTAAATTAAGGGCTGCCGTTATTTATATTATTATAGCCTTTTTTTATAATATATAAAAGTAGCTATTATTATTATAATTATCGATAATACTTATTTTAATATTTCGATAAATTTTTATTAGTTTATCCGTATTATTAATAAAAGGAATCGCTTTAACTGTATTAGCGTTAATAATATTATAAAATACGCCGGGAAATTATATAAAAAATATAAAATCTCGATTTTCGGGTAAATTCCCGTAATTAACGGGTATTAGGAATATAATATAAAAAGGTATATTTATATTAGCTTTTATAAATATTCGGCGGCAGGCTTTTTATCGTTATTTAATAAATATAATGTCTTGGGACAGGGTATTAAGGTAAAGGGGGTGCTATTTTATGGCTTTAGCTGATCGGAGGTAATTAAGGCGATAAAATAAAAGAGTTATTTATAACGGCGATTAATCGAAAAGAAAGATGTGTTTATTATCGGCAATAAGGCTATCTAAGCTATATATGTTTTATTTAAGAATAAAAGAAAAAAATAAGCGATATATATATGCCACGGCATATTAGCCTTATAATATCCTTTTTAGATTTTGTTATAAATATCTTTATTATAAGAAAATCTAATTGATTAATACAAACGCAAAAAGTATTTACCTTATTTACTTTTTAAAAGCTTTCGCCTTAGGCTTAATTACCCTTCCTTTTTTATTTAGTTCCATATACTCTTTAATAAACCTACGTCGTTTCATATGTTCTAATTAATTAGGTTTAATAAAAAAAGGAGTTTTCTGTCGATTAATAACAGCCATATATTTTTTATAGTCTGCCTAACTATTTTATTCTATAGAAAAAATAAGCTATAATTGTTTTCCTAACGCGGTAAATTTATTTCTTACCTATTTATATGGAATATAAGCCTTTTTATTTCGATAGGTAATTTCTTGTCGTTCTTTTAAAAAAGGTTAATATTAATTAAAATTTAGAAAACTTATATAAACTTTATATAATTTAAGCTAGCGTCGGGAAGTCTTTTTTGTTTAAAATAGGCTAAAGGCAAAAATAAGTTTAGGTTCAGGTTCTCGTTTTGGTTTATTAAAGCTATCGGGTTAATTAATAATTTTATAAGTTATTGTTCGCTTTATTTTCGTAATTTAGCTTTTTATTTCTTATTTTTCGTTAATAAAATAAGGATTTTTATAAAAGCGAAAGAATATAGTAGGGGAGTAAAAAAAGCGAAAAATTAAATAAGCTACCTAAAAGCTGTAACTAAACCTATCCTGCTGTTATACTATTTAAATAAGTCTAATATAAGTAGGAGCTATACTATTCTGTTAGACTTAGACCTAGTATAATCGATTAAAAACAGCCCGAGCTTTTTTTCTATTACAAGTACTTATAGAGTTAAACGAAAAGGTAATGCGAATTCTTACTAACATAACGATTAAAAAAAAGTGAGGGCTGCCTTTTTTTTTAATGTTAGTAGCTATAAAGTCGCGTAAATATATAAATGCCGTTAATATAAAAAATCGGGAATTATTTAAAATAATCCGAAAAAAAAACTGGTCGTTAATTTAAATAACTCCTTAATTAAGCTTTATAATAGTTTTAAAGTAAACCTTTATCTTAATAAGTCCTTTTTTAAAAGTAGTAATACTTATTTAAATTATAGCAGCTATAGAAGTAGTATTGTAATATTAACGCTTATAATAAGCTAAAAAAGCATTATATAAACTTAATGCTTTATTTACCTTTTATTTATCTTTATTATAACTAAAAGGGGCGTTTCGATTAAAAATAAGTTTAGGTATTTTATTGCTTTTAACTAATAAAAAATCTGTTTTTAAAAAATCGACGATTTATTTAATTTCTTGCTTTAAGTACTATAGCCTATTCTTAGTCCAAGATTTAAGTTTATATATCTTAATAAAAAAGCCGCGAAATTAATTAATAGTGTAGAAATTAATATTAGCTGCTATAACAAACGTACTAGAATTTAAAAGGGGAAGCTGCTTTTATAAGGGCGAATTAGTAGGTAAGGTTATTTTAGCCTTATATTTAAAGTCGGAATTAGCTGCAAACTTAATTTTAGCCTTATCTTTAGGTATAGCTTTAAACTCAATATTAACTTTTAAAACAGGCTTAAGGTTTTTACGGGCCGCTTAATTAACCTTCTTATTTTTGTTCCGGTTCTTATGCCTATTTTTTCTTTTTTTGGGTAACTTTTTAGATTGCGACAGCTATAACGACATTTTAATATATAAAAAGTAAGGTTTAAGGTATAACGCTATAGCGATAAGCTAATATAAAATTATAAAAAAACTAAACTAATTAATTAAAAACGATAAAAAGTAAAAAAAAAAAGTTAACAAATAGTTAAGTAAAAGTTATTAATAAATTGGTATAAAAAAAACTTTTTTACGCTAGGTTTTAGTTTATAATAAATAAAGGTAAGTTAAAAAATCTTTCCTATTTTTAATTAGTCGTTTAAATTTATAATAAGCTAGATATTAAATATAATAGGGCATTTAAGTTGTTATTACTAATTTTAAAAGTCGGCTTACTTAATCTAGCCTTAATACGCTTTCTAAACTGCTTATTATACCCTTTATCTATTTTATTCTTACATTTTATACCTTTTTTTCTTTTTAACAACTATCAACCTAACTATTTATTCTTTATTTTCGTTTTATAATATTTATTTAATTAATTATTCGCAGTTATATCGCAAGGCTCGTTTTTATATAAGGGGCAGAAAGGAAAAAAAAAAACTCCTTTTATTAGGCCTTTACGTAAATCGTCCATTCCTTTCTCCTTTATAAAAGGTCTTATATCTAAAAATTAAATCTCTTATTATAATAGTGTTAATCGAGAACTAAATAACCTTAAACGTTTTTATCGGGTTATAACAGTTTATTAAAATCTAATAAATATTTAAGATAAAACGCGCATTAGTAATCCTCCTTCTAGAACTTATAAAACAGGTATTAAATTCCCGCTGTTTAATCGAGTTAAATCTTATTAAAATAACCTTAATTTCCGTAATTTTCCTTCTCGACTTCTTTATTTTGTTTTATTCTATTATCGCTTCCCTTTTAAAATAGGTAAATCGGCTATACAAATAGCTAGGGACTTTTGTTATTTCTTTTTTTCTATCGATTTATACCTTAACGTTAAGCTTCTTTCGCGTTTTAGGTCTGCCGTTTTTAAACGATCGAAAACTCCCAGCTCGATAATAAAAAACGTTAATTATATTTTTAGTCTCTATTTTAATATTAAACCTAGTCGCCTTAATTTAAAGACTAATAAAAATAAGCTATTTTAATTTTAGAAGAATAATATAAGCCGCTATTTTTTAAAAGCTAATATAATAAATAAGTTTATCCGGGTAAATCTTTTTTTTATTTAACGCATATAATTTCTACTAATTAATATAAGATAATTTAATTAATAAAAATTAAATTCCTTAATAGTCTTAAAAAAGGTCGGTATTATATTTAAAAATTTATAGCCTCGAAATTCTATTGTAAAAATTAAATATAAAAGCCTACCTTAAAATATATTAAATATTTTAAAATAACGAAACACCTTTTCGATTAACGATACCCTTTTTTTATCGAAATCTACAAAACTAACCCTATTAGTAATTTAATATTTCGTTTAATTAAAAATCGCTATATATAATTTAAAATCTTTATTTAAAAATATAGTACCTATAATAAAATCTTTTGCTAGCTTTATAAAAATCGGTTCGTTAGTTTTAAGGACGGGCGCTATAATAAAATATAGCTATTTTATAAATATCGATTAATAAAAAGCTAGTTCGGAAGTTCGTATAAAAATTATATAATCGGTATTTAAATAAATAAATATTCGTTCCGGGATAAAAAATATACGCATTTAAAAGCTTATCGATCGAGAGATCCTTTTTTTAATAGCGATATTAACTATAATAATTCTGCTTTAATAAATCGTTTTTAGGGTAATATATATCTGAGCTAAATTATTAAAGAAATCTATTCTTTTTTACCGAAATCGTAAATGGCTTTATTTATAGCTCGTAATAATTTCTTTTATTTAATTAATTAGTTATATATTAAAATTTATATCTATATTTTTTAATTTAAGCTCCTTTTTTTTTATTATTTCTTTATATCTACTATAACCTTATAAAACCTTATTTTTATAAAATATCAATTTATATAAAACGTAAAAAAAAATAATCTAATTTATTAGTATTATTTTTTTAATACTCGATTATAAGTTTCTCGTTCCGCTAATAGTATTCTAGGTAGTTTAATTTTAATTATTCTTTTAGGTATTTTATCTTTTATAATTTTCCAATTTTTATTAAGCTCGACTTTTTTAATTTAGCTATAAGTTACCGGGCCTTTTTATATATTTTTATTTTAATATGCTATATTATCGTCTACTAATTTAGCGTTTTTATAATTATCCCTTATTCCATTATAACCACTTAACTAATAGTTATTATAAAGCTCGCTAAGTTTTTAATACCCTTTTATATCTCGAACAAATCCTTTTAGCTAATTAAAAAAAAATACTCCTTATAATATTACCCCGTCTAATTTTTTAAAAAAAAACCTATTTTGTTTTTGTTTTTTTATAATTCGATAAGGCTTAATCTACTTATATTTTAGCTTCTTATTTTTAGATATATTAATATCCCGTATTATATTATAAAATAAAACTAGGCTACTTTATTTTAATAGTTCTAACCGTTTCCTTAAAGGGTATTATCGATTATTTCGTTCCGCCGCTTCTTTTCGTTTTTTTATTAAAATTTATATTATTTTCGCGATATTTTTATCTTATCGTTTAAATATTTTTACTTTTTTAGTAATAAGATCTTCTTTATTACAAATATCCGACTAATTAAAAACCCGCCAAAATAATAAGACTATTTCGATCGATATAATAAATTTTTTACTATAAACTAATTTGTATAATATAAATCTATATTTTCGTATAAACGTTTAATTAGCTTAAAATATAGCTTTAAATTTCTTAACCTATAATTTGCTAATTTCTCCCGTTATACGCATAAGGGATTTTATAATTAGTCGATAGCTTACTTTTATTTATTCTTACGTCTAAAGGTAATATATAAGTCCGACTTATACTTTAATATTTAACTATATAGCACCTTTAGCTACCTCTGCCTTATTTTCTAAGCCTTTATCGCATTTAATTATTATAGAGATATTATAATTAGTATAGATATAGTCCTAAAAGAATTTTTATATTTTAGTTGCTATAGCATTTTTTAGTGCTTTAGTTTTAGGCTACCTTAATAGCTTATCCTTTATTTCGATAATAGCCGAATATTTATTGTCGCTCGGGAAAAACTAAATATTAATAATCTAAATAGTTAATAACTATTTTAGCGTTAAAAAAAGTCCTTAATTTTTAAATCGTCTATCCGTAAAGGGCTAGTATTTTAGGCAATACTTAACGGCAATTTAAATCTTTTAATATATCCCTTTTTAATAATAAAATTTAATTATTTTATTATAAGTCGATTTTCGTTTTTAATACGTTCTAACTCTCGAGTAGTAATCCTTAATAATACGTTTTTATTAATTAATATTATTAACAATACGCCGTTAGCTATATTTCTTATAAAATTTCCGCTATAAAATTCCCTTTTAAATTATATATTTAATAGCCTTATTCCGGAAATTTATTTTCGTACGATATTGTCTCGTTATATTAAAACTTTTTAGTCGATTAGGTAGTTTTAGGGTACTAAAATATATTGCGATTTTTTAAAAAGCCTTAAACTAGCTTTTTGGCGGGTATAAAATAATAAATAGTAGGGAAAATTCTAGTACTTTATATATTAGTTTATTTAATTAAGGTATTCTTGCTATAAAGACGTTAAGTTAGATATTAATAAAATTATCGACTTTTTTTTTTATTAATTATTTAATTTATCGGATGGCCCTAATAATTTGCGTAATAAATTATCCGTTATTTAATATCGTTTTCTAAAAATATGCCTTATTTCGAAATTAAATATTTTAATAAAAGCTATCTACCGGGTTAATGCTGCGTTAGATAAGCTGGAAAATTTATTATTTAGTTAAGTAATTAAAACTTTAATATCAGTTTCGAGAATAAATTTTATGCCGTAAAAATAATTTCGTAATTGTCGAAAAGACTTAATTACCTTAAAGCATTTTCGTTTCGTAATATCGTAATTAAATTTTGGCTTTTTTTATATACTAAATTTAAATCTTATAGGTTAAATATATCTATTAATTTCCTATTCTAATATATACCCTTATTTTATATCTAACGTATTAATTTTAAGCCAAATAATATATCCGTTTATATAATTAAACATAATTAAATAGGATATATTAATTAACGCTATTTTAAATTTGTCTATAACTTATTATTACTTTACTCCTTATTCCTAATTTGCGTTTTTCCGGAAAAATTTTATTAGTGGTAGAGTAATTAATATATAATATACAATTTATATACGATAATAAATTATAACTCCTAAAAATGCCCGTATTTTAGAAATATTACTATAAAATACCTATTTCGTAATTTTAATAACCTTAGTTTAATTAAAAGAATAATTATTAATACTATATAAATAGCCGATAATAACGGTAGCGTTTTTGTACCAATCGCTTTTTTCCGTATTAGTTATAGCTTCCGCTAGTTTAAAATTAAATAAAACATTATTAATATTTTTTAAATATTTATAAATAAATCGTTTAATTTCTAATGCGATCTTTTAATTATCGTATTTCGTTTTTAGCCTTTTAATACTAATATTATCGAAAAATAGCTCGTATTTATCGGGTATAAAGTTAAATAAGATCCGGGTAATAATACGTAAAAATTATATTACCGAATTAATCTTTTCTTATAGCAAAGTCGTTATCCGGAAAAGCCCGATCGGCGTCGAAAATATAATATAATCTTTACTAAATATAAATAATAATATTTAATTATATTCTAAAAAGAAATCTACTATAAAAATTATTACTTATATAGTAAATTCCTCCGCAAATTTGTTACAATTACTCGGGAGGAAGGCATTTTGTATTTATATAATATTTAGTTTTATCGCCGAATTAATTAACCGAAAGCTTCCATTTTTTTTTAACCACAAATTAGGCGTTACGGTATAGGGTATAGGATTCTTTTAATATTCTATTCTTAAGCCGACTTTATAAAATATCTAAAACTTATATTTTTAGTAGCGCTAAAATAGAAATTAATTTGGCTTATTATATATTATATAATATTGTTTTGATTTTATACGGAAAAGATATTTCTTCCCTAATTCGGCCGATTTTTATAAAGTCTTAAGCTAATGTTATTTTTTGTCGATAAAAAATCTCGATTAGTATTACTTTTTTTTAATTTTTAAGTTCTATATTTAGCAGCTTTATTTTAATAACGTTTAGGCGTTTTTTCGTTAATCTGGTGTCTCGCGGCGCGGAAACGAAACGCGAAATAATGCTTTTATATTTTTTATTTATTCTAGATATTTTTAGGAGTTCGAAATTCGGTTTTATATTTTATAATATTGCTTGCTTCTAATTAATCGACCTTAAAGGGATTATACTATTTAATTCGGCATTATCGACTGGGTAAATTTTTCGTACTTTTAGTTTATATATTATATACAGTTTAATTTTGTTTTTCTGTAATATCTTTTTACGATATAATATTATACGCTATATTGCCTATCTGAATTCCTTTTTAATAGTCTCCCGTAATAAGCCTAATAATTAATTATTAAATAATAAAGCTCGTATTTAATTACTATTTTGGAGCATTTTATTAATAGTAATTTTTATTTATTTATTGGCCTATTTTAAACTTAAGTTATTCTAAACTATACTTCCAAATTTCGCCAGGTTTATTATTGCCGTAATATTTTAAGGCTTTTGTTTATTATTAACCTAGCCTTTAATATCGGCGGTTATTAGTTTTCCGAAAAATTAACGACGTCGGTTAGGGTTTATTTAGCTGGCTTATTATATATAAGGGGTACTACAATCTTAATACCTCCGAAAAATATCGAAACTATTAATAAGCTTCCTTTAAAGTAAATTATTATATGTAATTAGAAAATAAAATTGAGGCCGAGAAATAACGGGAATATAGCCTTAAAATTTCTAACCATATAAATCGGTAGCGGTAAGCTATAGTTTACTAATTATATAAGTCTTTCGATTAGGCTAAAACTCCTAGTTTTATTATTTACTAATATATTAAAGCCGGATTATATAACTCTAATTCTTCGCATAAGTATTTAATATTTAAGAATATATAATTACGTAATAATATTTAATTAAACACTTATATTAATAACTATAATAATTAAGTCCTTATATCTTTTAAAGCTAATCCTTATAATTAATCGGGGTAATAATCGGATATATACTCTAATATTTCGGATAGACACCGGCAAAAGTGTTATAATAATTTAGGTAGTGTTACCGGGTACTATAAATATATTATTAATTGATATATTTGTAAGGCTGTTTTAAAATCTATTAGGCGTAAAAACTAGCTATAATATATTTAATATAAGATTAAATTAGGATTGCTATCTTTATTGTTACTAATTAATTATTTCGGCTAAAAGGATATAAATTATTTTATAAGGCTTTCGATTTATTTTACCCGCTTTATTAAATAGGTATTAGAATAATGTTTTATTAAATCCCGTATAATATTTAATTAAATTATTTTATAAAACTTTAAATCTTTTCGCTGCATTTTTAAAGATCCTTTTTTTCTAGTATTCCGAAATTAAAGCTAAGGCTAATTAATTAGGTATAATACTTTTTGGCTTATTAGCTTAGGTCTGTTTCGGCGTTTTTGGGATTATTAAAAATAAAAAGTTTAGCTTTAATAGTATTTTATCGATCGTTTTTTTTACGGATATACTACTGTTTATATTTTTATACCTTTTTAATATTAAAATGTTAATTTTATTCTTACCTTTATATTAAAACAGCTTAATTACTACTTTATATATAAGATTCCCGCTTTTATTAATAATTAATTCCTTCCAGAAGTAATTTTATAGGTTTATAAGTTTATAAAAAATATTATTTTTTAGGCCCTTTATTTTAATATTATTAACTTTTAAATCTATAGCTAGTATCGTTTCCGGATTACGATTTTATAAATTAGCTGTTAATCGAGTAAAATTATAATTTTATTTAAACTTTATATTTTTTTCGATTTTGCTATATTTATAAAGGTAATAGTAAGCTAATTTCCGAATTTAAGTACCGCATACTTTTATTTTGTATAGGAATTATAGGTAGGCTTAAATAATATTTTTTCTATTTGTTTTGCTTTCGGTAATTATATATTTAAAAAATAAGATGTTTCTAATTTCGGGAGCAGCTTAAAAACTTCCGATAAAATATCCCCTAAATTAATTATTATATTATATTATATCGTCGCGGCTTAACGATACTATTAGAAAATAGGTAGTAAAAAAGTGGCTTAATTTCCCGTAAAGGAAATAAATATCTCGATTATACTTCTGGAATAATGTCGGTCGTAATATATACCGATTGTTTTAATTTTATCGGCTGTTATATTTTTTATATCTTCCTTTTTTATTTGAAGGCCCGGCGCGATAAATATTAAGAGATATATCCCCTGTTTTACGTCTTTAAGTATTTTATTAGGCAGAAGTTTCTTTTTATAGGGCGTAATATTTTAATTTTAATAATATTAATCGAAATTTTTTTATAAATGTAGTAAGATTTTCGTTAGTTTTAAGCTATATAATAGACATTTGTTTTATAGATTTAATTAAGTTTTTTATTTCGTCTAATTAAAAAGATAGAGTTTTTTTTTTTAAGATAACTTTAGGTTGCTTTAGGTTTACTAATAGTAAGCGGAACCGAACCGAACGTTAACGATTAACCGAGTTATTTTTATATAGTTAATTAGGCGAAACTTATTAGATATTATAGCTATTATAGTTTATTAGGCCGACTATAGTATCTGTTTATATATGTATAACGTTCTGGGCTTTTTTATAATCTAGTTCGAAAAGCTTGTTATATAATTTCGAGCAAAACTATATAATTTGTTTAATAACTTTTTAATCGATTTTTTGCTATAAATTATTAACAAAAATGGCGTTTTATTTCTTAATTTTCTTTTATTTCCGGACGTTCTTTACCCGAACCGAATAATTTAAAATATAATAATAAATTTTTATCGGTTTAAATAGTTTATTATTTTTTTTTAGGTTTTTTAATTGTTTTATAGAAGTTTTTATTTATTTTAGGTTACTAATTTTAAAATATCGCTTTAAAACTGCCTTTATTTTCTTTTAAATAGTAATACCTTTTAGTAAAGTTTCGATCCGTTGCTTATTTGTTTAGTTATTTATTTAATATAATATTTCCCTAATTTTAACATTATTTTCTAGGCTGTATTTATCGAATATATATGTTATATTTTCGATTTAATTTGTAATATTATTCCTATCGAATAAAAGTTATAAATAGTTTCGAAAGTCTAACAATATAGCCGTTACTATAAACCTAGTTCTTCCGGTTATAATAAGTCGCTTTTAATTAGAAGCTATATTTTAATCCATAGGCTTTTTGTTGACTTATATATCTTTTGTTATTTTAAGAGATAAAATCTTTTAGCTAATTATTTCTGATTAAGTATTTTAATTATATAATACCGAGTCTTTTTTATCTTATCGGTACTTTTAATTAATAATAAGGTTAATAGTTTTTTAATTGTCGGTTAGTCGGAAAAATCTTTTTTTAATTATATCTGGTATAGTTTAAGATATTTTATTGTCTAGCTGTTTTAATTTTTTAATTATACTTAATTTTAAGGGAATATATTTTATTCTTTTCGATTGTATTAAGTTATAGTTTTTTAATATTTTAGATATAAAATTATAGCTGTTCTTTAGGACGTTAATAATAGTTTTAAAAGTTAGAAGACTTTTAAAAAGGATCTCGATAATAAGTTGCTAACCTAGCTATTATATTATACTAATTAATTAATCGCGTAATAAAATTACCTATAGGCTAATTAAAAGTTTAGATATTATTCTCGTTATTTATATTTTATTTTAGTTTATTTTATAGGTTTAAACTATAGCACGTTTTTATATATTATTTATTATATATTTTATAATTTCCTAATCTTTCCTAATTTTTCGTGCTATTAATCTTCTTATATTTAACTTGCTTTATTAAAATTTATGTTTTTTTGTGTTTTTGTATTACTATATTTTTATATTTCTTATATTTTATATTCTTTATATTTTTATATTTTTGTATTATTAGTTTATTAATATATATTATAGGTTTTTTATAGGTCTTTCTATTAATTTGTTTATTTTTAATATTACTTTTTTATTTTAAAAAATCGTTTACTATTAGTTTTTTTTTTTTAGTTAGTACTTTTTTTTTATAGGTTCGGTTAATTTAGTAGTTTTAGGGATTTTGCTAAAATCCTTCTCTTTTGGTTCTATCTTATTGCTGCCTCTATTTGGACTATTTTTTTCGATTAATTAAAAAGGCGAAGAAGTTAAAGCCTATTTAAGGGAGCTAAATATTTTAGAACAGGGTATTAAAATAGAGGGGGTGCCATTTTATAGCTTTAGCTAATCGGAGGTAATTAAGGCGACGAAACAAAAGAGTCACTTATAACGGCGATTGATCGAAAGAAGAGATATATCTATTGTCGGCGATAAGGCCGTTTAAGCTATATATATTTTATCTAAGAGTAAAAGAAAAAGACAAGCGATATATATATGTCACGGCACACTAGCCCCATAACAATAATCGGTACGGTTATATTATTATATAATATTATTATTATTATTTTATTAGGCTAATTAATTATAACGCTATATTTATAGGTAAACTTATTTCTTAATAAAAGGTTCGGTTATAATAAGTCGCTATAAACCTATATTTCGATAATATATTTGCTAATATAATTTTCGTTATAATAATTTTTTCCGAGTATATTAAGGTCGAACTTAGCTATTTATTTTAGGTCGATTATACCGTTTACCCCGCTTAATTTTATACCTTTTAATAAGGTTATAAGCTTATAATTTTTAACGAAATCGTTAAGTTATATTTTATCGACTAGTTTATATAATATACCGCTATCGATATAAACTATCGATTTTTAGCTATAAGCGATTATTTTAATTTATATATAGGTATATTTTTTTAATAAATCTAACTGGTTTTTTTATATCAGTTTTATTTTTATTGTTTTCGGTTAAATAAAGTCGATTATTTCGGTATTTCCGGGATTATTTACGGTTAGCAGGTAATTTTTGTCGATTTTTTCGACCGTTAGTTTCTTATATATAAATTCCGTATTATTTTAGATAAAAAATAGTTTTTCGTTTAATTATAAAGCGTTAGATTTAATTAAAAATAGGTAATATTTATCGATAACTTATTTGGCCGATAGTTTTTAGTATACTATTTTTAATTTCGGCTTTAAGGCTATATAAATATTCGAGAAAACGTAAGTAAAATATTTATTTCGTAATAGGAATATTATATCGTACTTTCGATAAGTCTATTTAATTATTTATTTATTGTTATTATATAATATATATTAAAATAATAGGTAAAAATTATTAATATTATATTACTGTTTATTTTTTTTAACGTTTTTATAATCGTTTACTATAATATAGCTATTATTACGTAACTTATTTTTGTCTTTTTCGCGCCTTTTGTCTTTTTATTAGCACTAAATTTTGTCGTTTATAAAATTAAAGCTATTTTATAGTATAAGCTTAATTTATTAACGTTATTAACGATATAGCTGTCGTTAGTTATAATAGCGTCCTTAGTAGTCTCGGAAATTACTTTTACGGCCGCGGAATCGGCCTTTATCTCGGAATTAACGGGAACGATTATTTTAACTAAGGCGATAGCTATTATATTATTAATTACCTTAATTTCGGTAGCTATTATATTATCGGTTATCCTAATCTCGATAGTTTTTTTTCTGGTAAAAGTATCCGCGTTTTTGGTTTTCTCGGGCATTATAATTACGGCTGTCGAAGCGGTAACCCCCTTTATTATTCGACTAATAGAAATTGTAGTTATCGGTCGCTAACTTGTCGTTAGCCGATATTAGGTTGTCTTCCTTATAAAAATTATATACGGTTAATTTTTTTAGGGTCGGGACCGGGGCGTTAATTGCTATTAAGATAGTATTATTATTATAAGTACTAAGTTTTTAATTCCTTTATAATACTATTTATTAATATATTCGCTAGCGTTTTTTAATATAAATTAAATATTTATTTAATAATAGACTTATTATAAGCGGGTTAATATAAATATGGAATTTAAGTATAAGCAATTAGTAAATTTATATTATATATTAATAAATTTACGGTATATAATATACGTAATAAGCGCGGATTATTTCTATTAATTAATTACGGATTAATTTATTTTATAAAATATTATTATTAAAATAAAATGTCTTATATAATTTATTTAGTACTTTTTTATTTATTATTTTAAATTTTTTAAAAAGCTTACGGCACGCGTAATTATTATTAACTTTTATTAAAGTCTTATCGGCATTACTTAATTAAGCGGCCTATTAAATCTAGGCATTACCTTATAATAATTAGTTAAAATCTTTAGTAATAATTTCCGTCTTTATTTTATTAGTTCTTACGTTTTTAATTATGTCGATAAATAAATATACGTTTCGCTAATAAACGTTCTTTCTGATAATAACGTAGTTGCCGGTTTTAAAAACTTAATTTAAATCCGGGTGGAAAAATTTAATATTAAATAATCTCTAGCTATTAAATTACTCTTTTTATTAATAAAAATAATTAATCTCGTATTATATATTTTATAATTCTGTTATAAACTATCTAATTAGATTTTTTTTTAATTAATTAATAGTAATAAATAATGCTGCCGTATATTTTATAACTTATTGCTAGAATTCCTTGTTTATTGTAAATAGTAGCGGTATAAGTAGTAGCGGTAGGGATTAATAGTCTCTTTATTAATTAGGGGTTGGCGGCAGTAATAAGGGCTATTGATTTAAATTCGGTAGCGGCGGTAGTAGTCGATCCGGTATCGGTAGCGGTAGTTAATTGTTTCGTTGTTTTAAGCTCTATTATTAATTTTATCGTTCTTAGCTCTATTATTTTTAGTTAGTTATATAAATATTATTTAAAGGCGTTTCTATTGTCCGCGGATTTTCCACAAATTCCTTGATTAATAAGTCGGTTGTTAGTAATAAATTTTGTTATTATTTTCGTAACTTTATTATATTTTATAATATCTTTTCGACTAGCTTTTAATAATTTCCGACCGGTATCGGATTAATCGAATAAAAACCTGGTAGGGTTTTTAGACGCCTTTATATAAAAGATACGTAAGGTATTAGTTTATTATTAATTGGGATATTAACGAGTGAGTTACTAACTAGGCTAGAAATAGAGTTATCGAGTTATATATATATATATATTAAGGTTTTAAGGCCTTTATTAGCGGATTGTCGTTCTTTTTTCTCTTTTATATTATTGTCGTTGTCGAAAAGCTCTCGTTCTCTTTCGATTAATTAGGTTAGTAATTACTAATCTCGATTAACGGGTTAATTTTAGTTGTCGGGCTGATTTTAATTATCGGGCTAATCTTGATTGTCGTTAATATTTAAGGTATTGTTAATAGGTGGCTAGAATTTAACAAATTTATCAGCTAAATAAATGGCTTATTATAGCTTATATTTGTTTATATATTATTCGTTATTATAACTAGTGCTTTCGATACCCTTAAACTGGGACGTTTGTCTCGTTATCGGCTGCTGTTATTAAGTTATTAGCTGTTACTAAATTATTAGCTGTTGTTGTCTAATATGTAAGGCGTAATTAACGATCTTTTATAAGGTATCACCTTTTAATTTAGTAATTACTTTATATTATAGATACTTATTAATAAATGTAGTAACGTTTAGGGCGTTATGTTAGGCTTTTTAATAATATGATAACATAAGTTCAGATAGGGGTACGGAGTATTAATAGCGCTAATTAATATTAATATCAATATCGAAATTAAAAATAGACAAAGTATAGGAGGTTATAAGATAGGAGAGGCTAGTCCGAAAGGAGTTCTCCGGCTATTCCGGCTTATAAGTTTAATATATTAAACTTAATCGATTTCGTTTTTATATATACGGGGGTTATTGCTTTTATATCAATCTGTATATTAAATTATTAAATAACGATAAAAAAAACTTAATCGAAACTATATCGAAATCTGCTTGGGGTAAGGGGAAAACGAGTGCTATTATATATTAGTAATAGTTCTTTTTAAAGTCGTTAATTATTATATATATTTAACGAATTTTTGGCGGAGACGTTATTAATTTGTCGATATAACTTAAAACTGCTATTATGTAGGCAGTTAATTAACGGGCTCGATAAAAAGAAAATAATTTTTTATATTATATAAGTTAGCGCAACCTTTTAGCAGGGTGCTACCAATTGTGAGACCTGTATATATAATGAAGCTTGTCCTATTAATTGATGATGAGTCCCGAAGGGACTTATATAGCTATAGCTAGGCCTAATAAAACTTCCGTTTTAATAAGTCTTTTTTTAAAAGTAGTAATACTTATTTAAATTATAGCAGCTATAAAAGTAGTATTATAATATTAACGTTTATAATAAATAAAAAAAATATTATATAAATTTAATACTTTATTTACTTTTTATTTGTTTTTATTATAACTAAAAAGGGCGTTTCGATTAAAAATAACTTTAGGTATTTTATTATTTCTAACTAATAAAAAATCTATTTCTAAGAAATCGATAATTTGCTTAATCTTTTGTTTTAAGTGTTATAGCCTATTTTTAGTTTAAGGTTTAAGTCTATATATCTCGATAAAAAGGCTATAAAATTAATTAATAGTGCAGAAATTAACATTAGCTACTATAACGAATGCATTAAAATCTAAAAAGGGAAGCTATTTTTGTAGGGGCGAATTAATAGGTAAGGTTATTTTAGCCTTATATTTAAGGTCGGAATTAGCTGCAAACTTAATTTTAGCCTTATTTTTAAGTATAGCCTTAAACTTAATATTAGCTTTTGAGACAGGCTTAGGGTTTTTACGGGTCGCTTAATTAATTTTTTTATTCTTATTCCGGTTTTTATGCCTGTTTTTCTTTTTTTTAAATAACTTAGGTAACTTTTTAAGCTATAACAGCTATAACGACATTTTAATATATAAAAAGTAAAGTTTAAGGTATAATACTATAGCGATAGGCTAATATAAAACTATAAAAAAACTAAACTAATTAATTAAAAACGATAAAAAGTAAAAAAAAAAGTTAATAAATAATTAGGTAGAAATTATTAGTAAGTTAGTATAAAGAAAACTTTTTTATGCTAGGTTTTAGTTTATAATAAATAAAGGTAAATTAAAAAATCCTTTTTATTTTTAATTAGTCGTTTAAATTTATAATAAGCTAAATATTAAATATAATAAGGCATTTAGGTTGTTATTACTAATTTTAAAAGTCGGCTTACTCGATTTAGCTTTAGTACACTTTTTAGGCTATTTATTATACTTTTTATTTATTTTATCGTTATATTTTATATTTTTTTTTTTTTAATAACTACTAACCTAACTATCTATTTTTTATTTTTACTTTATAATATTTACTTAATTAATTATTTATAATTATATCGTAAAGCTTGTTATTATATAAAAGGCAGAAAAAAAAAAGGGAATTTCTTTTATTAAGCCTTTATATAAGTCGTTTATTTCTTTCTTTTTTATAAAGGGTTTTATATTTAAGAGTTAAATCTTTTATTGTAATAACATTAATCGAGAACTAAATAACCTTAAACACTTTTATCAGGTTATAACAGTTTATTAAAATCTAATGAATATTTAAAATAAAACCCGTATCGGCAATCCTTTTTTTAAAACTCGTAAAATAAATATTAAACTCCCGCTATTTAATCGAGTTAAATTTTATTAAAATAACCCTAGTTTCCGTAATCTTTTTTTCGACTTCTTTATTCCGTTTTATTTTATTATCGCTTTTTTTTAAAATAAGTAAATCGGCTATACAAATAGCTAAGAACTTTTGTCGTTTTTTTTTTCTATCGATTTATATTTTAGTATTAAGCTTTTTTCGCGTTTTAAGTCTGCCGTTCCTAAACGATCGAAAACTTTTAATTCGATAGTAAGAAACGTTAATCGTATTTCTAGTTTTTATTTTAATATTAAACTTAATCGCCTTAATTTAAAAATTAATAAAAATAAGCTGTTTTTATTTTAAAAAAATAATATAAACCGCTATTTTTTAAAAACTAATATAATAAATAAATTTATTCGGATAAGTCCCTTTTTTATTTAATATATATAATTTTTATTAATTAATATAAAATAATTCGACTAATAGAAATTAAATTTTTTAATAGTTTTAAAAAAAGTCGGTATTATATTTAAAAATTTACGGCCTCGAAATTCTATCGTAAAAATTAAATATAAAAGCTTACCTTAAAATATATTAAATATTTTAAAGTAATAAAATATCCTTTCGATTAACGATATCCTTTTTTTGTCGAGATTTGCGAAATTAACTTTATTAATAACTTAATATTTCGCTTGATCGAAAATCGCCGTATATAATTTAAAGTCTTTATTTAAAAATATAGTATTTATAATAAAATTTTTTGCCGGCTTTATAAAAATCGGTTTGTTAATTTTAAGAATAGGCGCTATAATAAAATATAGCTATTTTATAAATATCGATTAATAAAAAGCTGGTTTGGGAATTTATATAAAAATTATATAGTCGGTATTTAAATAAATAAATATTTATTCCGAAATAAAAAATATACGTATTTGCGAACTTATCGATTAAGAGATCCTTTTTTTAATAGCAATATTAATTACGACAATTTTATTTTAATAAATTATTTTATAAGTAATATATATTTAGGCTAAATTACTAAAAAAATCTATTCTTTTTTACCGAAATCGTAAGCGGCTTTATTTATAGCTCGTAATAATTTCTTTCGTTTAATTAATTAATTATATATTAAAATTTGCGATTATATTCTTTAATTTAAACTTCTTTTTTTATTACTTCTTTATATTTACTGTAACCTTATAAAACCCTATTTTTATAAAATATTAATCTATATAAAACGTAAAAAAAAATAATCTAATTTATTAATACTATTTTTTTAATACTCGATTATAAGTTTCTCGCTCCGCTAATAATATTTTAAATAGTTTAATTTTAATTATCCCTTTAGGTATTTTATTTTCTATAATTCTTTAATTTTTATTAGGCTCGATTTTTTTAGTTTAGCTATAGATTATTAGGCTTTTTTATATATTTTTATTCTAATATGCTATATTATTATTTACTAGTTTAACGTCTTTATAATTATCTCCTACTTTACTATAGCTACTTAACTAATAATTATTATAAAGCTCGCTAAATTTCCAATACCTTTTTATATTTTAAATAAATCCTTTTAGCCGATTAAAAGAAAATATTTTTTATAATATTACTCCATTTAATTTTTTAAAAAAAAACCTATTTTATTTTTGTTTTTTTGTAATTTAATAAAGCTTAGTTTACTTATATTTTAGCTTCTTATTTTTAAATATATCAATATCCCGTATTATATTATAAAATAAAACTAGGCTGCCTTACTTTAACGGTTCTAACTGTTTTTTTAAGGGGTATTATTAATTATTTCGTTTTACCGCTTTTTTTTGTTTTTTTATTAAAATTTGTACTACTTTCGCGATATTTTTGTCCTATCGTTTAAATATTTTTACCTTTTTAGTAATAAAATCTTTTTTATTATAAATATCTGACTAATTAAAGACCCGCTAAAATAGTAAGACTATTTCAATCGGTATAATAAGTTTTTTACTATAAACCAGTTTATATAATATAAATTTATATTTTTATATAAACGTTTAATTAACTTAAAATATAGTTTTAAGTTTTTTAACTTATAATTTGCCAGTTTTTCCCGTTATATATATAAGGGATCTTATAATTAATCGATAGCCTACCTTTACTTATCCTTATATCTAAAGGTAATATATAGGTCCGACTTATATTTTAATACCCAGCTATATAATATTTTCAGCTATTTCTGCCTTATTTTTTAAACCTTTATTGCATTTAATTATTATAAAAATATTATAGTTAATATAAATATAGTTTTAAAAAAACTTTTATATTTTAGTTGCTATAATATTTTTTAGTATTTTAGTTTTAAGCTACTTTAATAGCTTATCTTTTATTTTAATAGTAGCTAAATATTTATTATTATTTAGGAAAAACTAAATATTAATGATTTAAATAGTTAGTAACTATTTTGGCGTTAAAAAAAGTCCTTGATTTTTAAATCGTTTATTTGCAAAAAGTTGGCATTTTAGGCAACATTTAATAGCAGTCTGGATTTTCTGGTATATTTTTTTTTAATAATAAAACTTAATTATTTTGTTATAAGTCGATTTACGTTTTTGATACGTTTTAACTCTCGAGTGGCAGTTTTTAATAATACGTTTTTATTAATTAATATTATTAACGATACGTTATTAGCTATATTTTTTATAAGGTTTCCGCTATAAAATTCCTTTTTAAATTATATATTTAATAGCTTTATTCCGGAAGTTTGCTTTTATATAATATTATTTCGTTATATTAGAACTTTTTAATCGATTAAGTAGTTTTAAGGTATTAAAATATATTATAATTTTTTAGGAAATTTTAGACTAATTTTTTAGCGGGTATAAAATAATAAATAATAAAAAGAATTCCGGTACTTTATATATTAGTTTATTTAATTAAGGTATTTTTATTATAAGGACGTTAAGCTAGATATTAATAAAGTTATCGACTTTTCCCTCCTATTAATTATTTAGCTTATCGGATAGCTTTAATAGTTTACGTAATAAATTATCTGCTACTTAATATCGTTTTTTAGAGATATATTTTATTTCGAAATTAAATATTTTAATAAAAGCTATTTACTAAGTTAGTATTATATTAGGTAAATTAAAGAATTTATTATTTAATTAAGTAATTAAAACTTTAGTATTAATTTCGAAAATAAATTTCGTGCCGTAAAAGTAATTTCGCAATTATCGAAAAGACTTAACTACTTTAAGGCATTTTTATTTTATAGTATTATAATTAAGTTCCGGTTTTTTTTATATATTAAATTTAAATCTTATAGGTCGAATATATTTATTAATTTCCTGTTTTAATATATACCCTTATTTAATATTTAATATATTAATTTTAAATTAAATAATATATTTATTTATATAATCGAGTATAATTAAATAGGGTATATTAATTAATGCTATTTTAAATTTATTTATAGCTTATTATTATTTTATTTTCTATTTTTAATTTATGTTTTTCCGGAAAAGTTTTATTAGTAATAGAGTAATTAATATATAATATATAATTTATATACGATAATAGACTGTAACTTTTAAAAATGCCTATATTTTAAAAATATTATTATAAGATATCTATTCCGTAATTTTAATAACTTTAGCTTAATTAAAAGAATAACTATTAGTACTATATAAATAGCCGATAATAACGGTAGCGTTTTTATACCAATCGCTTTTTTTTATATTAGCTATAGCTTCTGTTAGTTTAAAATTAAGTAAAATATTATTGATATTTTTTAAATATTTATAAATAAATTATTTTATTTTTAGTACGATTTTTTAATTATTATATTTCGTTTTTAGCTTTTTAATACTAATATTATTAAAGAATAGTTTATATTTATCGGATATAAAGTCGAATAAAATTTGGGTAATAATATATAAAAACTGTATTACCGAATTAGTTTTTTTTTATAGTAAAGTTATTATCCGGAAAAGCCCGATCGGCGTTGAAAATATAATATAATTTTTATTAAATATAAATAATAATATTTGATTATATTTTAAAAAAAAATCTATTATAGAAATTATTGCTTATATAATAAATTTCTTTATAAATTTGTTATAATTGCTCGGAAAAAAGGCGTTTTATATTTATATAGCGTTTAGTTTTATAGCCGAATTAATTAACCGAAGGTTTTTTTTTTTTTAATTATAAATTAGACGTTACGGTATAGAGTATAAGATTTTTTTAATATTTTATTTTTAAGCCGATTTTATAAAATATTTAAAACCTATATTTTTAGTAGCGCTAGGATAAAAATTAATTTAGCTTATTATATATTATATAGTATTATTTTAATTTTATACGGAAAAAATATTTTTTTTTAATTCGGCTAATTTTTATAAAGTCTTAAGCTAGTGTTATTTTTTATCGATAAAAAATTTCGATTAGTATTACTTTCTTTTAATTTATAAGCTTTATATTTAGCAACTTTATTTTAATAATATTTAAGCGTTCTTTTATTAATTTGGTATTTCGCGGCGCGAAAGCGAAACGCGGAATAATACCTTTATATTTTTTATTTATTTTAGATATATTTTAGGGTTTAAAATTCGGCTTTATATTTTATAATATTATTTATTTTTAATTAATCGACCCTAAAGGGATTATATTATCCGATTTGGCATTATTAATTAAGTAAATTTTTTATACTTTTAGTTTATATATTATATATAGCTTAATTTTATTTTTCCGTAATATTTTTTTACGATATAATATTATACGCCGCATTATTTATTTGGATTCTTTTTTAATAGTTTTTTATAATAGGCTTAATAAATAATTATTAAATAGCGAGGCTTATATTTAATCGCTATTTTAGAGTATTTTATTAATAGTAATTTCTATTTATTTACCGACTTATTTTAAATTTAAGTTATTTTAAACTATATTTTTAAATTTCGCCAGGTTTATTATTACTGTAATATTTTAAAGCCTTTATTTATTATCGACCTGGCTTTTAGTGTCGGCAGTTATTAATTTTCCGAAAAATTAACGATATCGGCTAGGGTTCGCTTAGTTAGCTTATTATATATAAGGGGTATTATAATTCTAACTCTTCCGAAAAATATCGAAGCTATTAATAAGCTTTTTTTAGGGTAAATTATTATACGCGATTGGAAAATAAAATTAAGGCTAAAAAATAATAGGAATATAGTTTTAGAATTTTTAACCATATAAATCGGTAGCGGTAAGTTATAGTTTACTAACTATATAGGTTTTTCGATTAAACTAAAACTTTTAGTTTTATTATTTATTAATATATTAAAGCCGGACTATATAATCTTAGTTTTTTATATAAATATCTAATATTTAAAAACGTATAATTACGTAATAATATTTAATTAAGTACCCGTATTAATAACTATAGTAATTAAGTTCTTATATTTTCTAAAACTAATTCTTATAGTTAATTGGGACAATAGTTAGATATATATTTTAATATCCCGGATAAATACCGGCAGAAATACTATAATAATTTAGGCAGCGTTACCGGGTATTATAGAAACATTATTAATTAATATATTTATAAAATTATTTTAAAATTTATTAGGCGTAAAGACTAACTATAATATACTTAATGTAAAATTAGATTAGAATTGCTGTTTTTATTACTACTGATTAATTATTTCGGCTAAAAAAATATAAATCGTTTTATAAGGCTTTTGATTTATTTTATCCGCTTTATTAAATAAATATTAAAATAATGCCTTATTAAATCCCGTATAATACTTAATTAAATTATTTTATAAGACTTTAAATTTTTTCGCCGTATTTTTAAAGATCCTTTTTTTCTAGTATTCCGAAATTAAAGCTAAGGCTAGTTAATTAGGTATAATATTTTTTAATATATTAGCTTAAGTTTATTTCGGCGTTTCTGGGACTATTAAAAATAAAAGGTTTAACTTTAATAGCACTTTATCGATTATTCTTTTTATAAATATACTACTATTTATATTTTTATGCTTTTTTAATACTAAAACGTTAATTTTATTTTTACTTTTATATTAAAACGGCTTAATTACTATTTTATATATAGGATTCCCGCTTTTATTAATAGTTAGTTCTTTTTAGAAATAATTTTACAAGTTTATAAATTCGTAAAAAGTATTATTTTTTAGGCCTTTTATTCCAATACTATTAATTTTTAAATTTATAGCTAATATTATTTCTAAATTACAATTTTATAAATTAACTATTAATCGAATAAAATTATAGTTTTATTTAAACTTTATATTTTTTTCGATTTTATTATATTTATAAAAGTAGTAATAAACTAATTTCCGAATTTAAATATTATATACCTTTATTTTATATAGAAATCGTAAATAGGCCTAAATAATATCTTTTTTATTTGTTTTACTTTCGGTAATTATATATTTAAAAAATAGGATATTTTTAATTTCGGGAATAGCTTAAAAACCTCCGATAAAATATCCTTTAAGTTAATTATCGTATCGTATTATATTATTGCGGCTTGATAACGTTATTAAAAAGCAGGTAATAAAAAAATAGCTTAATTTTTTACAAAAAAAATAAATATTTCGATTATATCTTTAAAATAATATTAGTCGTAATATATATCGGCTGTTCTAATTTTATCGGCTGTTATATCTTTTATATCTTCTTTTTTTATTTAAAAGCCCGGCGCAATAAATATTAAAAGATATATCCCTTACTTTACGTCCTTAAATATTTTGCTAGGTAAAGATTTCTTTTTATAAGGCATAATATTTTAATTTTAGTAACATTAATTGAAGTTTTTTTATAAATATAATAAAATTTTTGTTAGCTTTAAGCTATATAATAAATATCTGTTTTATAAATTTAATTAAGTCTTTTATTTTATTTAGCTAAAAAAATAAAGTCTTTTTTTTAGGATAATTTTAGGCTACTTTAAACTTATTAATAGTAAACAAAACCGAACCGAACGTTAATAATTAACCGATTTATTTTTATATAGTCGATTGGGCAAAACCTATCGGATATTACGGCTATTATAATTTATTAAGCCGATTATAATATCCGCTTATATATATATAACGTTTTAAGCTTTTTTGTAATTTAGTTTAAAAAATTTATTATATAATTTCGAGCAAAACTATATAATCCGCTTAATAACTTTTTAATCGATTTTTTACTATAAACCATTAACGAAAATAACGTTTTATCCCTTAATTTTCCCTTACTTCCGGATGTCCTTTACCCGAACCGAATAATTTAAAATATAATAATAAATTTCTGTCGGTCTGAATAATCTATTACCTTTTTCCAGATCTTTTAATTATTTTATAAGAGTTTTTGTTTATTTTAAGTTACTAATTTTAAAATATCGCTTTAAAATTACTTTTGCTTTTTTTTAAATAATAATACCTTTTAATAAAGTTTTAATCTGTCGCTTATTAGTTTAATTATTTATTTAATACAGTATTTCCTTAATTTTAATATTATTTTTTAAGCTATATTTATTAAATATATATATTATATTTTCGATCTAATTTATAATATTATTCCTATCGAATAAAAGCTATAAATAGTTTCGAAAGTTTAATAATATAGCCGTTACTGTAAACCTAGTTTTTCCGGTTATAATAAATCGCTTTTAATCGGAAGCTATATTTTAATCCGTAAGCTTTTTATTGATTTATATATCTTTTGTTATATTAAGGAATAAAGTTTTTTAACTAATTATTTCTAATTAAATATTTTAATTATATAATGCCGAGTCTTTTTTATTTTACTAATATTTTTAATTAATAATAAGGTTAATAGTTCTTTAATTATCGGTTAATTGGAAAAATTTCTTTTTAGCTATATCTGGTATAATTTAAAATATCTTATTATCTAGCTATCTTAATTTTTCAGTTATACTTAATTTTAAGGAAATATAATTTATTTTTTTTAATTATACTAAGTCGTAATTCTATAATACTTTAGATATAAAATTACAACTGTCTTTTAGGACGCCAATAATAGCCTTAAAAATTAGGAAACTTTTAAAAAAAATCTCGACAATAAGTCGCTAATTTAACCATTATATTATATTAATTAATTAATCGCGTAATAAAACTACTTATAAGCTAATTAAAAACTTAAATATTATTTTCGTTACTTAAATTTTACCTTAGTCTATTTTATAGGTTTAAATTATAATATATTTTTATATATTATTTACTATATACTTTATAATTTTTTAATCTTTCTTAATTTTTCGTGCTATTGATTTTCTTATATTTAATTTGCTTTATTAAAACTTATGCTTTTTTATATTTTCGTATTACTATATTTTTATACTTTTTATATTTTATATATTTTATATTTTTATATTTTTATATTACTAACTTATTAATATATATTATAGGTTTTTTATAAGTTTTTTTATTAATTTATTTATTTTTAACATTATTTCTTTATTTTAGATAATTATTTACCGTCAGTTTTTTTTTTTAGTTAGTGCTTTTTTTTTATAGGTTCGGTTAGTTTAATAGTTTTGGGGGTTTTATTAAAGTCTTTCTCTTTTAGTCTTATTTTATTACTGCCTTTATTTAAACTATTCTTCTCGATTAATCAAAAAGGCGAAAAAGTTAAAGCCTGTCCGGGAAAATTAAATGTTTTAGGACAAGGTATTAGAGTAAAGGAGGTGCTATTTTATAGCTTTAGCTAATCAGAAGTAATTAAGGCGACGAAATAAAAGAGTTATTTATAACGGCGATTAATCGAAAGAAGAGATATATTTATTATCGGCGGCGAGGCCGTCTAAGCTGTATATATTTTATCTGGAAGTAAAAGAAAAAGACAAGCGATATATATGTGCCACGGTATATTAGCCCCATAACAGTATTAGCGGTTATTAGTTTTCCGAAAGATTAACAACGTTAGTTAAGGTTCGCTTAGTTAGCTTATCGTATATAAAAGGTACTATAATTTTAATACTTTCGAAAAATATCGAAGTTATTAATAAGCCTTTTTTAAGGTAAATTATTATATATAATTAGAAAATAAAATTAAAGCCGAAAAATAACAGAAATATAGCCTTAAAGTTTTTAATTATATAGATCGGTAGTAGCAAGTTATAGTTTGCTAACTATATAGGTTTTTCGATTAAGCTAAAGTTTCCAATTTTATTATTTACTAATATATTAAAGCCGGATTATATAATCCTAATTTTTTATATAAGTATTTAATATTTAAAAACGTATAATTACGTAATAATATTTAATTAAATACCTATATTAATAACTATAATAATTAAGTTTTTATATTTTTTAAAACTAATTCTTATAGTTAATTAGGGTAATAATCGGATATATACTTTAATATTTTAAATAAATACCGGTAGAAGTGCTATAATAATTTAGGTAGCGTTACTAAGTATTATAAAAATATTATTAATCGATATATTTATAGGGCTGTTTTAAGATTTATTAGGCGTAAAAACTAGCTATAATACGCTTAATATAAAATTAGATTAAAATTGCTATCTTTATTACTACTAATTAATTATTTCGGCTAAAAAAATATAAATCGTTTTATAAAATTTTCGACTTATTTTACCCGCTTTATCGAATAAGTATTAAAATAATGTCTTATTAAATCCCGTATAATACTTAATTAGATTATTCTATAAGACTTTAAATTTTTTCGTCGCATTTTTAGAAATTCTTTTCTTTTAATATTCCGAAATTAAAGCTAAAGCTAGTTAATTAGGTATAATACTTTCTGATATATTAGCTTAAGTTTATTTCGGCGTTTTTAGGACCGTTAAAAATAGAAGGTTTAGTTTTAATAATATTTTATCGATTGTTTTTTTTATAGATATACTGCTGTTTATATTTTTATACCTTTTTAATATTAAAACGTTAATTTTATTTTTATTTTTATATTAAAACGGCTTAATTATTACTTTATATATAGAATTCCCGTTTTTATTAATAATTAGTTTTTTTTAAAAGTAATTTTATAAGTTTATAAGTTTATAAAAAGTGTTATTTTTTAAGCCTTTTATCTTAATATTATTAATTTTTAAATCCGTAACTAATATTGTTTCCGGATTGCGATTTTATAAATTAGCCGTTAATCGAATAAAATTATAGTTTTATTTAAATTTTATATTTTTTTCGATCTTGCTATATTTATAAAAGTAGTAATAAGCTAATTTCTGAATTTAAATATTATATACTTTTATTTTATATAAAAAACGTAAGTAAGCTTAAATAATACTTTCTTTATTTGTTTTACTTTCGGTAATTATATATTTAAGAAATAGGATATTTTTAATCTCGGGAGCAGCTTAAAAACCTCCGATAAAATATCTTTTAAATTAATTATTATATCGCATTATATCGTCGCGGCTTAACGACGCTATTAGGGAGTAAGTAATAAAAAAATAGCCTAATTCTCCGCAAAAAAAACAGGTATTTTAATTATACCCTTAAAATAATATCGGTCGTAATATATATCGACTATTTTAATCTTATCGGCTATTATATCTTTTATATCCTCTTTTTTTATTTAAAAACCCGGCGTAATAAATATTAAGAAATATATCTCCTATTTTACGTCCTTAAATATTTTATTAAGTAAAAGTTTCTTTTTATAAAATATAATATTTTAATTTCGGTAGCATTAATTAAAGTTTTTTTATAAATATAGTAAGATTTTTATTAGTTTTAAATTATATAATAAATATTTATTTTATAAATTTAATTAAGTCTTTTATTTTATTTAGCTAGAAAAATAAAGTTTCTTTTTTTAGGATAACTTTAAGTTATTTTAGGCTTATTAATAGTAAGCGGAACCGAATTAAACGTTAATAATTAACCGATTTATTTTTATATTATTAATCGGGTAAAACCTATCGAATATTACGGCTATTATAGTTTATTAGGCCGATTATAATATCCGCCTATATATATATAGCGTTTTAGGCTTTTTTATAATCTAGTTCAAAAAGCTCGTTATATAATTTCGAGTAAAACTATATAATCTGTTTAATAATTTTTGATCGATTTTTTGTTATAAATTACTAACGAAAATAGCGTTTTATTTTTTAATCTTCCCTTATTTCCGGACGTTTTTTACCCGAATTAAATAATTTAAAATATAATAATAGATTTCTATCGGTTTAAATAATCTGTTATTTTTTTTCAGATTTTTTAACCGTTTTATAGGGGTTTTTATCTATTTTAGGTTACTAATTTTAAAATATCGCTTTAAAACTGCCTTTATTTTTTTCTAAATAATAATATTTTTTAGTAAAATTTCGATTTATTATTTATTAATTTAATTATTTATTTAATACGGCATTTCCTTAATTTTAATATTATTTTTTAAATCGTATTTATTAAATATATATATTATATTTTCGATTTAATTTGTAATATTATTTTTATCGAATAAAAGCTATAAGTAGTTTCGAAAATTTAGTAATGTAGCTATTACTATAAACCTAGTTCTTCCGGTTATAGTAAGTCGCTTTTAATCGGAAGCTATATTTTAATTTATAAGCTTTTTATCGACTTATATATCTTTTGTTATATTAAGGGATAAAGTCTTTTAGCTAGTTATTTCTGATTAAATATTTTAACTATATAATGCCGAATCTTTTTTATTTTATTAATGCTTTTAATTAGTAGTAAAGTTAATAGTTCCTTAATTATTAGTTAGTCGGAAAGATCTTTTTTTAGCTATATTTAGTATAATTTAAGATATTTTATTATTTAACTGTCTTAATTTTTTAGTTATACTTAATTTTAGGAAAATATAATCTATTTTTTTTAATCGTATTAAATTATAATCTTATAATATTTTAGATATAAAATTATAACTATTTTTTAGGACGCTAATAATAGCTTTAAAAGTTAGGAGATTTTTAAAAAGGATTTCGATAATAAATTACTAATTTAGCTATTATATTATATTAATTAATTAATCGCGTAATAAAACTACCTATAAGTTAGTTAGAAATTCGGATATTATTCTCGTTACTTAAATTTTACCCTAGTTTATTTTATAAGTTTAAACTATAGCACGTTTTTATATATTATTTATTATATATTTTATAATTTTCTAATTCTTTCTAATTTTTCGTGCTGCTAATTTTCTCGTATTTAATTTACTTTATTAAAACTTATGTTTTTTTATATTTTCGTATTATTATATTTTCGTATTTCCTATATTTTATATTTTTTATATTTTTGTGTTTTTATATTACTAGTTTATTAATATATGCTATAAGTTTTTTATAAATCTTTTTATTAATTTATTTATTTTTAGCATTACTTCTTTATTTTAAATAATCGTTTACCGTTAGTTCTTTTTTTTAGTTAGTGCTTTTTTTTATAGGTTCGGTTAATTTAGTAGTTTTAGGGGTTTTATTAAAATTCTTCTCTTTTAGTCCTATTTTACTACTGCCTCTATTTAAACTATTTTTCTCGATTAATTAAAAAGGCGAAAAAGTTAAAGCCTATCCGGGAGAGCCAAATATTTTGGGACAAGGTATTAGGGTAAAAGAGGTGCTATTTTATAGCTTAACTAATCGGAAGTAATTAAGGCGATAAAACAAAAAAAGTCACTTATAACGGCAATTGATCGAAAGGAAAGATATGTCTATTTTCGGCGACAAGGCTGTCTGAGCTATATATATTTTATCTAAGAATAAAAGAAAAAGACAAGCGATATATATATGCCACGGCACACTAGCCCTATAACAATACGTCTGTTTATAGAACATTTATTTTTACCGATGAAATATCACGCAATCGGAAGAAATGTCTTATACATCAAATAAGTTCTTCTACTTACGTGTTATATCGTATAAGCTAATCGCTTACTCTAGTCACAGGTAATCCTTCCAACTTATAATCCTATTATCGGGGGTAAATTTAAAGCTTATTAATCTTTATAAAGCTAACTATATGATTATTTTGTTATCACTAGGGTGTATTAAGATCACCTAGAGAGTTTTTAAATGTTGAACTTCTTAAGTTTGAAGTAAGTGTATACGGTTTATTTTTCAGTTAAGGTTTCCTCTAAAGTTGATGAGATTAGTCTACCTATAGCCTTCGAAGGTTGATATTACTCATCCAGGATTCTATGCAAACTCGTTAAATTAATGTAGTGCAGCAAATTGGAATCACATTGGAGACTTATACAGCAATGATCTTGCTAGCTATCTCTACGCTAGGCCAGAATATACATACGCACCTTTCTCATCTCAGAAAAAACCACTTGATTCACTAGTTCTAAACGAATACTATTTTTGTTGTTGCAGCTATATGACAACTATATTATATCGTAAGAAACCTCACACCACTCCAGCAAGGATTGCGGCCGCCTGCTCAGCAAGAGCATACAGTGGTGCTTGCAGGTGGGCGCTTAATGGCACGGGAATCACCGAAGCATCGATAACTCTCAGACCTTCCACTCCACGGACACGGAATTCGCTATCTACGACTTTACCCATTGAGCAAGTGCCCGAAGCGTGCCAGGTGGTTGTACCAGCAAGAGCGAGCCTTTTGTCTAGCTTCTCGTCGCTATCATCCAGCGATAGGGGCTCGAGACCCTCTGGCACCGACTCGCCTGCGATATACTCTCGCCCAGTTTCAGTCCCCAGCATGAGCTGGGTTATCTGTCGCAGGCCCTGGCGGTATAAGTACTTGTCCGTCTCAGTTCCGAGGTAGTTCAGGTTAACTATAGTCACTAGAGTCAGTGACCTGTTTTCTCGATATCAAGAGGTTTAGGAAAGTTATAAAGTCACGTACTCTTGGGCGCGTCCTGAGAATCAGCTGACTGCAGTGTAACAGTGCCTCTGGAGGTGGGTAGGAACATTGCGACATCGGTAGTTAGGTGGTCAGTATCCATGGGTACACCTGGGAAGGGTAGCTTTGCATGCATCACAAACGACTCGAGAAAGCTGCGTGGCTTGCTCACTAACGGATGCTTCGAAACGTCCTTGTCACTGCCTTCGTCCTTCTTGATTGCCTCGGCAAGGCCATCCTTAGGTACATCTGAACAGACTATCCAATCTAGGGGTAGTCCAAGCGCGTACTTTGGCTGCTGGAAGATAGGGTTGTCGGACCAAAGGGTGTAGCCAGCTCCAGACTTGCGGAGGCGCCAATGCTGGAAGAAAGACATATGGTCTGTGAGCCCTTGGCCAACGTCTGGAAGGTCAACTTTAGGCTCGATTCCAATGTCTTTCAGGTGATTGGATGGCCCAATTCCGGAAAGCATTAGCAGCTGTGGTGATCGGAAACTTCCTGCAGAGCAGACTACGTTCTTAGACGATATAATAGTTCCGTTGGCCAGCTCAACCCCAGTAGCCTTAATTGCACCGCCGGCCTCATCACGCGCCAATACCACTCTCTTCACAAGAGTATCGGTGAGGATTTCGACACCCTCAAGGGGGTAAACACTTGCAGACCATTGCCGTTGGCCATGGCGTCTTGCCTCGCAAATATAGGCTCGACCTAGATTGTCGCCGGCATTCTGGTCGACGAGCCGCAGCACAGGCACACCTAATTCATCCCAAGCCAAGGCGAAGGGCACCGCTAAGGGAAACTTGCGACCAATTGACGCGCCAGATTGAATATGGAGTGGCCCATCACTGCCATGCTGATCCGGGTTGGCATTGTCAAACCAGTGTTCCGTCTTCTTCATCCAGGGCAACTGTCCCTTGTAGCTCCAGCGCTCGTCACCAACAACATCCGCCCACTCATCATATTCGACAGCAGAGCCACGAGTCCAGCCACCTTTAAAGAAGGGAAAAAGCAAAGGTCAACTGCTGACTCTGCCTAATTGGGGCGAGGAGAGGGAGCAAAGGCAAATATGCATAGCGGGTATTTCCATTTACCTACCTGAGTTGATACAAGAGCCGCCACCCAGTGCCTTGCCCTGGTTGTAGATGACAGTGCGGTTCAGCAGGCCAGGTGTTGGCTCGCTCTGATATTGCCAGTCCAGCGGCCCGCCGAGGTTCAAGGCCTGCATCTGCAGGATATCGGTTCGCGAGCGAGTGTCTGGGCCTGCCTCGATGATCAAGATCTTTAATTCCTTGCGATATTGCCGCAAGCGGCTTGCGAGGGCGCAGCCCGTAAGGCCACCACCGACGATAACGTAATCATAAATAACGGAGCCCATTGCGATTCTTCAAATATCGAAGATATTAGAGGAGAGCCTGATGATATCCTCCAGCACGATATATAATATCAGAAGCAAGTGGGGCTTTCAATAGGCCTCCACGTGGATAGGTATACTGATCCCCAGTACAAATTAAGTTATGAATTTGACCATCCATCTAAGGCGTGTATGTACTAGGTAGTATATGTTAGGGCCTAACCATGGCCTGAAAGTCGACTTTGCAAGCGAGTTTACAGGTTAGAACTTTTGCTGACGGTCTCCACTGTAAGGAGCTGTGTATAAAAGTACATGTCTTGTGTTGACCGCTGACGTGTACAAAGTCGTCTCCTTGTCCTTATACCTTACCCATGCCATAGATATGGAAGGACTCCGCATTCAGAGGGTGGAAGTGTCGAAAAGGCGCCTGGACACTATACTATGTAGCGCCGGGTTCCCAACTATCATCGGGTGTACCCCGAAGCTTTGAACAAGTGTTCTCTAACGTAGCGTGCACACTAAAAGTATGATGAATATTTACTCGCATGTATCCAGTGATAAATTTAGATGCATTTCCACCGTGATTGTCAACAAATGCATATCATGTGCCTCGCATGCCTAGGAACTAGTCTCCATAAATTCTGCTGACGACGAAGTGTGGTCGTCTAACGTGTGTAGGGGCACGCTTTCATCCCTAAGACAGGGGTTTGATAGGGGCCTTTTGCGTAGAGCCATCCTACGGTTGAGTATCATCTTTCAACTTGGGTACGAAGCAATACCTACTCCTATGGAATAAAAAATCTGAGATCACTCCCAGGGCGAACAACTGGAAACCTTCAATCGCTTGAGAATGCAAACAAAGCAAGTCTGAAAGGCAAGATCTGCAATAGTTTAGGTCTATCTCGAGAGGTATGTGATGGTGGTTGTTAGGGGATTAGGTGGGGCTTAGTCATGCCTCTAACGTGTGGTCCGGTTCCGCAGTAGACTTTTTTATCAGTCATCCAATGCTAATGGCTGATATGCGGAGAAAAGCTCGAAATGAGAAAGATACTATATATATATACGACTACTTCAATAACTCGACTCTCTATGGCTACTCCTATGCTTTAGCATATTAGGTCAAAATAGTGTTCACATAGTACCCCTTGACTAGCTACCTAGAGGTAAGACTAAATAATACGTGTATGCTGAAGAAGGGTCAAAGTTATAAGACACTATGGAGTTATTCTATAGGCTGACATAGGCTTCTGGCCTTGAAGAGAAGGCTTTGGTCGAGACTTCCTTGTCGTAGTGAAGAGCCTTGTGAAATATTCGTTTTAGCGTATATAAGTGCTACCAATACTAACGCAAGATTTGCAATATCTTGAGATTAATTCGTGATACGATATAATATGTTATACTAGTATGAATAGCTTCTGCTAAGAGATACACGAGACAATATGTTAGCAACGTGATAGCAGCTTATACTACTGTCAGCGTCTATAATGTTACTATTAATATGACGATGTACATATTTCCTATAGTATTAGCCTTCAGGTTGCAGCTCAATAGATTGTACAAGATAGCTATATTAGAGGTCTCTAGTGTCGGCATTGTGTAAGTGCTGTGTGCATTTAGAATGACCTTTCCACTACTATGAACCATCTGTGGTGAAATCCTTTTGTGTAGCTTGTTCACAACAAGCGAAACAAGCAAACCACACACGAATCCCTGATTTATCTTAGCTTGTCCAGTCAGCAAAGGCCCAAGAAACCAACAAGGAGCGTTGGACCTTAACCCTCAGTGATTCTGTAGAGAGTTTGGAGAAACTTAGGTCTGTTAGTCACCGACATGGTTATTATCGCGGTGAGATCAGTCACTATCACGGTGGTCTCGAAATCTAAATATAGTGAAATAGTGGTTGTACCATTTCTAACACTTACAAAGCCATTATAATTGTTGCCGACTCCTTTAACAACAATCAACAGCAACACTTGAAGATACTCAATGCCTTCAAAACTGTAATGAAACTTAAATGCACACATTCTCTTATCTGATCTAACCTATTTCAATATAACTCTCTTTAGGAAGTTCAAGGGAATTGAAGTCATCTTTAGCGAAAAGGCTGGAATCAGCGAATTTAAATATAGTAATACCTTCAAGCATCACATGTTGCAGTCAAGGAAATGTTTTCAAAAGAAAGGGTACATCCATTTATTAGTTAGAAGTACAGTGGGTATAGGTGACTAGTCTAAGCTACGACCACTGTGGTAATGTCCGGTTTCACCGTGATAATAACCATTTCGGGTTTTAACCCCCACAAGACGACGTCAATATTAATAAGAGGAATCAGAGATGCGAGTGCGAAAGAGACTATCGCGAAGCAGGAGATAACAGTGTCGAATGAGATCATACAGACGGTTCACGAAATCTATCAACTTCCGTCTTTGGTGTCTCCTAAGTGATAAACCGCTTAGTCATGTTTAATGAGGGGCACATATCCTTCTCCATTATCAACGGCGGGGACGGCATATACTCAACACGTTCACATTAGGCTCGCGAGTCCTGGGATAGAGTCCATTTCGTTGTCTTCTGAGTTCTATCTCACAGCGGATTTATCGGATTGTCCAATTCGGTCTCTCCCAGACCTAATTTCTTTTCGGTCTCCCCAGTATGGCTTCTCTCCCCAATGACTACTTGGAGAGGGCCTATGCTGGTGTACTAGGTAAGATCATCGGGGTTTATCTTGGACGCCCATTTGAAGGATGGACACATGCTCGCATTATGGACGAGCTAGGCCCAATCAATTACTACGTTCACGAGAAATGCAACGCGCCATTGGTGGTAACGGATGATGATGTGTCGGGTACGTTCACATTCGTTCGCGCCCTGGAAGAGCATGGGGTCAAACATGACATCTCTGCTGAAGAGATTGGGAAGACTTGGCTGAACAATGTGATCAACCGCCGTGCTATCTTCTGGTGGGGTGGCAAGGGAATATCTACGGAGCATACTGCCTACCTAAATCTGAAGAAAGGTATTGCAGCACCACACAGCGGGTCTATTGAAACGAATGGGAAGACGATCGCAGAACAGATTGGTGCCCAGATATTTATTGACGGATGGGCAATGGTAGCCCCTGGGAATCCAGAGCTGGCTGCGCGGCTTGCTGAAGCTGCTGGGTCTGTAAGTCACGATGGTGAATCTGTCTACGCTGCGAAGGTCTGGGCTGCCATGGAAGCCGAGGCTTTCGTGTCAAAAGATGTCAACCATCTGCTAGATGTTGGCCTGAAGTACATCCCACCCAACTCACTTATCGCAAAGTTGATCGCAGACGTTCGCAGTTGGTCAAAGGAAGATGGGGACTGGAAGAAAACTCGTCAAAGGATTGAAGACCAGTACGGCTACGACAAATTTTGTGGCATTTGTCATGTTGTCCCTAACCATGGAATCATGATTATGGCACTCATCTATGCTGGCCATGACTACCATGAAGTAATGCACATTATCAACACATGTGGCTGGGACACTGATTGCAACTCGGGCAATGTCGGATGCTTGGTAGCTATCATGCACGGGCTATCAGGATTTGATAATGGGCCAGACTGGCGCGGTCCTCTGGCAGATCGTGCACTCATCTCTAGTGCTGATGCCGGATACTCAATCAACAATGCTGCTCGGATTGCTTACGACATAGTTAACATGGGCCGGCAGCTTGCAGGTGAGAAAAAATTGAATCCTCCGAAGGATGGCGCGCAGTTTCATTTCACCCTTCCAGGCAGTGTTCAGGGGTTCCAGGCGACACGAAACAACAGCCTTACGCCGCATCTTGTTAAGGTCGAGCAAGGTATCGATGGAGAAAATAGACCTGGCTTAGCCATTCGACTCTCCGGCTTGACCAAAGCAGCAGAACCTGTAGAAGTTCTCACGCAGACATTCTCTCCACTCGAGGTTCGCGAAATGCGTACTTATGACTTGGTAGGATCACCACTTGTCTACCCTGGCCAGACTGTGAAAGCGATGATTCGAGCAGATAACGCCAACACTACCTCTGCACATGTAAGGCTTACATTGAAGGCATATACATCCTCGGACGGGCTCGAGACTCATAACGATGATTGGGTTACGTTAGAACCAGGAAAATACAAGGTCGTAGAGTGGATTATTCCTCTTATTTTAGGAAGCCAGCCAATTCAGTCCATCGGCATAGCGGCATATAATACACAAGGTAGGCCTGACGGGACCATATGGCTCGACTACCTCAGATGGGATGGCACTCCAAGGTTGAGTTTGAAACCAGGTGCGAAAGGCGTTAGCGACTTCTGGAAGCGTTCGTTTGTCAATGGTGCAGACAGCTTCGGCACATTCGGTAAATTCAGTGTGGCCCAAGACACAGGCGAAGGTATGGTTAGCTACGGTACAAGAGAATGGACAGATTATAGGGCGGACTTTCATGGCTTTACGGTCAACATTGGTGAGCCAGCTGGTGTTGCAGCCAGAGTGCAAGGGCTCAATAGATATTATGCCCTCTTATTCACTAGTGGCAACCGAATTACGTTGGTCAAAGCCCTTGACAAGGAGAGAATTGAGCTTGCCGGTGCAGATTTCAACTGGAAACTTGATACACCTTACGAGGTTAGCATCGAGGTGCAAGGAGATAGATTGTATGCCCAAGTTGGCACAGTTGAGGTTGCAGCCAACGACTCTCAGTATCATGGAGGAGGAATAGGGCTCCTAGCTATTGACGGCTCGATGCTTTCGGATAGCATAGAAGTCGGCCCTTTGAAAGCAAAGAGAAGGTCCTAGGCCAATAATTGCCAAACTAGTATTCCAACTACGTAGACCTATCAAATGACCACTCCTCACTAGTATACCTTTCTAGAACATGTCGAGTTTTAAGCACCCTATATGGTATCAATGAATCCAAAGTTGAAGAGAACCCTACATAACAAATTGCTAAGCGTCCTATGCATCATGGAAGCCCTGACGTAAGAAACATCTCTTTGTACGCTGGCAGGTAGACAGATCGGATGACGTGTGACAAGGGCTGTAATTAGGGCTTGGCATATCAATTCAGCTAATAATTCTCTAGGGCCTCTGAAGGTGCTTATGGGTTCTAAGTTTTAATCTAAGTCTGAGGGTCGGCGACAGGTTTCTTATAGACTTGCTGCCGCGGTACGTATTCCTGGTCCGTATTTAGTCTGTTGCCGACGTAGCCGCCGTTTGGTGATTATACCTTTTGTTAGGCAGTTATATATTCCAATAGTATCGAATAATATTTAACAGCACCCAATATATATACTCGTGCAGCATTCCTGCATCTCGTATAGCTTCCAACAGGTTTTGGCTCCAATAGGCGTGTGACATGACGGCATTAATGGTTTACTGTAATAGAGGTAGAACAGAGGGAATTGAGAAGTGCTTCATGGTTATTCAAGAACTATACCAATAGTAATATCATATTAATAAATAGACACGATACGATCTGTTATAGAAACCTAGGTTGCAGTATGCCTGGTTCATGTTCTAAGCCCTCGAGAGGGAGACTTGTTTATCACAAATGTAATAGTCTGAATGTCAACTAATCTTCTGTCGGGGTATGATATTAAACAACAGAGATTTCCATAAAGAACGACGCCGAGATGTTGACATGGCTAGTAACGGTCCGATCTATGCGAAAGGCTCAGCGTCATAATGGCACTTGGAAGATGTGGTCACAGCAAATATTGACAGTGGAGATTACGGAGTTCTCAGCAAAGAAGTTTGTTTGATTCATGGCCATCCCATCGATTGTGGGTGTCAAAGCCTTGCCGTCTACGGCCTTCTTCCTAACTTCACCCACTCTACTCCTCCTTCGCCATCAGCGTCGTCCATTCATGGCGCTGGTGCGAGAGCCAATGGCGTCTGGCAGATGATTTATCTTTGTATTGATTCCCACACTCGAACCACGAACACTCGAACCGCTTGTTTCTTGTCTCATCCTCTTTCGGGGGGTGCTGAGCATCCATATGCGAAACCAGTTGAGCTTCCGAGGCGAACGCACTACCGCAAACACCAGCATATCCACCATCCACCGGCGTGAGACATACCTTCCCCGGGTGGTGATATACGAGATGGTGTGTGGCACCGTTTCCAGTGTTGCTGCTTACCATCTGCTTACATCCCTGGCACTGGAAGCCTGTCGTTGAGTTTGCTTCATCAACCTTCCGGACGATGTCTGCGGCAGTAATAACACCGAGGCCAGTGCCCGGGCGTGGGATCAACATCGCTTGGGTAGCTGTTAGCACGTGGTACCTGGTCATAGGTACAAATCCATGTATATACTTACCCATCACTTCTTCACAAGCTAGAGCAGCCTCCTCGGCCGTGATCTGGCCACCGGTTCGGATGGTCTCCAGGGCCTTCGAACCGACGGTAGAAGTATCACGGTTATCATTAGAAAGCTGGGCTTGGTCACCGTTGTCGGGGATGGTATTCTCTTCATCAGTCGAGGTCAGTGTCCAGTACAGAATGACAGAAAAATATGACATAATTTCAAACTTACTGTCGATGATGGCAACCACGAAGGGAAACTCGTTCTCTGTAATAGGAGAGCCTCTGCAAACAGCCAAGAAAGCATCGTACATGAACATTTCTTCGTTGGGCTGCGAAGGTTGGATCTCAGGGACCCCGTTGCTACTCGTAGTGCTCATGGTTTTGGTCTGATTGACAGAAATGGGTAGTTTCTGATGAAACGTGAAGCTGTCAGATGTTCTTCTCTGGAAGGGTTTGCTACAGTGACGAAGCCCTAAAGAATAGAAGTCGAGAGAACACGAATTGTGTTTTTTGAATTTTTGAATTCTCTAGGAACATTGTGCATAAGGCAAGAACCCACATTACTGCCCACTGCCAGTGTGGCTGCGAGTTGGATTCGACTGCCAGTGAGGGGGATTTCGACTGCCAGCGAGGGGGGATTTCGACTGCCAGCGAGGGGCGTTTCGACTGCCAGTTCTGCTAGTTTAGGGAGACCTCATATGATAGGACACTCATCTAAACTATCCTTTAAACGCAAGTACTCTTGAACACGCATTAAAGTCTACCTAATAATAGCCATTGGATAGTAGGTGTTATTCGAATTTATACGCATCTAGTAAAGGTTAAAAGTTGCCTGTAGCGTGTGTAGTGCGAGCTTGTGACGGCGATGTTAGTTGATGTACTATAAAGGAGTATGGCTAACTAGGAGTTCAGTCACGTTAATATCAACATGTCAGTCTCTGTTGGTATTAAGCCTTGAAGCTAAACTTCTATATAAGATGTATTATAATTCACTCAGAAGTCTTAGCCATCACTGGATTTGGATGGAAACTTGCCTACAGTAGCAGAGGTACCATATGAAGAATGAACTAAAGGTACAAGACAGTGGCCAGGATAAACAGTAGTCTAGTGTATAAAGACAGGCTGGTGAGCATTGTGAAGGAGTTTTTTGTAACCCAGCCGGCTTGAAAGAAATACAGGAGCTGGAGCAAAACAACCAGTAGCCCTGGCAGTGCCAGGGATATGGCTGATGTCTCGAGAATAATTTTTCCTTCGAAAATGTAACTACTATAATAGGAATAGCAATACGTAGAGAGAAGTTACTCATGAACGAAGAGGAAGTATTGGCCCCAATGAACACAAACAGCCCTTGGTATATCAGTGGAAATTTGACAATAAATTTAATAGTCATGCCAATTAGAAAAATTTGTTTCTTAAAATATATGCGAGTGAATAATTGCGTATATTAAGAGATCATTGGATTTATACATTTCTCTTGGATATAGATTGTATGGCACAGGATAGCTAAAGTGACTGTGTAAGTGGCTGAATTATTGGAGAGCTATCACATAAAGTAGATATCAAGGCGAAGTATCAGCGCATATTGCTTTACTATTTCTAGGTTCTACCATCTACTCAAACCTCAATCACGATTCTCCCAACTCCCCTACTGACACAGCTCAACATGGCCTCGTCCTTCTCCTCATCCATCAGCGCCGTGCCCCTATGCTCAACCTTCCCACACTTAAGCGCAACCCTACAAGTGCCGCAATTGCCCACCTCGCAGCTACTGGGAACATCATCGAAGTGCTCCCGCAGGACCTCCAACAGCGTCTCCTCCTCACCAATCTTCAAGACCCTGCCCCCACGGTTCCGCACCTCGACCTCGAACGGGTCCCCCGAGGTATCCGCCGCAAATGCCTCGAAATGCACCTCGTCCTCACCGAGCCCGCTCCTCCGCGCCTCGCGCACCGCCTCCTCCATCAGGCGACTGGGCCCGCACACGTAGACGTGGGAGTTCCAGGATAAGCCGCGGAAGATGGCGGGGACATCCATGCGCCGGCCCTGCTGCGCATCGTACAGACGCAAGGAATCGCCAAGGCCGTCGACGACGCGCTCGCGGAACGGCACGTCTGCCGCGCTGCGCACGCCGTAGTGCACCATCGTCTCCCAGTTGATGCGGCGGTACTTCTCCACCAGGGGCAGGAACGCCGTGATGCCGATGCCACCGACGATGAACACGTGCGTGCTGGCCGCGCCCGCGGGCTTCACGTCCGTCGTCATGCGCCCGACCTGCAGCACGTCGCCTTCGTTCGCCTGCCCGTGCAGGTACGCCGAGCCGCCGCGGCTGGGCGCCTCGAGCGCGATGCCCAGCTCGAACCGGTCGCGCGACCCGGACACGATGGAGTAGGAGCGCGTGAGGCCGTTCGGCAGCCGCAGGCGGACGTGCGAGCCGGGCTTCAGGGCGTCGGCGTCGTCGGGGTCCGGTTGCGTGGCTTCGAGGATGAAGGAAGTGATGCGCGGGGTCTGCGGTTTCTTCTCGACGATTTTGTAGTCGCGCCACGTTTCGGTCTCCTTTTCTCCGCTTCCGGCCGCGAGCTTCTTCTGCTTCGCCTTGAGCTTCGTGACGCGGGTCTCGAAGGCTTTCCGGCTCTCGTCGCCCATGTCCATGATGCTTGCGAGCTCCTCGTTCATGGCCGCGTCGTCGAGCGTCCGGTGGAGGTACTCCTGGACTCGCTCGACTGTTACATTGCAGATTAGTAATTACGTTATAGGGGGATTTCTAGAAATGTCGCAGAGTAAAGAGGGGAAAAAACATAGCGGTCATTGCTCCCAAAATTCGCCTAATAGGAGAAAGGAAGAAGTGATCGCAGTAACTTACTAGTCCACTTGGGCCACCGGCGCTCGACGAGCCTGATCTCATCGCCAGCCTGCACGGTTCCCTCGTGCAACACGCGGTAGTACCAGCCCGTCCGGCTAGTTCTATACGTATTCGGAGCGAAATTCTTCAGCTGAAATCGGTGGTTCAGCTTGAAGCAGGGTTGCCGGGGCAAGCTGACCTGCAGTAGAACCCCATCGTTGCCTACCGATACGATATCCCCTATGCAGACATTGCGCTCGTTCATGCGCGCGGTGACGAAGTTCTCTCCGAAGCCGCCGCGCTGGAAGCGCGCGGCCGCCTCCGGGAACTCTGTTTGCCAGGTCTGGTAGTGGGAACAGCAATCTTGTGTTATGTCAATGATGTGTATATGGTACGTCCGATGACTCATGCAAGGGGTTCCGACTTACACCCGTGGATCGCCTTATCGGGGCCACCGTGAAATGTGAGATCGTGCTCATCCGCATCGAGGCCAACGAAGGACACGGGGATGCGGCCGGAACGCATATTCTTGTCAATTCCGGTTTCGATCTTGAGACCGGGCATCTGCTTCATTTTACTGGTTCTGATCTCTAGTATTGTATCTTGCTCGAAAGGCGCAAATAGATCTATGTCCGACGCTGGAGCCATGATGTCTTGGCACAGGATGTCATATGTGGGTTGAAATGAACACGAAGAAAGATTGATGCTGGTGAAATATAAATATGCACGCTTAGTATATATAGGAAATAGAATAATAGGAGAGTGAGTGTCCTTCTTAATTTATTCACTAGTTCTGTCTAAACGGCGGACTTGAGCGGAGATAACCTTATTTTTTGCTTAGCGAGATCCCGGCATATTATAGGCCAACCTGACCAGTCAGCGTCCCCCCTTTACTACGTGTATTTTGCCTGACAGATATAATTTGTTCAACCATTGTTGTCATTGAATGTGACGTCTTTCTACATGACAAATATGAATCATCGTTAGATAGTTCAATGCCATGAGCTTAGCTAAATTTGGATAGGTATCATTTCAGTCTTCAAACTCTTCAATCGGGTCTCCATCAAAATCCGGAAGACATCGAATGTCAGTTCTTCCATCCAAAGCTCTCTTCTTACGCCTCCTTTTCTGCTTTCCATCGGTGCCTTTCACATGCGGTAATGAATGTGTTTGTATTCTGGCCACATCTTCTGGGTCGGCAAACTTGCCAACAAATGTTCTCGGCGGTGCAAAGCGAAACCGGGATTCCGACTCGTCTATATTCGTTGACCCGGCTGTGGCAATATCACTTAAGCCAAGCTCTGAAGGATTTGTTCCTTCTGTTACCATTTGAGTTTCAGTTGAAGTTCCGGTAAAGGTAGCTTGACTTTTCTCCTCTTCGTCCTTGCTGAAGCAATCCGACCCGCAAGTAGCAGCTGTTTCGGTAGCTTGATCTATACTCGCGGATGATATGGATGGCCGTAACTCGCACGCAATTTCATGTGCAGCTTCTTCAAATGCCTCCTTCTCTATCTCGTCGCTGGGTTTTTCATTAAACACGAATTTCAACCAAGCTTTGTTGTCATCCTCCGCAGATTGAACCTCTTGGAGACGATCATAGACCGGTTTAGGAGATTGATAGTTACTGCCTTTAACCGCAGGACGTTCGCCTTCCTGGTCAACTAGCTTTTCCTTGGGAGGTTGGTTACTTGTGTTTATATCCACTTTGTTTGAAACTTCACGGCTTTGCAAAGCTTTTTGTAAAGAAGATGGCGATACACTGGCTCTTGAACGGACTGATGCGATAATCGATGGGGTCATTTTGTCTGAGGAGCTTTTTGAGAAGGGTAAGTCCTTTGAGAGATCATCCGATAAGTTAAGCACCCAATTCTTCCACTTCTCTTGATCTCCTTCCTCAGATGGTGGGACTGGGCGCGCTGGGCGTTCGATCTCTACCTGCATGCTGTCGCCACTCTCAGATACCGAGGGAGACCACTGGAGTACCACAAAGTCATCAGCTCGACGAGGTGCCGGTTCCTGAATGACTGAGGAGGAGTACACCACATGAACTGGCTCTTCTGGTAACTGAAACTTCGGGGAGGCCTTCAATTGCTCTCTTGCGTATTCTCTCGGCTGGCTGTGTGAATGACTGTTTAAACCCTGTAACGTTTGCTTGTTTTCCGAAGTTACGTAAGGATGACGAGACTCGCTCGGTGGCGACTTCGAAATCTGGCTTGGCTTTGAGTATCCGGGTGCAAGGCTGTATCTTCTCGTGTCTAGCGAGGATGCTGTGTTCGCACTAGGTTGAACCTCCTGGCTCCCAATCTGGATTCTGATAGGGTGTACGTGAGCATGCCCTGATTTTTGTGATTGATGCCAATCTATATGTCCTTGACGTTTCCTTGCCATGTTATCCTGTGGGTGATGCAGCTTGCCCCATCTTGAATTGCTCGCTGCTTGAAGCTGACCCGGGAACTTGATTTCTATCGGTTGCTGCATATTCAATCCAACCCAGTCTGACTTTTCGAGTAACTTTCTTCTTTTCTCGTGGATAGCTGAAGACAGAGCCTTCGTGTTAAAGTGGGAATCCGGTGGTTTTTTCCTTTCCCATTTGATCACTTCAAGGGGGCTTGATAGTGCAGTGTATGGAGCACTAGCCATGCTACCTCGGTGCTCAAGGTCTTGTGAATGATTGATGCCAAAGAATGATAGCGAACGAGGGCTCTGTTTGATGCCGCCTCCAAGAAGATTGTTTCGAGCCTTTGCAAAATGCTGCTTTTGGCGTGTTAGCAGTGCATTGCGCTTTCTGCCACGCGAATGGCGAGATAGATTGCCTTCAGTCCAATTCATATTTGGGGCAGAGTTTTACAAATAGATGTTTTCATGGGGATGATTGGTATAGGTACTTATGAGAAATGGTTGGGAAAAATATATATGTATATATGTACGTGTATGAGGAGATTATATAGACAAGTGTATTAATGAATATGGAAATTGTGATGCTGCGATGGCGGATATATATACCTACCTAGGTAGGTAACCACTTGGACAAGTATGGGCAAGCACAACATGGATAGACTCGGACGTGATTTCTATGTTTAAATCTGAACGCTCCTTCTCTTCACAGCAGTAATAAATCCCCCCAGCTAAGGAAAGTGCTGTGCCTAACATCCCTGATTTGAACTTCGGATCTGGGTTGAGTCGAAATGATTTCTTGCAAGCCCCCCTTTCCTCTTAGGAGTGGACTGGGAGCTGCCTAGCTTCGGGGCTCTATAAACCACTCATCCTATAACAAGAAGCCTAGTTTAAACCTAAAATTTTTTTTTTTTTTTCAAACTTAATAGAATGGCTCAAGCAACAAGACATTGCGGCGAAGTAAGCTATTATATGCATAGACAACAAATACAACTTGATGAAAAGTAATGACATTATTAGCTTACTAGTTAAGAGTGGGTCAAGGCAATATTGCAGTTACAAGTAAACTGTAGAAACCATACGGTACTTAGATATTAGGCGTGACAATCACATGCGTTACTTATAAGGACATAGGTTTCATAAGAATGCCTTCCAAACCACTGCAACTTCATTTAAAAGTTGAAACGATCTCTTTTGATTGATGCAGTGGTTGTTGTATGTCTACAGATTCCAAGGCAATGTTGTTGGATGACGGGTGTAAGTCAGATCACGTGAATAGGTACGTACAGTCTCTTCAGTGTGGCTGTGTACCCAGAATTGGCCGCGTTGCCTCTATATTCTGTACAAGCCACGAAATCGCAGGTACAGACGGAACCGCTTCAACGTCAGACCTCGACACGATCATTCATCCATACAAACTTGCCTGGGAGACCTTCTGCCATCACGACCATTCAATCTGGCCTCCAACTCGGACTTTTGGTGCGCCAGGAAACTGAGCGAAGTTTCGCAAGTCCCAAATCGAACCCGAACTCTCCGCATACGAACCTCTCATTCCGACGACTCGAATCCTCGCGAAGCCTCAACGTAAACCTGGCCAAGATGGACGACAACTCGCCGCCTGAAAGCATCGATAATAGCAGCACGGAGAAGAAGAAGAAGAGCAGACGCCCCGCGAATACAGCATTTCGCCAGCAGCGACTGAAAGCATGGCAACCAATCCTTACGCCCAAGACAGTCATCCCACTGTTCTTTGTAATAGGAATCATATGTGCACCCGTGGGCGGACTGTTGATATATGCTAGTTCTACAGTATGTAGTACTCGAGGTTTATGCGACGAGGTCTATACTGACAATCCATCCTCCAGGTCAAAGAACTGCGCATCGACTACACAAATTGCTTCCGAGACGCCCCTACCGACAAGGCCGATTTGATGGGCTCTGACCTTGTCTTCCCGTCTTTCAAAGAAAACAATACCGTAAACGCGCAGTGGCAGCGCACCGATAACACCAATTGGACTTATGGGACCTACACCGTCACGAACCTTACAAGATGCACCCTCACCTTCACTCTGCCCGAGGAGATGTCTGCGCCTGTCCTTTTCTACTACCGCCTCGAAAACTTCTACCAGAATCATCGTCGATACGTTGCGTCCTTCTACGACAAGCAACTGTTAGGCGATGACGTGTCAGTCTCAGATGTCAAGAGTTCTTCTTGCTCGCCATTAGACGTCGAGAGTGGTTCGAACCCTACCTGGGCCTACTATCCTTGTGGCTTGATTGCCAATTCCGTGTTCAACGACACTTTCTCGCTCCCTCTGCTCTTGAATGTGCCCAGTACGGGAGGCGATCAGGGAACCTTACAGAACCTGACGTACGTGATGAAGAACACCTCGATCGCCTGGGAATCAGACAAGGCCCTGTACGGACCGAGGCAGAGCACGAATTACGACAACATTCGACCACCTCCCAATTGGCAGATCAGATACCCCGATGGGAAGTACTCTGCCGAGCACCCGCCACCAAACCTCAAGGAGGATGAGGCCTTCATTGTGTGGATGCGGACAGCAGGCCTGCCCACATTTAGCAAGCTCTACGCGCGGAACGACACGGCACCGATGCAAGCTGGCATATACCAGATTGACATCATCGACAGTAAGCAAACACCCACCCCACCGCAAGCCGCGGTTTCAGGCTTCTCGGGCCATCCGGAACCTCTACTGACATAGCGAAACAGACTTCCGCACGGACGTGTACCAGGGCAAGAAGAGCATCGTGCTGACGACGTTGTCGGTGATGGGCGGCAAGAACAACTTCCTGGGCATCCTGTGGCTGGTGGTGGGCGGGTTCTGCATCGCGCTCGCGCTGCTCTTCCTCGTCAGCAACCTCATCAAGCCCCGCAAGCTCGGCGACCACACCTACCTGTCCTGGAACAACGTGCCGGCGTCCACGGACGCCAAGGGCAAGGGCAAGGCCGCCTCCGCGGGGCCCTCCACCGGCATGGCGACCGGTCGTGATTTGTCGTAGGAGGCCAACGCGCGCGCGTCGGGCCCCGCGGACTCCGGATCTGGATCGGGGGTCGCGTTAGCGTCGCCTATGGAGGAGGAGGAGGAGGAGGAGCGCAGGGCTCTGGAGACATCACTGGTTCAGACGGAATCTATAGTCCCGCAGACTCAGCTTAGCCCGGCTGGCTTCGATGGCTCCGGGCCTTCTCCCTTTCGGTTCCTCAAGCCTTCACTAGTTCGCCCTAGGCTGCGACTCCGGCGATACCACGGCCACGACAAGAGCAACAAGGGTGGCGAACCGTCGTCTCGAGGGAGAGCAGTTGCGGTAGATCTGCATTAAGGAGAAAGAGAAGGAGGGACAGCCGGCTTTGTGGCATGACGGTATGACACGGTTGCATATTTTGCTTGACTGGTTTGGTTGTCGTTTTCTCATTTTCATTTTCACTTTTTTCCTCACACGGATCGGTGGACGGGAGGTTTTCCACCTGTATGAGTATTATTGTTTTCCTCATCATCAATTCCGGTGTGCGATTCCACACATACACACCGTCAAATCTCTATCTGGGTTCCCTCATGGCGTCTTGGCTCGTTTTTTATATGTATTTCCCCTAGGCTAGTAGTCGAGTTTTAGAAAGTCTATAGCATAGGCAATTCTCATCGTCCGTGGTATAGTTATAGATATTTTGAGCGTTCTATGTGCTTTGCGATGTGAATTGATTATATTGGTTTGATACTCGTTCTACCATCATCCCCCTCCCTATCCTACCAGCACTAGCGGAATCGAAGCGCAATAAATCCCCTGACCAACTGACAATTCCTAATCGCGAGTGTATGCAACACCGCTTCATCCCTCATCCTAGAACTACATCCCACCAACGCATAGTGATCATATCTGAGAGCATCATCCCTAGTGAACGTCTGTTATTGATATGGTATCTCACTACTCTTCTTCTGATGAAAAGCTCCGATTCCTCATAAAGTTCAATCAATCACTAATGCCCGCCATACCTAAACCAACCTAAGCAACAACAAAACAATACATGTGCATATAGGGAGTAGATTCCCACACACCTCATCGCGCCCTATGCCGTCCGATGCGACAACCCAAAAATTTGAAAAAAAGTTTCTCCCGTGATGTGTGGTGCTCGCTAGTAGAGCTTTTACATAGTATTATACAAATGCAACGCAACGCAACGCAGCGCAACGCAATTCGTGACCCGTCGTCGGTGGTGTCCAGAAAGCCAGAATAGTAGTGCAGCAAACCATTTCGCAAAGTGATCGCGTAAAAGTTAAAATGTCATCCCATAATTCATCCTTTCCATGGGCGGCTTGTCCGCTAGCAGAGTAGGTAGGTAATTATGATTGGGCGGCGTCTTCCACTTTAGCCTTTTTCACCTCTTCTTCGCCCGGCGCGGCGTCCTCCGCCTTGCGCTTACCGTTAGTCTCGGACTCCGCTTTCGGCTCCTCCTTGGCCTTCTTGCGGACGAGGCCTGTCACGTCTTTCGCGCCCTTCTTGGCTTCCTCGAGACGCGCCGTGTTTTCGCCTGCGGATTCTCCTAGTGCGGCTCCGAAGATGCCTAGGAGGCCTTCATTGCCGCCGAGGGCCGAATTGATGTCCATGGGTGCTTTCTGAAGCTCAGCGAGCTGGTACATGCAGGATTAGCTTCGGGTCTAGACCGCGGCGACAAAGAGTGGACGGGGAAGTGGATGGCTCACCCGCTGCTCCATGTCCGCGATGATTTCCTTGACCTCTACAATTTGCTTGCGCGTCACGTCGTTATCCTCGGGCACGTGCAGCATCGCGAGGTCTACCTCTTTGTTCTCCAGCTTCTTTTTCGTGCTGTCGATGGCTTTCTTCAGCTCTTCGACGGCCTCCTTACGAAGGTCTTCGTCGACTGGCTTTTGTCCGGCGTCGGCCCCCTGCTCCTCGCTGGTAGTGGTGACGGATGCGAATTCAAGGGCAAGCGACAGCTTGAAGTGCGCCTCGGCGACAATCTCGGATTCCTGGGGATAGAGAAGTGCCTTGTAGCTAAGAGAAGCACGACAGTCCTTGATGGCCTCGGGATACCTGCGTGACTGTTAGCAGCTGCTAACTCGGTGTACCATGTACTGTCAGGCGGGTTTACTTCTCATTCTCTAGGGATATCTCAGCAAGGAGATCATGCGTATCGGCAAGCCGCTCCTTGATATGTCTGATATGAGGGCTATCCGATTCGGCCTTCTCCTTGCCCTTCCCTTCAGAGCTGTCGTCTTGGTCTTGCTGTAGACTCTTCTCGAAAAGAACCCGAGCTAGATCGAGAACTTCAAACGCGACTGCAAGATCGTCCTCCTCTTCTTCCTCACCTTCACCTTCACCCTCGCCTTCAGCACCCTCTTCTTCATCTGAGTCTTCCCAGTTCTCATCTCCCGTGAATTGGAATAGGGGCTTTTTGGCATCTCCGTCTTTCGCCCCACTGCCATTCGCGCTTTCCGCGACAATGGCAACACCTTCCTCAGCAACTTTATCTGCGCCACTGCCATTGGCAGCTGATGATTGGGGTTGTGGCTTCTTGGATTTTGATTTTTCGGCGCCGTTTGACGGCTTCTTCTCGCCTGTAGGCTTCCCGCCTAAGACGTCGCTGTTGCTTTGGCCAACCTTGAAAAGACTGCGACCGTAGAGGAACAAGATGTCGGCGTTTTCGGGCGCCATCTCGCCGTTAATCTCGGCCTGCATCTCGGTGGCCTGGGAGTAGACCTCGGCGGCTTCTCCATAGTTCTTTTGCGCGTAGAGGGCTGAGGCCTTGGCAGCCAGGTCGGCCAGAGATACATAGACAGACTTCGCGCGTTCTTCGGCGTCCATGGGAGGCAGTGACTGCGGAGTTCCTACAGCTGACGCAGTAGCCGACGCGATTGCAGATGGGACTGCCGACAGGGTCGGCGTATCGTTAGGAGTTGGTTCGGCCATGATGATGAGAAGCTCACAGCGTCGCAATGGATGGTAAAGCTATTGTCGCACAAAGTAGATTGGAATTGAAATGTATAGAACTAGTCAAAGCTATACACGATGAATTGATAGTAACTTTGAGGTTTTTTCTTCCAGTCCCAATGAGATTGACGCTATTGAGGAAGCGGCCGTGATGCGGTGATGTTGCGACGATAGCTGCCGGTGGTTGCTGGTGGTGAGAACAAGGTGTGGGTGACGCGATTAGTGGAAGCAATGGAAACTGCCCACTAGGTGGCGTGAACCGCGCTGCCGCGTCGAGCTATGTATGTACATTAGTACTTCCAAATATCAGCAGGTGCACGGAACAACATGCGGGGAGACAGGAAGCTCGAGCCACCTGAGGATGCCTTCTCGGTCCATTATGTAATTGCACTCATCGAGCATATGTACTGGAAGTCACTAATCATGTGATCTCGCACCCAATCTGATGAGTTTATCTTTTCACCTTGCAAGGACCCAAAAATGAAAGAGACCCGGACGCAAATCGTTCTAGGCTTCGATTGCCAGGAAGATATCTGCTGCCCATTTGGAAACATGAGGCGGCTTATTAGGGAAGATCTTGCGAACTGCGCTCCAGGGCTGTAAGCAATGCAGCCTATCAGGCTCCCTATTCTTTGGTAGCCGCTGGATCCTGCAGACCCCTATCCCCTATCACCAGTAATAATACCTAAGTGGAAGTCCCTGAAATACATACAGTCATCATGCATTCGAAGTCAGCCTGTCAGCCTCGAGGAGACTCGATTAGGAACAGTGAACGACATTTATCCTGTTCTTATTTTGGTACATTTGTTGTGGGAGTGGCCATTATTTGCCACGGTGTTCTTCTATATGTGAGTTGACGTTCGTGGCATCTTAACAGATATGAATACAACGTCAATCAAGCAGATATATCCTCTGTATAGACAGCCTTACGTACCAATGGCTAGAAACATGTCGTATAACAGCAAAAATTGAAATTACCATCTTTTAATAAATGAGCCTAGTATTTATCGAGTGTTAAAAGCCCCCAATACGAGGTTTAACTGCCCGTCTACTGAAGAGCTAGCCGAAGATACAAGCCACGATGTGTCTCCAATCAAATTGAGATGTCGTATTACAGCTGAACCGTGCACCGTCCACCAATGGTGGCCCCAGCTTGTCCTGGGGAAGATAACTTGGCAATTATGACGTCTACTGTCAATCTATCATTGCATACATGTACATCAATACCAGTTGACATGGGTAAAAGTTGCTAGAATTAGACGAAGAACATTGAAGTTCCAGCCAAGCTGCCAAGGAGACAGAATCTCATACATATATGTATGCGCTTATGTGATAGGTACGGCTATCTCACTCTCTCTTTTCACATAGTCACGATGAGTACGATGAGTAATATTTCGCAATTTATTTCATTTGAGCTATCTCAGTTAGGGAATACCTATATAATTGAAACGGCATTTTCACATCGCACAGCTTTAATTGGGAAGCAGGCGTATCCACACAAAACGGCTGCCTCAGATTTGGCTACGACCTTCTGCTTACCGTGATGCAACCTCAAAGGACCGGATCTGTGTAAACAAGTGTGCAGTTGACACATTGTATGATATGAGTAATAAGACATAACAAACTTGTACATACAAGAAGGGACACTCAAAACACGATGACATACCAAGGTACAGTGAGGACAATTGTCATATAATAGTATTTCCGTATGTACATGCGTGATTGTTGGATTTACTGTGGGTTTACGGGTTTACGAGAGAATACGGCGTACATCTTACCCGTTGCCGGGCAAGCCGGGGGACGAGATGAGATGCTACCTATCTTTGGACGTATCAATGGACCCCTGCTAGGGGCAGTCGGGTATCCAGTGTATGTATCCAGCTGTGAGGCCTGCGACCCGAAAATCTCCAGGTCCCATTTTATTATCAATCCATTCAATCGATTTTTACTCGTGCCTGCCCTGGGTATCGTATGTATGTACGTACTGCTATGTACGTACAAGGGTTCTTTCCGCGCAAGAAAACACACTCCCTCCCTGCCTCTCCCCACACCACCACCTGCCTGGGTACCTAAAGCAATAACCACTCCACCCTTACGACTCAGCATTTCTTTCTTTCACCTTCACGTCCGTTTCTCCCTTCACCCCGAGGTATCGACATGTTGTGTCTCTAGTTCTATCCCATTTGGGTAAATCTAGATGGGCTCATCTTCTCGGCCGTTTGTCATTTTGCCCACTTAGTAAATCGGAGTATGGTTGGCTTGTTAGTTGCGGTACTCATCCACTCACATATCCGATCGATCAACCTTGTCATGTGTTCTTTCCACAGCTCGCCTTTCCCAGTTCTATCATAGTTCCCGTCGCGCACTAGAGACATCTCAAAAGCAGCTGTCGCCATGATCGTGTCACCTAACTCACGCCGCCTACGGGTCTTCGGTGGTATCGCTGTCTTGGCCTTGACTGCGACGTACATACACATACGACCGCGGTTAGGTGAAGCACCGTTCGAGTATGCCCGCGACTACTATGAGACTGTTACGCACTACTTCAACAATCCAGTCTACAATAACACCTTGTATAATGATAGCAACGAGCAGCTGGTTCATCAATTATATAATTCCAGTACTCCTTGCGCCAACTTCCCCAACACCGACGGCATACTTCTGGTCATGAAGACCGGCGCTACGGAAGCCTTCGACCGGGTACCTACTCACTTATTGACAACATTGTCATGCCTTCCCGACTTCTTAATGTTCTCTGACATGGTACGAGGCTCACCCAAATCCCGACGCTAAGCGCATTCATGGATACGGAGCTGTCACGGGAGATATAAGAACTAACTCGTTATCCTAGGAGCAACAAATCGGACCATATCACCTCTACGACGCCCTAGCTGAGTTTGAGGAGTCCGCAAAAGCCCATAACGCCGACTTCGATCTTTACCGCGACCAGAAAGAATGCCCTGTATCGCAGAAATCTTGCGTCGATGCAAAGGTCGATGGGCAAAAAGCTTGGAACTTGGACAAATACAAGTTTCTTCCCATGATGGAGCAGACGTGGAGGATGCGTCCTGGCCGTGATTGGTACATATTCGCCGAGGCCGATACCTATGTATTCTGGGCCAACATCGTGCACTGGCTTAAGAACGAGTCTGGTCTGAGTCCCCGGGAGAAAATCTACTTAGGCAGTCGAAGCTATATTGGAGGGACTCCATTTGCTCATGGCGGTTCGGGATACGTAATCAGTGGCACGCTATTGAAGCACTTAATCGAGTACCACTCGGGCGTCGTCAAGCAGTACAATGTCAGAGGGGCGAATGAGTGTTGCGGCGACCTGATGTTGGCGATGGCGCTCGACGAATACGAAAAAGTCAAGGTCCGCCAAACTTGGCCGATGATCAATGGCGAAAAACCAAGCACCCTGCCTTACGGCCCCGGTCATTGGTGCGAGCCGATTCTTACCATGCATCATATGAATGCCGAAGAGATCAGTACCGTGTGGCAATTCGAGCAAACACGTAAAACTGATGTAAGTTTTTTGTCAAGCGACGCAGCAGAAGGTGGACAGGATCATGGAGATCTGAGGCTAACGGATGGAACAGAACGTTCTTCTGATCAAGGATTTGTATGACGGCCTAATCCGGCCGAAAATGCAGGTATCGCGCGAGAATTGGGACAACTTATCCGACGATGTCTGCTATCTCAACCCAGATCCGGGAGCTCAGCAGCGTGCTGACACTCAGTCGCGCGAACGCCAAAAGAAGGAGAGTGATTTGAACTCGGTCGAGAAGGAAGCTTGGAGATCTTGGGAGCATTGCGCCAAGGTCTGCGCTTCCGAAGACGTCCCGGAAGATGAAGATTGGGGACAGCACGAGATCATGACGCGCCAGCAGGACGAACCTGTCACTAGCAGCGACACGGTGGGTGCCGAGGATACTTCGCCAAGCCATGCCCCTGCGCGAGAGGGATGGAAGAAATCCATGAAGGAGAAGAAGCGAAATCGGTCCTGTTTCCAATACAGTTGGCACGACGAGGTCTGCTGTACTGCCAAAAGCTTTAAGCTCGGTTCACCCAAGTCAGCACCCCCCAACAATGATCAAAAGATGATGTGGAGGAGCGGTTGGCATCTAAAAGGTATCAACGATTGGATCGACGCGATGGGCGAGTGCAAGAAGCCTGCGTGGGTGAAGCCAACGCTGTGATTTCGCTCTTCTCTCGGTGACGATGACGAATGGATTTATACGAGGCGGAAGGATGGAGGTTTCTATCGTGTCAGCGACCTCCAAAGAAGACAATGATTTTTCTGGCACCATATGAGTAAGGTAAGGCAATAGAAGGAGATACACCAGGGTATTATGGGGACACGGAAACAGTCCACGGCATGGTAGGGTATAAAATCTTTTTTCTATTCTGGTAGACGGAAGGCACCTTTTCTCTCACTCTTGAGTGCCATATCATATGATGAGGATCCATCACGGCGTTTTTGGCATCTTTTAGACGGAGTCCGAGGGACGATGTACGGTGGATATGACGAGGAGCTCTGTAGCATACGAATGACGAAGCGATTGAAGTGCGCTGGACCTAGACATATGGGAAAATCATATATCACCCTCACTTTCGAGCCTCTCGCATGTAATGATCGTAGAAGGAGGAGCTGTGAAAAGCTGTCTCGGACCGCAGCAACTTTGTGTCAAGTGACGGATTCCAAGAAGTGAGATGGAACATCTCTGATGCTTATAGATCAAAATCGCACCGGAAGTCCGGAGAGTGCATGAAGGATAATATTGACGAAATAGCGAAGGACTGAGCTACTGGGGAGGGGTCAAGTATTTATCGTAGGTCGTTGAGCACTGATATTAGTCCAGTGACAGCGGGTGTTTCAAGTTTCAACACCTGGGCGATATGACGCGGCTGTTGCTAAACTATGTACATACATATGACAACCACGGGTCTGAACGTTAAAAACCCACTGACCTACATAAGTAGGTAAGGAACCGCGCTTGGGGCATTTCCACCCTTGCGGCTTTGCTGGTTCGTCTATTTAGAGTTTCTAGATTTGGGGGGATCGATCGAGAGGGTTGATGGAGCGGCGCAGGGCGCGCAGGATGGATGATGGACAGGAGCCGGGCCGGTCCTTGTTTTGTGGGGAGCTTGGGTCCCGCTCTGTGCTTGGCGCGCATGCGCGATCTGTGCCAAATCTTAAAGGTACCGACCATATGTGTGTATGGATAGACAGCCGCCTACTTGGTTCCAAGCACCAATTTTGCTTGCATTGTCTTGACGGTAATGACAATTGAGTACTTGTAGGGTTGTCGGCGCGACTAATAACTCGAGCCACGGAGCTGTTCCCGTAGAAAGCCTTGAGCTAGGTATTCGTTCGAACGTTTCCAGTGAAAATGGTATTCTGCGTAGATTGCACTGTCCATCGGGGCTGCTCTTCATACCACTTATACGTTGCTCTCCTTTTTCCTTATCCTTTCCCGGGTCTGGTCTTTCCTGACCTCTCGGTACATATACGCGGCACTTCGCTAGCGCGCCTTGCTGAACTGCAGTCGAAATTAGAACAATTTTGTTGATACAATTGTAGGGGGCCGCCACATAACCACCAGTCCAGGTTGGGATGAACTGGGAGATGGTAGTTCCTGTACTTAAACATTAGCTAGCTTTTAGGACGTATTATACCTATTCATACGTTCGCAATCCATTCTTCCCAGTCATAGTCCGTTTTGAGTTGTCGTTTCTTCAACCTACGGCTCATAATTAGCATCTGGTATACTGATCTTATGAGAGACGTAACTCATCACAACCATTCATTACCTTGAGAACAGTTGTGGGCTTAGGTTTATATTGGAAGACCTTCTTGAGGTCCTAAGCAGTTAATCCAGAATCATCACGAGCCCAATCCATCCCAGCTACGTAGACACTCTTCTAGTGTATACTGTAGTGCAGAGAACGTTTTGGTCGCTCTGTTTTTCCATATTCTTCTTGGGCTATATTTCTATCTTATAAAGCAATGACAGCACACTCATATATTAGGTATTTTAACATATGTATATGATGGCAGTGTCTAAGCAGTGCTGACATGACGCAAGCATTGATGGGGCTGGGGTCATATCCGTGCCGGGGGCTCATGTAGGCATCCGCAAATGAAAGTGGATATTATTAACTTGCGGTTCGGTACATCATACTGAGTACAATTTTTCTTAACAATAAATATAATATTATTGTCTATCGTCTTTTACCGTATACTGGGTAATTTGAGCGACAAGAAAAGGGGACAAGAAAAATGGACTTGGTGATACCCCTTAGTACACATCTCTTAGCTATAAATTTACTGTCAGTAATGAAGAAACCTTAAAGGAACGCCGTGCATCGAATTTCTCGCATTTTTCCATTTCAGTAGGTTTCGTAAGTCACCTCTAGGTAGGCTGCCTTCAATTATCGTGGCGGAATACTACCATATGCGAACTGCGCCCCCGGCCTCCCTTTCGACCCCTTTGACTCAACATCTCCCGCAGGACTTACACTCTCACTCTTTCAAAAAGCCCTACCAGTATTTCATAACTTACAATGTCACCAACCCATGTTCGTTCGGCTGACTAGTTCCGAAGCTGAAGCACTGAAGCGATGTCTCTCCGAATTATATGATCCTAAAACCAATCGAGTCATTGCTAGTATCCCCCCTCCAGCTCAATCGCTCTACTTCCTGACTATCGCCAGTAAAGACGATGCGTATAACAGTATGTTATTCCTCGTTAAATTAATTCTGTATGTCGGACGACCACGACGGCTAATCTTCTGGTGATTAACTGGCTGGCTTTGGATAGGCCGAACGCGAATGATTCGACAAAGATCGAGCGTTGCTATGAAGGCTAGATTTCATATACATACCTACTCACAAAGCCCCGATCTCGACTACTAGTCCTTAGCAAGTTGCTTAAGAGAGAAGCCAATATATACACAAATCAAGCGAAATTAGAATTGCTAATTGGATGATGCTTGGTGCTAAAAACGTGATCTGTCTATCTGTGATGTCAGGTTAATAGCACATTGGGAAGACAGGGGGAGGTGAACACGTTAAGCGAATCGTCCAAAATGACTCTGTTACTGGCTAGAAAGACTGCTTCCCACAGAAGTAGTACTGATCTCTTACTGAGTTATAACTGACCTTTTCAACCACAACAATAGCAAAAGTCCAAAGGCTCTTCAACTTGATCAAACTTACATTTTGTTTATAGTTGTTCAAATAATTTGTAACCAGTATCTCTCAGCTAACCTATATGAGCGCTACCGACAAAGCTTATCATTATACCAGGTTTTTAAGCAAGAAGCCATGTTAAATTAGAGCTACTAGGGGGTAGATGTATATATACTAGGTATTAAGTGCAGCACAGTCATTATTGCCACTACAATGTCAGGAACAGATGAGGTGCTCTTGACAAATCCTGTCATTGACTCATTGTGATAACATCCCGACACTCCTAGCATTTCCAGCTGTTTAGAATTAGGCTTTCAAATACACCAGATAAAAATATACCCAATTGCATCCGCCGCATTTACATGTCTCTAACAAGAACTCGATAATTCTCTATACTTCCTCTGTTCCGTTATCTTATAAGTTCAGCAAAGACTAATGAATAATGAGCCATAATCAAGTATGCAAGTTATACATAACCACTTATCATAGTTAACATTATGTAAAAAAAAAAAAATAAGTAAACAACACGTTGTTATAATCTTTCGTAAATGTAATACCATGTTAGGCATTATGGATTATTTTCTAGTAAGTAGCTATCCCTGATCTCACGACACTTTGACTCCCATTCAGTCGGGCCATCCCTTGGCCAGGGTACGCGCCTCGTAAATATCCGCCCTGGCCCTGGAATGCCCCCCGCATCTTTCAGTATTTTGATAGTCAAGTCGTATCTCTCACACTGGCGCTCAAATGCCCTACGTGAGATTCTCATATCGTCGCGGCTCTGATTCTGGATCTTTTTTTCTATGTACTTCTCGGCGACATCGAGCGGTGTAAGCTGGCTCATGTGAAACTCCCGCTCTGTTCTATCTTCCACGTGCATCCGTTCGTAACGCCACATTAGGGCGTTGACATCTGCTCCTTGGTGGAGTAGCGCGCGCAAGGAGCGTGTCATGCCTGTTTCGGCGCACAGGTGAACCAATGTACAGCCGTCCAAGTCACCTTCGGTTATCAGCCTCCTCCGGGCGTCATCTAGCGGATGAGAGAAAACATGCTCTGCCAAACACTTGGCAACTTGCGCATCAACTTCGTCTGTCTCACGTCTTCCATGATTTGTAATGGCATAGGCAAAGACACTCGCACCCGCGTGGGAGGTATTTGTGCTCCATTCTCTCTCTGTGAAATCCGCGCCCCAGGACAAAAGAATACCCATGCCCTCAATGCCAGAAAACTTGGCTGCAGTTAGGAGAGGCCCTGTGCCGTTACTCTGTTTATGGTTGACATCTGCACCTGAGGAGCAGAGGAGCTTGACGACCTCCTTGTAGCCCCTTCTACCGAGTGCAGGTCGGGCGAAATGCAGTGCTGTCGCACCATTATGATTCGAGGTATTAGGATTTATCTTCTCTTCAAGCAGGGCTTCGACGATAATCAGGTTCGAAGCTGGCATCACGCCAGAAACTGCCATCATTAACGGCGTCATGCTCTGGATGACAGACCACAAGCCCTCGCTAGGTTGCGCTCGTCCAATATTAGGTGTTGTAAGTAAGTCTGTATTTTCTCCCAGACGTTTGATTGTTGAGATAATGCGCTTCAGATCGGTTTTCTGACGGTCAGGAGCTCCTTGGAACGGCAAGAAGGAAAATTGAGCACCTTTTCTTGTATGACGTATATGACTAGCACTTATACGATGTAAAAGGCCGAGCCCCTCTTCATCCACACGATTAATTTCTACTTCCAAGCCCGTGGATTCGATGAGCTCAAAGATAAAGGGGTCTTGCTCTACCACAGCGTAATCGAGAGGGTTGAGCCCTGTCGTAAAACTTTCAGAATAGGAGTAAGGCTCCTGATTAGGACCACCAAATGTTCTCAAGATTCTAATTCGATCATCATATATGTAAGGATCGGATTGGTCTGCAGTTCTTAACGATGCCCCATGTTGAAGAAGAACTCTGATTGCCGATTGGCTCGAAGTAACAACTACCCAATGCAAGGCGGTTCCAGCCGGTAGAATGAAGGGATAATGCGGGAACGGCATCGGATGTGAGGCTATAGCCCAAACTTTGCCCCCGAGTTCCAGCATCTTCCTTAAAAAGGGTTCTTGAAATTGTTCCGGGAAGCAAAAAATCCAATGCAAACACATGATTCCAAAACTCGTACACCGGTGGTAGGCCGACGCACCGTGCTCTATCAGGCAGAGAACAATATCCCAAGAGCCTCGAGCACACGCGAGATATAGAGCGGTTTCGCCGCTGTCTGTCAGCTTATTGATGTCATGGTGAATCCCTGTTTTCAGGTGCTTGGATATCTCGGCTGGTGTCCCGAAGGCGGCTAACCAGTGTAATTTTGTATAGCCCAATTCTGTTTTCTGGTTGGTCACAGAAGGGGATATCACTGGTTCTAATTGAATGGAAGAGTACCATCTATTGTAGCCACCCCAGAGCTGGAAGCGTTCCATGGCAAGAGCCCGCGCTGACGGGTCTAGATCGTCGAGGTATCGTTTTGTGAGAGTGGCTCCACTCGCGACCGCGTCCATTAGCCAGTTTTGGAGATGGTGTGCAATGTCAGGACCTGGCTGCAAACCAAAATATTCTAGTACTGCTGGGACAGCAGCCTTTGCCAGTAAGCTTCCTGATGCGCTAGGGTCCTGGGAAGCTGCGGCTATAAGGAGCTGTACTGTTTGGGCTTCATTCCCAGGAAATCTGATAACTTCAATAGATTGAGCCAGGAAGGCACCAAACAGGATAGTCGGGTCCGTGTTTTCTATCATCTCAGTTGTACCAAAGCAAAGCCCCTGCGCGAATTCATCTGACAAGACCGGAATTTCCCAGGAGAAACATGGCAATCTACGTTCGACCATCTCTACGTATGATGGTAGGGGACGCTCAATAGACCCTGACTCCTGGGAAATATAATCAAAAATCTCGGCAGACTCGTAGTCTATAACTTGTACGTCACTACACCAGATTAGTACTCTTGCTAATCACTGTAGCGGGGTGAACGTAACTCGAAGTCTTCGTCCGTCGTAGGTGCTGGGAAGAGAGACGCTAGATGCTCTGGTCGTCTATCTGGTGCGATATGTAATAATATTGGCAAGACGGGTTTCAAAAACACTAGGTGCCCATGTTCTGAATCTTTCATCTCCTGCTCTATGCTGAGTTGAGGATTGATCCGAACTTTACGAGGCGGTGCCTGTCCGTAGCCAAAAAATATGCTCCAGGTTAACATTCCAAAAGAGTAGTTGTCAGCTTTGACTAATCCAGTATAAGTCAATCGACGTCCTTCCTCCACTTCAGGGGCTTGCCAACCCTCAGTTCCACCTAGGCAAACACCAACGTGCCCAAGTTCGGAGTCACCTACGCATAAACCAAAATCTGCTATCTTGGCGACACGTCGATGGGATCGTTGGAACACCAAGACATTTTCTGGTTTCAAGTCCCCGTGGACGAACCCATTCTCGTGCAAGGCATCTAACCCGTTAGCGATGTCATGTGTGAAGTGCTTTTCTTCATCGTAACCTGCATGATCTTTATTCTCTTTCAAGTACATGTTGAGCGTCCAATCGGCCAACTCCATCACGAGTGATATCGGCGAGTGAATACCAGTATTGGTAAAAGTCCATGATAGTAATCGAACTATATTTGGATGGTTTCTCAGAACCTTGTTCGTCAAAGCTGCGACCTCTACATAGACGTCGTTTAAATGTTTCTGAGAGGACTTGTGCCCAAGATTCAGGCTTTCATCGTGGTCCATGATGAACTTGGGTTGTTTTATGGCCACCCAAATGTATGAACATCCGGTGTAATCGTATGTTACCATTGTTCGTTTCGTGACGAGGAACTGTGAGCCTTGCCCCAGGTAATGTTTGACACCACAACACACGACCGGTCCATACAAGCCACTGGAATCGATGACTTGTATGAGGAAGGTAAGACCACGGTTTTTTTTGGCTCTCGGAAGTAAAAGCAGCAATTATATTCTCAGTGGCTCGTAGGCCTGACAAGTCGTCATAATATCTAGAAGAGCGTCTTCGACTATACACAACAGTTGATAGTGGTGAGGCGGTAACATAGCTTGACATATTTATTAGCCCGGATTTGATTGGTGCGTTGTAGGTATTAGCTGAAAGTTCTTTGCGAGCAAGATGGAAAGGGGGAATAAATAGATTGGTAAGGTCCACCGAATCACAGGAGGTGCCATCGGATAATTTGTCATCCGACCGCCTTATGTACTGTAACCCAACCAACAGCACCAAGGGTTGATCAGGCATGATAGAGGCACAGCCCAGAAATAAATCTACCTCTTTTCATTGTTGTGGCGATCAGGAAGACGCGATGGCTGATAGTTGGCGCGACCAGCTCAACGAACGACTGGAGTCGTCGATTCGTCGACGCGCCTACGAGAGCATTCAAGTCTTGGTTCTTTGCTGGGAAGACGGCCACAAAGGATACCGAGAGGAAGGCCAAGCTGCGCGAGAAATGTTCGAGAACGATTTCGGATACCCTACTAGAGAGTTTCCCATACCAACAAACAACAGCTACGGCCAACTTCTCCAATTGATTACTCGTTCGTTGAATGACATAGGAACTGCGGCGAACGAGAAACGTGCATCATCCCTCCTCATAGTACACTACGGTGGACACGGTGACGCAGACGATGATAAACATGGTGGACAGGAAAGAAGATCGGTATGGGCAGCGTAAGTGTTTGAAAGTTTCAGAGCCATGTTGTCCTCCAGTACACTAAGGTTCTGACAGGCATCAGGAGGGCGAACCAGTATTGAAGTGGTACATGATTCAGGATCAATTTGATTATATCAAAACTTCAGATACTGATATACTTCTCCTTTTGGACTGTTGTTTTGCCGCTCAAGCAGGCAGAGCGCGTGATAGTTCACACGGCCGACTCGAAATCATGGCGGCATCGGCTATGGGGATGAAAACACCAGCACCTGGGAATACCTCTTTTACAAATATCCTCCTACGAGAGATCCGTCGCACAATAAAGGATGGGGGCTCTGTCGATATGAGACACCTACATGGACAAATGTGTCATCGCAAAGTAGATCTCTGGGCAACTCCAATCTACATGACACTCAAGGGAGGCAAAGGAACAATGCAACTCCACCCACTTCCCAAGAGCACCACTCCCACCACTCCCACGTCTGTACAAGTACGGAACAAAGCCACACAGGGCACCTTTATTCATATTCTAGTCCAAATCGAGGAGGAACTTGATTCGTGGGGCTCGACGAATTCAGCCAGTGGCTAGGCACAGACACGCCACAAGCTGTGTCAAAACTAGTTTGCAAGACCACCTCACAAATCAGTGCTACCATGAATGATATGGATCGAAGTGACAAGATCATCTTCAAAGGTCTAGATCCGCCCTCGAAAGGCGAGATATTAAAAGCATGGGACCAGGTTGTGGACCTGGTCGAGCTTTTTCAAGTCCAGCAACATGGGCAGCATCTTTCTCAACAGGATACTCAGGAGAAAAGACTTCGAGCCTCTAAGTTCTTACGCGAGCTAGAACTTCGAAACAACACTGTTTTAGATACTTTGGAGAGGAACATACTTTGCGCCACCGCCATGGACAATCAAGCTAACCTGGAGGAAGCTATCAATGATGATACAGTAAATAAGCTGGGCATGGTGGAGCAGTTTCGGCTTCGGCAAATTATCTCAGCTCCGCAGTCCAGCACGTTCAAAAACGTGAACGATGACTTATCCCAAGCATCGTTAGCTTCTCCCAATATCATTGCCGAATATAAGGAGTATAGCCAGTACACGGACAAGGAAGAACTTCCAGGTCTGACTGAGCGAGTCTAAGAGTCCCGACTTTCGAGCCCTGAAGTGTCTTGGGTGGGACCACCAGCCCCTAGAAAACAAGTACATACTTCATTTCGAGGTTCCAAAACCTTACCAATTGCACCACTGCCAGTACAAGAGCCTACACTCGATCATGAAGACAATGAAAGCTTCTGCTAGGCCAACTTTAGACAAAAGACTCCGGACAGCATTTCTGCTAGCTACTGCTCTACAGAAATGGCACTCAGTCGGCTGGCTTCATCAGGGAATCAACAGCCACAATATCATATTCTTCGAGGTAGATGGCCAGGCGGGTTTTGACTATAATAATCCTTTCCTCTATGGCTTTGAGTTTGCTAGACCGGACTCCGATCCATCTATTGGGAAACCACTCGACGATGACGCGTTCAACATCTATCGTCATCCAAATAGACAGGGTCCATCACGCCGTGGACACCGCAAGATTCATGACATATATTCTCTGGGTGTCGTGATGTTGGAGATTGGGCTATGGCAGACCGCTTCAGATATGATAGACCCCCGATTGAAACCGTCGATGAAGCCACCAGGTCTACAGAAGATGTTTCAACTTGCTTCGTCGAATCGTCTTCCGCACTATATCGGGGAGTCATATGCCTCCGCTGTTGGTACTTGTCTCCTGTCCTCGTTCGGAGTGGACATCGATGATGAGAGAGGGTCGTTCTTAGCAAGGGCTTTCGAACACCAGGTCATTAATAAGCTGAGAGAGGGTATTAGGCCCATCTGATATACTGGTGTAGTGCGGTTCAACGTAGGTCCCTATCTAATTGTCATTCCCCCCTGTATTTGCTGCATTCGTTGCTGTAAAGGCGACAAGCACTGCTGCATAGCTACTCGGGTTAGTGGCCTTGACATTTTGTGGTTCAGAGCTGACATCCTACCTTGCACCTGCGACAAAGACTTCCGATGTCTTCGCCCGGGTGAAGAATGACAAAGTCATAAGGAACACCGCACCTGAAAGCACACTTGCTACTATACGCCCTGAAGAGTTCGGTATTTTAATCAGAACAATTGTTGGGCCCAAAAGCACTATTGTAGCGACCATGACAGCTAAGAATCGACTAAAATTCTGCAATGCAGGTCCTAACAGCAGTACGTGATCATCTGATGTGATTCTGTGTGTAGTTAAACGAGTATCCGAGAGCCTGGGTAAGAACTATGTCTCCTCGATAAGATAAAAATCTCACAATGACACGTACGGTTGCTCACCTTGTGCATGAATTTCTGCAGCCAGAATATACATTCCTCGACAATTGATTCTGTGTATGCCGTTGATTTTTCTAATGTCTCAACTGGGTTCATTAGGTCATTTTCGTGCTCTAGATAGCTCGATTCCTGGCGATCCAGGAAGGCAGTACCATCTACCCATTTTCTCAAGTTTTGCACATCCCGTTGTCTTTATGCCGGCAAGGATACCACACCACGGCACTTCTGCAGCATGTCGTCTATAAAGTTATTGGTTTCATGTCACTGTGCCACTGTCACTGGAGACTTTACTTACCGTATTCGCTAAGTGCATCCTTCAAGTCAGATAGTACTTGCTGTCTTTCGATGTTCCTATCCCGGCGCATACAGCCAAGAAACAGCTGACGGTCTTCCTGTTCGTCAATCTGGTCTAGCCGTTGTTCCAAAGAGGCCACATGATCTTGTGCTACGAGCAGGAGTCGCATGCGTACTCGACTGAAACGACGGAAATTGTGGAAGGTGGGATGTGAACCTAGGAGTGCTGCATATCGGGGATATCCTGGACGGAATTTGTCAACTGTTTCGGTGTCAATATTGATGTAACATCTAGACGCGTAGTTTATTATACCAGAGTATTGGGTTGTTTGATATATTTGGCCTAGCATGTTTCTATATTAGTATGTGCTGTAGAATTTCGTCGATGCGTTTCAATCCTGAAAAGAGCATCTAAGGTGAAATTTAATCAGACTCGGCGAATATTCATGCTATATCAATCTCAATGGCTCAGCCTAGCCTACCGACGCCAGGCTAGAGCCTTCTGTCATGGGACCCGCATTATAATCCGTTTCCAGAATGTCGATGTGCTGCGGTAAGCAGGCTGCCATCCAGATTTCACAGCAAGAGCTAATCAACACGATACACGTAATATAGGACAACCGTATGCGGGGGAGATAGCTGAGCCTGGTTGCCTGAGCTATAAGGCGGATTTCTCGCTTCAAGGCGACCATTATATCATCACTGATCTCTGTTAGGGTATGATACCGGGTTCAGTACTTCCTGTTCTTTGTACATTACCTCTGTCGGCATATTTGTTTTGCCGGTAAAACTCGGCTTCGTTAACATCCTTCAGCTAGGCTCAAGCGAACCTACATATCGCATTATTACGTGGGAGCAAATTCGATGGCAGATCAACGTGGGAATTACTTGGTAGGCCTGGAATCTCAGTCTCAGGTCACGAGAAAGTTAATGTCTATTATAGTCGGCAGACAACCAAAGTGGTGGAGGCGAGAGGCCCAGAGTTCAGGTTTACATCGCCGTAGGTTTCGTAGTCCTCCTAGCCTTCCTCTAAGCTGAGATTGGGCCAGAGCAAGTTCCGTCCAAATGATAAAGTTTACTTATCAACTGGCGGAGGACGCGCCCTCCAAGGACCATACTTGGTTGCGACCGTGCCAGAACCTCAGAAATACACCCTATGCGCCGAAGACGGTTCGACGGCTGAGGGTGGTAGGGTAGTCGGGGAGAGCGAGCTTAGCTGGGCATGAATACTTCCGAATCTACTCCTGTGGCATCACGGCGCCGTTTTCATTTAGTGGCTTCTCATCAATGCCTTACGCATTCATGCTTATGGTGTCAGTGTAGCCATGATCGCGACTAAGAGCGATAAACCAAGTTATCTATCATGCCATAGAGAATATGATAATTTCCGCTGGAACTTCAGTCTATACACTGAGTTGTTGAAGTGTTATTGTGCCAAATTTGAGGTCTCAAAATTGGTGGGAAGGCGTGTGTTAGCCTACGGAAACAATTATACTCCAACTTACTTTTTTTACAACTTCTTTCATAGTTGCGCGAAGTTATGCGGTGTGCTGGCTCGCATTATAGTGAAAAGGCAGTCTTCTGTATAGTTTGGTATCATCGTTCCTATTGTACTAGGTCATTTCTCCTCATAACCCCCAACGCCCTCGTATCCCAGCAAATACCATGCAATCAATATGGACAAAATGCATCTTAATGTCCAGGTTTCGTATAGATGAGAGACAATGCCTATGGGTTCAAATTCGGGCCTCGATATACCAATGAGTAGCCCCTGGGTTGAACATTTATGAGTGACTCGAATGTATGAAAATTTGATAAACGAGATCTGGATTAGTCCTATTTTATGCTATTCTTTGATTAGTATCACACTCACAGTATGTGCAATGATCATTTAGATGCTACCGTGATCACTCTAGTTGTCAATTAGAATTGTATAAAGGTCCAAGACCTAAAGGATCTTTAATAGCTTAGAAGATTCCTTTCAAGCAATAGGGCTCTCAGAGTAATAATTGCTCCGAGCTCCATTTTCTCAAGGCATTATAACTATGTAATACCCCTATTATCGTGACAATATTCGAATTTCTCAAGGTGGATACGTACTTTCCCCCTGTATGTCGAATATTCAGCTTCTAGACCGACCTATAACTTTCGTGTTTCTATTCATTCAAAGCAACAAGTCTAGACAAACAACACGTATATTTCAAGACATCTTTAACACGAACGTGACTGAAGGCTTCGACGTAATTCCATTCGTCGATCTCTCATTTTGATCTCGTATTATAAGTACCACACCATTGTGATCCCGCTACGGTTGTGCAACGTACGAGAATTCCAAGTTTGATATACAGCTCCTGACGCCAGACCCATGCAATCCACAAAAGAGACCGCCCTTGTCGGCCACCCCGCCACTATACATCTCCCCACAGAACCTATCTCGTGAGACATTCCATCAGACTGGTCAGGCAATAATGAAAACCCGTGACTACTGGTATGATCCCAGCCAATTAGTAGCGCGGCGGTGGATGAGCCGGGGGACTTGCCGGGAGTTCCACGGCGGGTGGGTCTATCGGCTTCTGCGAGTCGGGCCCCTCGCTGTAAGCGCAAGGTAAGCATCTAATTCCTCCATCAATCCCAACGAAATGGAAAGATAACTTACAAGTACACCAAACCCCCATGGTCAGGCCCAATCGGTCCACCATAAGGCGAGAATCCTGGGCTCAGGTGCTGCGGCGATGGGCCCAAGTACGATGTACGCGGGCTACCCACATCGTGCGCGGACCAGGCGGCCGGACTCGGTGACCGGTGGTACGCCCCCGTCGATGACGCGACGGTGTAGGGGGAGTGCAGCGGCGGGCTCTTGGGCTCGTCGTCGTACTTGGCCTCGATTATTTCCGGCGGCGCGGGCGGGTTCGCGAAGCCGCTGCGCCGGTAACCCTTCTTGATTCCGCCCTTGCGCCCGCAGAAGTACACCAACGCGATGGCGATGGCGAACCCGGCGGTGGCGCCGATTACGATACCCGCGATTGCTCCGCCGGAAAGGGTGGAGTGGCCGGCGTTACCCCCGGAGTCGGTGTCGCCGGTCGATGTTGGGGCTGCTACGCCACTACTCGTTGCGCTAGGGGGCGCTTCGTCCGGGAAGGCTTCGCCAGGGCTAAGTTGGAAGGTCGTGTTTTTGACATAGTCTTTCTGAATAGCTAGAGTGAATGTGTCGTTCTACGAGATAGTCAGATACGTCTTCTATCTCCGATTCCACAGGATAGCAATACAGGATTGATAACGCCAACCATGGAGTAGTTGATGCAAGAGCCAGGAGCGGAGCTTCCTTTTCATCAGTATGAATAGACCGTCAATGATACAGAATGACAATTTACCAGTAGAAAAAGACCGGGTCGGTGTGGTTCACCCGCAGTTCCCAACTCGGTAGTGGGTTTTGTGCTGTCTCTTGTTCTATCGCACCGCTGAAGAAGGTCTCGCCATCGAATTGGGTCAACTCCCACGGTATACATGGATTTTTGAAAGCAGCCCTAGCGACCGAGTGGTTCTTGGGGTAGAAATTGAAGTCTGAAGATGTATTAAATTTCTATCACAATGTACCCATCCGTCTCTCCTACTCACGAATCGTATCGCCCGGGTTAGCTTGTATAGTGTCCGGCTGAAAGTCATGCTGTAATCCAACCTTCACCGTATGTGTCACAGCTGCGCTGGACGAAGTCGCAGTGGACGTTGTTTTCCTAGTCGTGGGAGACGGTCCCCCAGCCGCAGAACTCAGAGAGATATGAGCCGTTATGGCCATCAACAAGAGAAAGTAATTCATGGCGTTGAATTGAACAACACACTTCGGGCACTCACATACTGTGTCTACACCCTCTTTCGCGAGTGGGAGAAGGGGGGAAAGGCTTTGAGGCACCGGTCTTGCTGGAGTGAGAAAACAGGGCCTGCTCGAAAGCTCGGGGGTACCGACTCAGCGGTGGACCATCCCGTTACGGTGTTACCCCAGCTATTTGTGGCGCAACAGACCGACATGGGATACTAGATGTTACTCTTGAAACACTCGTACTAGTACTATTGCGTAAGAGAACAAGGCCGGGCCAGCTCTAATGTCGCAATGGGAGATGGGTGCTTAGAGCTGAGTGGTCTCGCGTGGAGAGACGATGCATGGTTAGTCTGCACAAGTTAGCTTGCATGTTCACGACCTGCAGTGCGGCTGCAGATCAGGCCAATGAGGTCGAGGTTCATGTGGCTTATGTTGGTTGTCATACAGCCTGCCTATAGCATCAAATCCTACGGTCACCCAAGCAATTAACCTTACTCAATGACGGAGATACAGCCCGTTCCAGGACTCTTGGGTCGTACAATTTCAATGTGAACGAGTAGGATGGAATAGGTATTGCACCAAACTCTGAATGCGATTTCGGTCCCAAGTCCCATCGCGTTGAAAAGAGATTCAGCAGAATGTCAACATCAAGAGCCTTGCATTCAGCTGTCAAGCAATTAAGTAAGCGGTAATATCGATCGTGCTCAACTTGGTAATCAAAGGCTATGGTCCTGCATTAGGGCTGACAGTATGTCTCCACTCTATGTAAGATATACTTAACCTGACTTAGCAAGACGAAATGAAGATCATATGCGCGCCGTGTACGAGAGGAATGTAGAAAAGATGTTGGTAGATAAATCTACGAAGCACCTCCCACGCAAGTTAAATTTCCCAGAATATATTTAGTAGCGTTGCTTGGTCATCTTGAACCAGGCTTTAGTTGATTTTTCTCATGCTAGCTTCCGCCAACAATGTATCAGATAAAAAACAAGTTACATCAGCAACAATCCATTGGAGTGGCTCTGCCTAGAAGTCACACTACTATCGACATTAGAGCGCCTCTGTCATATTAATACTGCTATCTTTTCATCGAATCCAAGCACTGGATTTGCTATAGGTAACAGAACGTAGTCTGATGTGAAATCCAGCTGGTCGATGCGTATTTCGGGAACCGATGCTCAAGATGCTTTGAAGCACCCCATGCGTTACATCTGAACCGATCATGTTGGAGTAAGAAAGTTTCATAACTCAGACTCTGGCATATGAAGTCCTGTGATAATGTTCAACGATGTTCTTCCAAATCTCCGATGTTCCACCTACGTAAAGATGAGCTCATTGGGTATCACATGTGACCATTCATAAAGTCCTAGTACAACTCGAACACAAGCGAAGCCAACCAACCCTGAATTGTGCCAAGCTGTTGATAAGTCTGTTGGATGTGCTTTTGCGGCGTTTTCCTGCTAGTCATCCAGTAGAGAGCCCGGACGTGGCAGTCGTGGAACTGAATGTGGCTTGGGCGCAATTCACCCAAAGCTGATCCGCCGATGTAGTTATTCAGTACCAACCTCCCACGCCGGTCTGTCCGGGTCTTGTAGTCTCGCCAGCTCAAGCAGTAACCGATAAGTATAAATGGTCAGATCGACCTCTCGGAAGGCCTTCGCGAACCAGTCTCGGCCCTGGTTCGCAATCTCTCTCGCCTTCTTCTGCCCGGATTCAGTCGAAGTGAGGTAAACAACCAATTCAGGAAGCTCTTCCATGCTTTGGCTGACTGGGATGTAGTGAACCCATGGCGCAAGACGCTCGTCGTGCCACTCTCGCAATATTGTCTGCTTCAGCGGCGCCGACTTCGAAGCTAGGAGCCTGTAGTAGCGGCCGCTAATTCCATTCCCATCCATGTCGAACACGAGACGTGATCGGAATGCTTGATCTTTGTCTGCCCAGGACTTGACGTTGAAGTATGCGCGTTGGTCTCTGCAGTATTTCCTCTCGCATTGAAAAATTTTGGTAAAGGCAACGTCGAATAATCTGCTGTTGAGAAACGATGATTTCACACGGCTGATCACTCCATCTCTCTCTTGTAGATAATAATGCTGTCGCCTTTCCAAGTTTTGGGTTAGTTGAACAAATCTTTGTCTGTGATAGTATTTCCATTGGTCATCCACGGCAAAGCCACCAGTAGAAGAGCCAGCCCAGTAGAGATTGTTGCGCTTCTTATCCCATTCGACGTCGTGAGCGTCGGCATATTGAAACTCAGACTCGATATAAGCTGGGCTGGGATACAATATGTCACCCATGGTCGATAGCGATCCGGTGGAAAGTATCGGCACTAGGCCTTCAATCAGTTGAAAAGATGTAGGGCTTAGAGCGAAACCGTGCATAGCGCTGTACTCGGGATGCAGGCATAAATCCATGGCCAACGTGGACTCAGTGACGAAAGGAAGACCAAAGGCATCCCCTGTGTGTCTAGTCTGGATACTCCCCTTTCTATCCTGAGAGGGGCAAAATTTTGTGAGCATATCCCAGACAGGTTGTCTCGACATGTTGGTTACATTGAACTTCCCATCACCCTGAGAATCTCTTCCTAGCGATCGTGGAGAAATCAAGACCCTCGGTTCATCAAGATGATTGACAAGAAACTTCGCATCTGGAAGAACGCCGCGTAAGTCTTCCAGTACTCTATCGAATAAGAATTGGATGTGTCTGTCGTAAGAACGATGGCGATGGCTACAGTAGGTTTTGGCCTCCTGGCCAGAAAACGAACACAGCCACAACTCGCTGTTTGGTTCATTTTGCACATCACTTATGATTTCAAGGACCTCTTTACCACTCAACCTCCAGAATGGGGACACGCCATCATATATCATGTCAAATTCATCAATAATAGGTGACTGATGTGATGTCGCGAATTCATACCAGGCTTCGAAGCCGGGTGGAGGGTCTACACCATATCGACGTCGATATTCCTCATAGGCGGCGGTGTAGCTTTTGGATTGTTTTTGGAGCAAACCTTCGAAGTCTGCTTTCGCATTGCGAGTCAAAAGTTCGATAGGATGCTTTTGTGAATGAATCACCAACGAAGATTGTCCGATTTTAATGGCGAGGATGTTGGCAAGGTAGGGGCCAAATGAGACGAAAGAAAGGGCCCAGAGTGCTGACTTGGCTTTCGCTTGCTTTGGAAGTATGTGGATAACCTGACTAAGGGCAATGAAAGATGTTATGACGTGCGATAAAGCCTGAGCACCCGAAGATTGCAAGAATGGATCACAGGTTGACACAGTGCTGAACGTTCCTATCGCAGTGGCAGTAAGCCAAGAAGAATGTTGAATCTATAAGATGTGTAAGCATCATACAAGTCTCTTGAATAAGAACGCTGTATACTGTATGTATCATGAAATACCAAGATAAAGCTTTCGTCAAACCCAATACTAACGTGGCTGCAACATTGCTTGCAGAGACACCGAATACAGCAGTGTCCACGCCCAGTGTAATAATCAACACGGCCACAAGTCGCAATGAAAGGCGAAGTATGGCATCTTCGATATCAAAGGGCGGAAGATATTTGGAGCCTTTACCGATCTTAGGTGTTAAAATAATGCAAACAGTGAGCAGGGCTGTAACCGGAATAATCGATAAGGCATATCCTCGAAGGTCCCAGTCAGTCAGAGTGACAATGCCAAATGAAGCTACTAAGGTTGTGCCCCAGACCGTGTTCACAAAAGGGGAGAACCACGAATTAGGCGTTGCTGAGGTATAGAGCTCAAACTTGAGATACTTCTGGGCGACCAGAAATAATGGAGTTAATGCTGGCTATTGATTGTTAACTTAAGGACACATTCCAGTTGTTGAGGTGAGCTACTTGCAAGGAATCCAACCATGCCATTCTCTGCCTTAAAGATACAAAACGTAGCAATACTCAAAGCAACCACCCACAATGATGATGCAGATGCAGGGTGGGCTGCGAGACTGCTAGGAGCAGTTCCTTTCGAGAGCTTGTCGACATCCGGCCGTTTCGCAATCTTGAGCGCAACGGGCAACACCATCCAGCACAGCGTCTCCGAGTAGAGCTCAGATTGCCTGGAAGACAAGTGTTGCGTCAAGATGCTGCATAGCAGAGCTGCCCCAGTTGACCTGGTGACCGGGTCAATGTGCTCGAACGGTGCTCTCAACATTGTCTATGTTGGGGTATTTCCAGACAGATTCTACATCGTACGTTGGTCTGTAGACTTGAGGTAGGTTGATTACGTTAGAGGATATTCCGGAACAGTGACCGGTAAGGTAGGTTGGTAGTCTGCGGCACAGATTTCATCTTAGGTTAGCAGCATTTAATTACATTAGTACCTGCCTAGGTATTATGCACGCATTTAGTTTGTGGGGTACATGGTTATCATTGCCCAAAGCAGCATGAAAGGCGGCTTACATTCTTGGCAGTAGGATAATAATTTCGTATTAAGCATAGTGGGAAAAAGGAACATTGCAAGACAACATCAGTCAATTCAATATTGTATGTTTATGAAGTTCACACTAAACACGTTATACTAGGACTATAAGCCAAATAGATATGGTTCATGTTAGTAGAACTCTCACTAGTATATGCTAGTGGCAGCTGGAACAGGAACTCTAACCCTAACTTATACTGAAGCTACAGCAAACTCGTAACATGAAGTTTTTCTGCTTACTTGGTACACAGCAAGTACTTGTAGCGGCATAGGCCACGGCCGATTCGGTTCCGATTGGCTGGATTCTGAGTCCTTCGACTCCTTCCTATTCGTATGTAGGACAAAGACGGGACCCGGAAGTTTCGGACGCATCAATCACTGCTTACGTGTGACATTCACTGTCTTCAGTCCATCGAGATTGCAACATCAAAAGTAAACATGGTAACATCACTATGTGCATCTGCAAAGCCGCTTTTAGTCAAGGAGGCTGAAAGCGACGAGCATCTCTAGCAACCTTACACCGTCAGCAAAAACTCTGTCTTAAACAATGATGTCCAAGTATCGGCAAATTGTCAATTACATAAGTGGAAACTTGAATACAACAGCGCCCTCGGAGAAAGGTCGTTAGGATGACAAGTAGGTTCCGAGAAGTTGTCAGAGGTTAAACTAGTCTGTAAGGCTGGAATTAACTTGTGATCTTATTATACATGTAATACATATAGTATGCAGGGATGTATATCTTAATTCTAACCTTGTTCTCACTACATCGTGGCTTAACGACCACGCAACACGTTTACACATATTACATAAAACATAAATCATGTCCTATCGTATGAAGAAAATTCCCCTATAAATATCCAGTGCCTAATGGCAGACTACAGTAGGTATTTATCATGTCTTATAGTTTTACAAAATAGGTATACCTACGTAAGTCGATGGCTTAGATGTTAATGCGAGACTGTTCCGCCGAAGTCTTACAAAGCGGAGCTTGACTATTCGTGTCGAGAATACCATCACTTAGTCAAACATACTATATGGTAGTTGCACATTCATGCGAGAACATGTAAGTTCCGTATATATATAGCGCTAGTATCTCGCTCATCGATCTCGGAAATAGTGCCTTGTTTGGGATATGCTGCTGACGTGTCAGGGGGCTCAGATTCGCGACGTTGCGAGAGAGCACTGGCTATTATCAATTTAGTTCATTACACAGGTACTTAAAGACTGCGCAGGAGCTGCGGCACAGTTAGCATAATTAGCCAATCATGGACTTCTTGTGGCACTTATGGGACACGAAAGGGCAGTAATATTTTATGGATGCTAATTGAAACTGTGGCTGATTGGATATTACTACGAGCGCATTATGTTATTCTATAACTATTCATCTAAATTCTTTAGGTTCATATATAGTAGTCATCAATATTTTAAGGCCCTTATAATTCGTACAAAGTACTGACCAATAGCCTATGAGACCCACTTAGACATTGTCTAGTATGAAACCTATCTGCTTCTCTCTGTACAACATCATCCACAATGTTCAAGGTCTTTGCTGTCTACCCCTTGAATTGATTATAGTGTTACTGGTCGTTTGTGGCTGGATCGGTGAAGTATTTAGCGTGGACGCCACCCCCAAGATCACGGTAGTTGCTATTGGGTAGTCAGACGCATGTAATCATGATCCATCGTTTTAAAATCATCATGTGGTATATAGTATACAGATGCCAGCGCTTCCGGCTGTGCCTTATTACTACTTTTTGACGATCTCCGCCTTCCATCTTTCAGTTGTTTAATGTGAGGTTTTCGTTCGTCAGACGGTTGCCTACTTTCGTCGGACCCCTTTGCCCTGCTTGGCCGTAAGATGCAAAACCTTGATCTCCGCTTCAGTCATCAGATGCTGCATAGATATTGGATAGATGTAACATAGCCAGCCTTGTCTTATGGCTACCGTAGCGGATCTGTCCCGAATCATATCTCAGCTAGGGCACTTAGCAATTTCCCGAGTTCAGTTCCTCGCTGTTGTATAACGAAGGATATCACAGCGGTCTGAGCTGAAGGACACAGAAGAATATAGCCAATACATATCCACGATACCGACCCATTGATCGACAGCCGCTTAGTTGACTAGTTCTTTATGCCGCTCATCTCAGCCTCAGGCAAGTCTCTGCGAGCCCTACGATATCTGCCCAGCCCAGTAGCGCTCACGTTATTTCATCATGACGTGTATCCAAGTAAGGGCTTTCAGATGGACGATCGCGGTGCGTTTCGAGAGTAGCTTATGCACAACAGGGGCGGGAGTCTTTTGTCAGGATCGTCGGACCATATCCAACTGAGCGTGACAACGACGATATGGGGCGGTGTGTCACTGCTGTACCTAGCGCCGACAGCTTCTCCGAGCCGTCTAGATCCATCACTTCGCGTTACGAGCGAGGCCATAGAGGGCGACGAAGTCTATGGATGTCGAGGTCTCAGAATCTAGGACTCGAGAGGTGCAGTTCTAAGATCTATAAGAACCCCTTTCCTCGCCCACGTTGTCTGAAGCTCCATCTCTATCACCATCAACCACCAGCTTCTACCCAGTCTACTCAGCTTCATTCCAGCTTCAAAGACTTATTCAAACAAACCCCTTTGACTACTTCAAGTTACTACAATCCAAAACCTCAAACCCGCCAAAATGCAGTTCTCCCAGATCTTCGTCCTAGCTGTTGCTGCCATCTCCACCCCAGCCCTGGCATGCAAGTGCTACGTGAACGGCAACCAGGACAACGGCAAGACCCAAAGCTGCTGCAGCCAGCAAGGCGGCAACTTCGTCAGCGGCAATGACTGCCAAGCCGCCTCGATCTCCGAGCACCTGAGCAACTTCCGCTCGTGCTGCGGTGGCTCGTCCGACTGCGACTTCCCCGACAAGGAGTAAGAAAGACGACCATATCGCCATCTTCCTTTGAGGGGGTTTACGGCCATGGTTGAGAAGCCGAGTTGAGATTTTCTCGGTGGCGTGGGCGTCCAGACGAATACCTTTAAATTCTGGATGCCTGGGAATATTTAGGGAGGGGGGCTCCAAAATGGTGTTGGTGTGCGGTAACATCGGATCGGCGTGTTCAGGGGAGAGATATGTCAGTGTCAGAGAATAGCGGCTCTCGTTGCTAAGTCTGCCTACGGAACTTCATGGACAGCTATGGACGGTTTCTGTAACAAACTCTTGAGATATCAGTACTTCTTTGGACACACATGGGATCTGACCTTTGTCACTCTTTAGCTTATGAATATATTTCTCTTCTGTTTGACTATCCCCACCGTATACTTTTGATTGGCACAAGACTCACTGAAAAAGGTCGCTTTCCATTAAATATGCGGGTGACCTAAAATATATGGAATGGTATTGTAGCTTCCATCATATTGTTCGCGCAGGACCCGAGCCGAAAAGAGCATTTATTTGGCCTCTAACTATAATAAGAACTTTGCTTTGTAGTACATGGAAACTTATAGTACAGTGTTACTCTTATATACTAGGATAAGGCTGGAAATTGTATAAGCTTAATTAGGTGCAACGAATATTGTTTCGCTTTTAAAGACACATCAGAATAGTGCGTATGCTAGGGCCAATATATATAGTGTGTAAAAAGGGCACTAAAAGCTGACATTCTATTAGGGCTTTACCTACATGGTAGTATACGAAGGCGTAAGGATTAAACTTGAACTCAAACTCAGTCGATTAGCTCTACATAGACAGACCAAAATACTGCCTTCTGCAACTAGCATATCTTTAATCCTAGAGTAGATAGAATTTAAAGAATCATTGTTTATAAGTTCACTGTAGTTAATTATGTGTTAAATGTTATTAGCATAATGACTAAAGCTCCTCCAGAAGCTTGAAAATTATTATAGATATGCTTTTCTAACTTCGTAGAATTAGGAACAAGTTATTTCAATCTATAGTGATAATTATAACCCCTGAGAATGTTCCTTAATCTTCACCGTGCTAAGCGACCTTAACTCCTTAACAGTAAATATAAACTTGGCAGCTTCAGGAAGCTTAAAGATCCCGACCATTGTATATCACAGCCGTGTATTATAGCCTGAGAATAATATAACGTTGCTAACTGCTACTATTTTAGATAAAAGGCGAAGTTCATGTGCGAACAGGGTGATACGCTGGATGAAAGTATTGATTGAAACCGAAGTTTAAGAGGGACAATAGTCCTCTAGACTCGCACTATATTTCATAGATACAATTCCTAAAAATACCTTCCATGAAAGGCGATTTCAATGTTTGAGAGAAATATTTGTTATACATCCTGATAGTCTACTCTCATGGTTGGGAGTCAGGAGTAAGACCCGTCGTCTGCGCCACACACGCGACCAAACGCCACATCTGAGATATTTAGGCTTTAATGTGCCACGATCTAATCAATGAATGTCGTCACGGCTCCATCTGCCGCCCCAAATTAATCATCACTAAGCTCCGAACACGCGCCTGGATAATTAATTATCTCTTACATATATTACCCACCTACGAGCGAGAGCTTCAAGGCGGCCCTGAAACCTCAATGCCAACATAAGATCGCTACTCATCCGGGATGAGGCATGCCACTCCGCGCCGCAGTCTATCCCCTGGCCGCCTCCGCCTCTGCCCACCCGCCGCGCCAATGCCTCCTCCTGCCTCTCCTCTTCCCCCAGGAGTTGCCTCCGTCGCCGATGACCGGCCACCACCAGCAGCAGCGGCATCAACGGTCCTTCCACAGCTCCCGCCAGCTCCGTGATGCCCAGATCGACAACGCGCGGAACCACTACGAGGCGCTGAAGCTGGAGCCCGGCGCGTCGCCGGCCGACATCAAGAAGTGAGTCCGCGAACCCAACGAATCCGATACCCCCTAGGAATCCCTCCCCCCGGCTATACAGAACCATACAGCAAAGCTCACATATATCCCGCACCCCAGATCCTTCTACGCGCTCTCCAAGTCCCACCACCCAGACCACAACCGCGCAAGCCCGCACGCGAGCCGGCGCTTCATGCGCATCAGCGAGGCGTACAGCGTGCTCTCGATCCCCGCGAAGCGCGCGGCCTACGACCGCGACACGCTGCGGCTGCACCACGTTTCCCACGGGCACGCGCACCACCACCGGGGCTCGTACGCGAGCACGGGCCCCGCGGGCGGGCGCCCCGCCAGCGGCCTCAGTAGGCGGCGCGGCACGTTCACGGGCCCGCCGCCCAGCTTCTTCCGCAGCGGCGGGTGGGGCGCGCAGGGCGCGAAGCGGCGGGCCGCGCATGAGGGGTTTTCCTCTTCCTCCACCTCCGGCACGGGAAGCAGTGGTAATGGTAGTGGTAGTGGTGGTAATGCCAGCGCGGGAGGAGGCAGCAGCGCAGGCGGCATGGGCCCCGGGCAGACCCCCTTCCGGGACGCGGCGTGGGGTGCGCCGCCTCCGCACTTCGACCGCGCGGCGCACGAGCGCACGGGCCGCGAGAGCGATCGTAGGCGCGCCGCGCGCCAGCAGGAGATGGAGAGGAGCGGGCGCAGCCGGTTCGCGGAAATCGAGCCGGAGCGCGGCGTCGCAGGCATGTTCTTCATCATCGGCGGGATAATCATGGTGAGTATCCTGGGTCCGTTGGCCCTTAGTCGGTTGTGGAGGACTGGCGGCGGCGGGAGCGGCGGCCGCGAGAAGGAGGCGAAGAGGAAAAGAGCCGGGGCCGGGGCCGGGCCGGGGCGGTAGTAGGTAGGGAATGAGTAAATGATGTTAGGAATATTAGCACACATTGGCATCGTGGCGCATGCACATAGTAAAAAAACCCAGCGCCCCGCATGGTATGAAGTACATTTACGAGTATCGTATCTCGTCATCTTTTGTGTAGTGGAATCATGTAAAGATTAACCATGGCACGGCGTTTACCTCGCATCAAACCATCCGAAGTCTACTAAATCTACATTCAAGAGACCTCCATCCGAATGCAAAGAATTCCGTCTGTGTTGTATAAGGTACAAATGATGCTTATGCGGGGGTATACCTATTCCTATCCCCTAGAATTCCGTCCACCACAATGCTAGGCATTCTTTTACTCCTGTACCGTAATTTAGCTCTCGAAGGTGAAGCTGGTGCCGACCTATTTCCCCTGTTAGCATTCTGCGACATAGCAAGGCACCTCGGGGGCGCGAACCTTGTGGGTGGCCTGCTCGAGCTTCTGGGTGTCGAAAGAGGCACCAAGACCCAGAGTGACACCGGGGCGGAGGAGGACGTTGTAGGAGACTGCGGCGACACCACGGTCGTTGATCTTGACCTATTTGCATTGTCAGCAATTTTCTACCTTTCGACGGCATGGAATATCCTGCTGCTAAGACGCACCTTGGCAAAGGAGACCGGGTCGAGACGGTACTTGCTGGCAAGCTCGAGGCCGACAGTGTTTCCGCTCTTGGAGTTCCAGGTGGCCTTGGTGCTGGCCTCGACCTGGCTGTTGACCTTGTGGTAGTAGCTGGCAGCGAAGACGCTCAGGTTGTCGGTGGCGGTGATGGCAGCGCTGTACTGGGGGGCGATGTAGCCGACGGCGGCGCTGTAGCCGGTGATGGCGGCCTTCTGAACATCGTAGCCAGCAGAGGCACCGGCGAGGAAGCCCTCGTGGCCGATGACGGCGTCGACGTTGGCAGTGGGGCCCTTGAGCAGGTCGAAGAAGGCACGACCGTGGAAGGCAGACTGCTTGAAGGTCAGGTTGAGCTTGGCGCCCTTGCTCTGGTTGGCAGGCAAGAAGGCGAAGATGCCCTCAGCCTTGAGGCCCTTAGCGACGGAGTCAGCTAGCTCAACCTTGGACTCCAGCGCGTTGGCAGTGTTCCAGGTCTGGGTGAGGGTGAGGCCTGTGCGGCGGTAGGTCATTAGCAAGATTGAACATTGTTGATTGAGATAGATGCCGAATTCGAGGGGCCAGGCTCGTGGGCCTGGTACCGCAATCCGTGAAAGTGAGACATTTGCTTGGAGCTTCTGGGTGCTGGATTTGGATTTGGATTTGGAACTGGATTTGGTGGATTTACCGAGCGACTTGTCCGAGTATTTGCCCTCAAGCTGCAGAGGCAACATATATGGTTAGCTTTTGGGTGTTTCTGACCCCCTCTAGCCTCTACGAGGGAATTGACCCTATTCGCAGGCGCCGATGACAGGAGGAGGACGAGGACGATGAACATACGGCTCCACTAGTGGCCTTCTCGTGGCTGCTCTTGCCGGTGACCTTGAAGGCGACATTGTTGGGAGTGTTGCTCTTGACCTCGACGGTGCCGGCCGAGAGGTGGTAGAAGTCCTTGTTCAGCAACTGTGTGGTGTTGAGATGTCAGTCAGCGTTTGCCCCAGTAAGCGCCGTTGTGCGCGAAATTTATTTTGACGCCTTGGTGGGAGGAGAGAGGGAAAAAGCTGAAGCTATGGCGAACTCACGTCATTGGCCGACTTGGAAATGTCAGAGAAGGCTGGGATAGACATCTTGGGCAGTGGTTTGGTGGTGCGGAGGGCGTAGTAAAACTTCGGGGAGAATGAAGAAAAACGTTGGGAAGAAGTTTAACGAAGACAAGAGCGGATTGTGATGCAAAAGTCCAGGTTTGTAGCCGTCGTGGAAGGTGAGCTGGAAATTGGTTTTGCATCGATGCTTCTTCAATTGGCTTTAGCCCGGGAACTGCAGGGACACAAGAGCACGGGCCCTACCTACCTTACCCTAGGTACGTACATACATACACATACAGTAACATCGATACATCCACATACAACACCGTACCTGCCTGACCTGCTCAGTCCGGTCATCAACCAGCTTCATGCCACGCACTGCCAACTGGCAAATCAATACAGATGCGCCTACCGAATGAATTGGACAGTTGGCAGGGCGGTCTGCGGCAATGGCCCAAGGGAAATGATCGATTTCAATGCCCAAGACGACTCGAAGAACCCGGTTTATGTTCTGATGCTTCTTAGCTGCAGAGCCTTGTGCACGTGGCAACGATCTACGCCAGGAGTGGTTTATTACATACAGATCCATCCATACATATTCCGTACATATTCTGAAAGCAACAGCAAGCAACATACCAAGACTCCGTACTGGTCGACTTTTACCTGCATAGGTAAATGTAAGGGGCTGCTCTCTGATGTTTTCTAAAGATATCTATTCATGAACGACAATTATATGATTTATTTGTTGGGGATACTGCTAATAGGGGAATGTTGACTATGCACTCAATTGATCACTAGGTACCTATAATTCAGAATATTTCATTACACCAGATTTCGCCATTGACAAGTCTATGGATTGATAAATCTATGGAGTGGTAGATTGGATTGGTATATCGAAAACCTCAATGCCAAGCCTCCTGCAGTGCGCCTGACTACCCGGCCACGAGAGACCAATCATCTAGTGCAGAGAAATCCCGTCCTGAATGGCGCAATGCCACATCGTCAATCCTCCCCAGAATTCCACCATAAGGGACTGCTAGTTACTTAGCTCATGCCGTTTGGTATTTCTTGTTGTGCACCGAGATAGCTCTGCATTGACCACGTTAGCATCAATCTCGTCATGAACGAGAGACCAAGAACAACTTACCGTCCGCTGGGATCCGTCTGCTTGGACCAGGTCGGCGTCCACCGCATGACCGTCTCGGCGCAGTGAGGCGGGAAGTGCTCGTCGAACATCTGGCGGTACCAGTAACTACATCATCTTGCGTCAGAATTCGAGTAAACCAAACGCCAACGACGGCAAAAACAACTTACGCCTCCTTGCTATCCGGGATATCGGCCCCCCACTCCGGCTTGGGGTTCTTCATCATCTCGTCCGTGACGTGCAGCTCGGCGTTGTCCTTGAGCGCGTCGATCCAGCCGTAGCCGACGCCGTCCGAGAACTGCTCCTTCTGGCGCCACAGGATCTCGTCCGGCAGGTACGGCTCCGCGCTCGGGTCGTCCGACGTGTCGAACGCCTTGCGCAGGAGCCACTTCTCGATCCGCTCCGGCGTGATCATCTTCTCCTGCGGGTCGATGTTCATGCACACCTCGAGGAACTAGATACGTGGTTAGCTGGGAGCTTCGAACTGGTACTACGGTGCTAAGACATGAGATGGACGACATGGGTGAGAGATATGACTTACCTCCTTATCCAAGAACGGCACGCGCGCCTCCAGCCCCCACGCCGACGTAGACTTATTAGCGCGAAGACAATCGCTAAGATGCAAGTTCTTAACACGGCGCACAGTCTCCTCATGGAACGCGCGCTTATCGGGCGCATTATGAAAGTACAAATACCCCCCCAAAATCTCATCGCTACCCTCACCACTAAGCACCATCTTGACGCCCATGGCCTTGATCTTTCTGGACAATAAATACATGGGCGTGGACGCGCGGATCGTCGTCACGTCGTACGTCTCCAGGTGGTATATGACGTCCGAGAGCGCGTTGAGCCCGTCCTCGATCGTGAACGTCATCACGTGGTGCTTGGTGCCCAGGAACCGGGCCACCTTCTTCGCGGCCTCGTTGTCCGGGGACCCCGGCAGCCCGATGCTGAACGAGTTCAGCTGCGGCAGGTACGTCACCGTCGACAGCTCGTCGTCGTCGTCGATCCCGACGAGCCCCTCGCCCTTGTCCGGGTCCTCGACCGGCTCTCCCGCCGCGGTCGCGTTGCCGTTGGCCGCCAGCGCGGCCTTCTTGAGCCGCAGCGTCTCGCGCTGCGCGATCGAGGCCACGAGGCTCGAGTCCAGGCCGCCGGACAGCAGGACGCCGTAGGGGACCTCGGCCATGAGGCGCTTGCGCACGGACTTCTCGAGCGTCTCGCGGACGAGCTTGAGGTCGAGCGGGGTGTCGGGGACGCGGGCGCCGTCCCACCAGGACGGCTGGAAGTAGCGGACGGTCTCGCCGGTCTTGGTGTCGAAGACGTGGCCGGGCGGGAACGAGCGGATCTTGTCGCACACCGTGTGCAGGCACTTGAGCTCCGAGGCGAAGTAGCTGGTGCCGTTCTGCGCCGACGACCAGCCCTGGTAGAACGTCGTGATGCCGATCGGGTCGCGCGCCGCGATCGTCCGGTCCAGGTTCTTGTCGTACAGCACGAACGCGAACATGCCGTCGAGGTACTTGGGCGCGTCGAGTCCGTATTCCATGTACTGTCGTTAACGTTAGACTTATATGTCCCGATTCATCCCATCTTATCCCATTCAATCCCATGTGTGCCCCGGGGTGGGTGGTCTCACCAAGGGGATGATGACTTCGCAGTCCGAGGTGGTCTTGAAGTGGTACGGCGTCTTTAGGTTCTTTCGGATGAGTCTGTGGTTGTAGATCTCGCCGTTGACGGCGAGGATGATGGTCTCATCTTGGTTGGTCAGGGGCTGCGCACCCGACTCTGCAATCTCGTAAGCAAGTGGTCTCCATGCACCCTCACTAGGTAAGATAGTAAGAAACCTACCAACGCCGACGATGCTTAATCTTTCATGGCAAAGGACTGAACGGGTGTTAGTCACACCTTGCGACGGAAGTATACGTTCGGATGAATCCCTTACTTGTGTTCTTGGAGATCACGCTACCGCCTGCAATGCGTAAATGTGTTTAGTACTTGCTTATAGTCATCTGGAGTATATGTTAGACAGGTAAGCTGGTGACTCACTCCAATCCGGCCCTCTGTGTCGAATTCTGCGATTATCAGGTCAATTGAAGCTCTCAAGCTCGGGAACGGCCTGTACATACTGTCTCGCAAGCTTCAAAGCCGTCGGCTTGAATTTCTGCACGTTGGGGTGACTGGGCGCAAAGCTCTCGTCAGTATATTTTGCGGTTCCAATAGCATCGCGTTTAAATACAATTACTTAATGGGATGGTGGGGTTGATATTTTTTTTTTTCTTTTGCTTGTGAATTGCCCCTCCATTCTCCATCCTCTCTCTCCATCGTGTAAATCGTAAAGCAGCTAGCATTGGAGTTATACTTACTCGTGACAGGAGAATATGCCACACATCTTGAGTATGTTGGTTTAAAGTATTATGGTGGCAGTGAAATAGCGAATGTCAAAAAAATACAAAGCTTTCTGAGAGTTCAAATCCGCACTAAGAGTAGTAGTAGTTGTTGTATGCGTTAGGAGGGTGGACTCTACGATGGAGGTAACGTGGGGATGAAATATGAAGAGTCGGGCTCCGGCCTTGAGCAAACAGGAGACTTGAGTCACAGGGCGTAATAGGAGAAAAAAAAAGTAACTTTTTTTGGCGCTCTGCTACCACCTATGCACTTTTTCCCTTAGCTAGGGGTCTAGAGTGTGAAACTAATGCGATGGCAATGTGTCAGTAATCTGCTAACATGCGCTGTGGTGCAGGCCGGGAGAATGCCCCGATTTCGGCGCGGCAACAAATGACTGGTTCGGTCGGTGAAAGCTCTGTAGATACCAATGTCTCGGGTTCCATATTAGCTAATTCCAGATACTGATAAGAAGCTTAGGATGATTCGACTTGTTGGCTGACCATACGCCCTTTGTTCACGTAATAGAAAATATGCCAACTATTGGCTAATAAATAGACCTGTCATAGCCCATTGACTTATCGGTTATATCATGAGTGACATCGTGTAATGATCGTCTACGGGCCGTTCCACGTGAGAATGCGCCTCCGCCTTCTATATATTAGATTCTGGGTATGTCGTTACCTATTTACTTGCAGTCAATCTGACTACCACATGCTACCAGGTAGATTCAGAAGTGCCTTTAATCGTCATTTACATCCCTTCGTGTGGGGTACATACGTATAATGGGGGTGGTGTCGGAGGGTCGGGATCCTGGGTAAAAGACGAGTCGATGCACGGTAGACATGACAAGTTAAACATGGAGTAGCACATCAATGTAATGTTCATCGAATTATGTGAGATTAAGTCAACCGCATAAAATTCACGGTCTGAGCAAGCTGCTTAAGAATTATTGCGATATTGTCCCTAGCGAAAATAGCAAAGGCTGCTCTCGCCGGACCTGTAAACGATAAACCGCATTGGCTCTATCGCCAAAGTCTCCTGCCGCACCATGCGGCCGTCTCTATTGACCCCGAGAGCTCAAACACAAAACGCAATAATCCATGTTTGGTATCCACCTGAACTCCAACCCCATAAAGCCCTCGTAGAACTCGCTCGGCCGCAAAGATCAACCCTTCCTTAGGATCTGAGGGTGCATTGCATCTCATGAGATCGGGTTCTCCCTGACGGTGCGCTTGACGCGCTTCTCATACTCGACTCTGTCTCGCTTGAAGAGATTATACGCTTCGGCTTGTGCTGGGGACTCGGGGTTCGGGTTGTCGAGGAGATCTTGGACACCGAGCGCGATCTGCTTGACGGTGATAGCCGGTTTCCAGCCTTCGTCCTCGTTAAGAATAGAAAGGCAGACCGTGCCCGAAGGATAGACGTTAGGATGGAAGAGAGGCGGCGTGAACTTGCCTGTAAATAAGATTAGTACTAGCTGCCTGACATGGGGTCCGATGAACCTACACTTAGGGGGTTTCGTCGGGTACTCTGCGATAAGCCAAAAAGGCAGGTTAGCATAATATGTCCCTCATATATGTATTGGAGGATGAATATCCAAGCATACCGTCGGGAAACGTCATGGTCATCTTGAAGAGGCCGCCTTCCCAGATCGTCTTCTCCTTGCCTGGGATACCGCATTCCCACACCTTTAGATCGAGGATGCCTTGGGCATTCTTCACCGGCCTTGCCCAGAAACCAAATGGGTGGTCCTTTCTCCATTGCTTCCTACATTGGGATAAACAAGTTAGCAGCGAGTCCGAGGGTATGCGGGTTATTAATGAGCTCATCCCGCCGGAAGGGGATGCCGGCAGAGGATGGCGTCAACCAAGGCATACCGTTCTTCTCCCAGGCGCAGAACGCACAGAGACATCTTGGAAGGAGTGTTCTTGCTGTCGCGGTTTGACTATATGTGAGATAAACCAAATGGTGTGAGCCGGACACTCTTTGCGAGGGTTCGCGCAAAGTGCTTCAAGGCAGGATCGAAGTTGAGAGATCGGGTGTTGGTGAGTACTACCTAGTAGGCAAGGTAAGTCGTATTACCTACTTAAAGGTACCCTGCGCAATTTCGCGTTTAAAAGGCTGGTAGTAAATGTAAGTGTGGAAGGTTGAAGAACGTTTAGGGAGAGGAGAAAGAATTTGGTTGCGAGTAAAAAGAGAAAGGAAGTGATCGGGCTGGCGCAGAGGAAGGTAAGAGTGAATTAATGTTTAGATTGTATGCTTCGTTGCTAAGGAATTCTGGGTGCCGTTTCAGCGGCTCTTAGCAGTTTATCATGGTCTTTTCAGTGGTCGTCAGGCACATGGGCTAATCTTCCTAAAGTGGAAGGCGGTGACGGGGATTCTGCCGGAGGTTCCAGATGGTGGTGGCCAACAGTGGGGGTGATCGACAAGGGTCTCCAGTGTTCTGAGGTACGCCGTTACATACACTTTTGCCAAGCGTTCCAAGGTTTCTACCAGACGGCCTCGGTAACTTCCTGCCCGTCGACTCACTTATTTATTAGGTTGCATGCAGTTTGCATCATATCGGCGAACTACTATCTTGTGTACTCAGAATTCTACGTCTTTCTTCAATTCGCAACCCATAGTTACTTTACTACAGTTCAGTTGTCTTCTCACTTATACGTCTGATCAACCCCCTGCGCTTTACTTCCTCGGCTCTGCCACCTTTTGTACGACACACCCGTGCGCTGACGCGGGGCTTGTGGAGATCGCGACTCTCTCAGTTGGGTTGGCAGCCATTCGCACCTGAAAGCCTGTGAGAATTGAGTGATAGAACCGTGTCGCTAAACACAGCGATATGGGGGCGGGCAAAGAAAACGCCGTTGATGATGCATTGGCACAGCAGGAAGTGCTGGCCGATCTAGAGGAGAACGCTTCGACTTCGATACCTGAAACAGATGATGTACCAGATCCGGATGAGGATGATCTGGATGACTTGGATGATATGCTTGATGAGTTCTCGACCGTGAAGCTCGACTCAAATAAACCTGCTGCAGCCGGCGCTACAGCATCTGGCCCTGGGCGGCCTGTCACAACTGCATCTACTTCAACTTCAACTCCAACACTGAATGTCGATGTCCCACCAGCTGAGCCAGATGACTTTTCTGAGGAAGAGTTTCAGAAGGAACTTCAGGCTGGTATGGCAGAATTGATGGGCGATTTCGAAAATTCAGTAAGTGAATGTCATCATTGGAGATAGAACCCAATTGAACTAATATGGCAAAGCCGGACATGCAAGCTCAATTCGAGGACATATTCAAAGGACTTGGAGCGGCGGCCGCGGCAGGCTCAGAAGACGCTACTGGGTCAATACCGCAATCATCTGAGAAGGCAGCTGCAGACTCGAGTCAAGAGGCTTCCTTCCAGGAAACGATCCGTCGGACGATGGCAAGGATGCAGGAGTCCGGCAACCAGGCCACAGCGGCGGCCACGGCGGAAGGCTCCGAAGACGACTTCATCGCCGAGATGATGAAAGCGATGAAGGACATGCCCAGCGAAGGGGGCGGCGAGGAGAACTTCTCCAAGATCCTGATGGGGATGATGGAGCAGCTCACCAACAAGGAGATCCTCTACGAGCCGATGAAGGAGCTGAACGACAAGTACCCGGGCTGGATGGAGAAGAACAAAGATACCCTGGCGCAAGACGACCTGAAACGCTACCAGGAACAGCAGGTCTTGGTGGCGGAGATGGTGGCGAAATTCGAAGAGCCGACGTACGCTGATTCCAACGCGGCAGATCGGGAGTACGTCGTGGATAGAATGCAGAAGGTGAGTAGCTACCTATCCCGTCCAGAAAACATGGCATGCTGACTGAGAGATATTAGATGCAAGCAGCGGGCTCGCCACCGCACGATTTGGTTGGGGATATGCCATCTGCCAAGGAAGTATTGGATGCTCCGGATGAATCATGCGCACCACAATAATGAGATACGGGAAGAGATGTTTTGATGATACCTTGTTTATACCTCTGGATTGATTTGATCCTAGAACCCAGAAACCCCTGGGTGATATATACAACGATGCAGTCCTACACCATGCAAATTTTGTACAGCCCTACCATACCTAAACGCCAGATGATGACTGTATCCGAGAACTTATCTAATGGGCTGGTTCCAAAACGCCGCACAGCCCTGTGAGATCAGGACATATCCATTTGGCCTGATGATACAAAATCTTGACTGCTTCCCTCCTCCTCCTGTGACAACAGGTCCATGAATATATCGTCATAATCTTCATCATCCGATAATGACGGCGGTTCTGATTGTTGAACAGGCTGTTGAGGTGATGATTGCGTCTCGAGCATAGAAAGCATCGCATTCAGCTCTTCCTCTTCCTCCTGCGCTAATGTATCAACCATGATGTCATCTGAGTCTTGTGACGATTCTTGCGAGAACTCGGGTATGTCGTCGAGCTCGTCCTCGAACATTATCCCGTCGAGGTCCGTGTTCTTCTGCTCTCTCCACCGCCGCTGTATAGTCGCCCATTCCAGCTTCAAAGCCTATATAGAGCACGTTAACATCAGGGTACTACTACATAGACACGGAATGAATAGGGTGGGTGTCCCATACCTCCTGGTCGCCTCCCCGCCTCTCCCACTTCTTGTCATCGGCCCTCTGCCGCACGTTCTTCAGGAACAGATTCCGCCGGCTCTCCTGCACGTCCTCCCTCTTCTGCCGCAGCGGGTTCGGCTTCGCGCTGCGCGAGGCGAACTTGAACTTCGGGGGCGGCGTCTGCTGTATGGGAGAGGACTGCGTGTCGCGTCGGGGAAGCGTGTTCAGGTTGCGCGGCGAGAGGGGCGGGGAGCGCTGCGACGGTCTGATGGGGGAAGATGACAGCGGGGATGAGACGGAAGGCCGGTGCGGCGATGAGAAGTCCAGGTTGTATGCAGGCATTGTTGCCAACATTTCGCCCGCTATATCACATAAAACTACGGGCTGTATAATAGAGACGTATGAGTTGACTGCCGCTGCCTTGGAAAATCCGTAGTGCAGGTTGTGGATGACTGGCAATGGCTCGAAGCTGAAAGGGTGTAGGTAAGGGTAACATGAATGAAGGGATGGAAACGCGGGCTGCGCGGGTCAAGAAAGGAAACGCGCGACGGACCCGCTACATGCATCAAAGCGGGTTCCAACGCGTAAAGAGATTTACTAAACCGAATCCAGAATCAACAATTGCGAATTGCGAATGGCGAATGGCATGTTGTCAAGCCACAACCTTACGCCCCCTGCCCCCCTGTCCCCCTTTGCACCCGACCCGACCATCTGCCATCCCACCTTACATATGTAATCAATCCCTGCCCCTGTCCCCCTATGACGCCGAGGTCGTCCTACCTTTACATGAGGTGCAGTCTGAGCCGGGAGCCGGGGCTTGTCCGAGCGATAGTGAAAAAGAAAGAACGATAAAAAAAATAAAAAAAGGTGTTGCGATTTTTATTAGTATCCGTAGCCATTCCCAACACAATTTCAAGGTTCAACAGTTCACTAAAAACCAAAAAGTCCCACCTCTCCACTGAGAGAGATAGTGAGTTTTGCGAACTGTCATCAAGACTACAGTTTAGGCGACATGTCTATAATTCTCAGTCTTTCATAATTAGCCGCTTATTAACACTGCAATTGATTATGCTACGGCTGCCATGAAAACCCTCTCGATAAACTTGCTCGGACGCTTCGCCAGCAGCACCCGATCATGGACCTGCACCAATTGCCGCTCCCAGCTGCTAGCCCGTGCTAAGCCGACGCAACGTCCTCTCACCAGACACTATGCGACTGGTTCCTCGGGCAATTCGAGACGAATACCGAAACCCCCCAAGTCGAAGGTCGTCGTCTTGACTGCGGCGGCGACTGGTGCCACCGGTGCCGGCCTCTTGGCTTTCACCGACGAGCTCAAATATGGCTACGGAACCACGGAGCGGACGGGCAGGGTTGCGAGTGCCCTTGCGGTCTGCATCAATGAGTATGCTACGAAAAGCAAAATTATACTCGAAAGTCTTGGAAATATGTACTAATTCGGCTGCTAGCTACCGAACCACCTTGAACGAACGCGATAACACAGAAGACCGCGAATCGCAGGATATCATCTTGAGAGCATGTCACAGGAGATGCGCAGAGCGGACATTGAAGGTCCTTGAGAAGAATGGGGGCATATTCATCAAGTTAGGACAGCATCTGGTAACTCGGCAATTATCGACAGGGGGATATCGAATGTTTGCTGACCCCTATTGACAGAGTGCAATGACTTATCTACTTCCGCGAGAGTGGACCGATACATTTATACCGCTACAGGACAAGTGTCCAGTATCTTCATACGAATCAATCGAGCAGATGTTCCAACTCGATACTGGCGAAGAGCTCAAGCACTATTTCTCCGAGTTCTCCGAAGAGCCGCTAGGGGCGGCTTCGCTTGCTCAGGTCCATCTCGCCACCATCAAGGAAACCGGCCAGAAGGTTGCGGTCAAGGTGCAACACCCGGGGCTGGCTCAATGGGCGCCCCTGGATCTCGCATTGACTAAGTTCACCTTCTCGACGCTGAAGAGGTTCTTCCCCGAATACGATCTCGAGTGGCTAGCGTCTGAGATGGAAATCTCGCTACCCCAGGAGCTCGACTTCCAGCGCGAAGCGGCGAACGCAATCCGCTGTCAGCAATACTTTGCCCAAATACCGGACCTGCCCGTCGTGATCCCCGATGTAATATGGGCCAAGAAACGCATCCTGGTCATGGCGAACGAGTCCGGCCACCGTCTGGACGACCTCGCGTACCTGGACTCGAACCGCATCGACCGCGACGAGGTGTCGGCCACGCTGGCCAAGATCTTCAACGAGATGATCTTCGGCAAGAACGCGCCGCTGCACTGCGACCCGCACGGCGGCAACCTCGCCATCCGGAAGACTCAACGCCGAAGGCACGGCGGCCACAACTTCGAGGTCATCATCTACGACCACGGGCTGTACCGCGACATCCCCGAGGACCTGCGGCGCTCGTACGCCAAGATGTGGCTGGCCGTCATCGACGGCGACATGGAGGCCATGAAGCGGTACGCGCGCGAGGTGGCCGGCATCACGGAGTCGCAGTTCCCGCTGTTCGCGAGCGCCATCACCGGCCGCGACTTCACCGTCGTGCGCTCGTCGATCCTGCAATCGCGGTCCGAGGAGGAGAAGAAATCGATGGGCGACGCGCTGCAGGAGGGCCTGCTCTCGGACCTCGTGACCATGCTGGGGCAGGTGCCCCGCATCATCCTGCTGATCCTCAAGACCAACGACCTCACGCGCTCCCTCGACGAGAACCTGCATACCCGCCAGGGCCCCCTGCGCAGCTTCATGATCCTCGCGCGCTACTGCGCCCGCACGGTGTTTCGCGAGCAGGTCGACGCGATCCGCGCCCGCCGGCCCGGGTCCTTGCTGTGGCCGGCGAACGCGCTGCGGTTTGTCGCCGCGTGGATGGGGTATCTGCGCGTCGAGCTCAAGCTCGAGGCTTTCGAGCTCTGGCTCTCGGTTAAGAGGGTCGTGGGGCTGAATACCACGCAGTACGGGGCCGCGGCCTCTGTATTATAATCGTAATGCGCGGGTCGAGAACAAAAGAAACCAAGAACACAAAACATGCCCGCCTTAGAGGAGAGATACCTCCAACACACACACACACACACATAGATAGACAGACTTATGCATTAGCTGGCGCCCGTTTATTATGGATGGTTCTTGTATGTATTTGGCACTCTGAGCGGAGAGGGCTGGCACTACATGGCGGATTCGTATAGAGAGGTGTCTGGTAGGTACACGGTATCAGGAACATGGCGTCCCCTCTCGTCGACTAGGAGTTCATCTAGTAAGCCTGAGCGGAGGTGTCCAGGCGTATGTTAGGTGGCTGCTGCTGCATTTGGGCCGGACGGAGCCTCCAATATAAATCTCGAAAGATATCAGTTATGTGCTTACGTCGAACCTGCGTGCTTAAAATCTATGTCACTATTGTTGACTTCGGTTATATTGAGGAATAAATGCTTGTCCCTTAACGCCGTAATGCTAATGAATGGTAAATGCTTATAAAGAATCTAGGGTCTCCGAACTCAAGGGAACGTACTTGTTCCTTGGGGTAGATGATCATGGTAACAGCTGTTCAATGTATTCGTAAGCTACGATTTGCTGACAGTAGATTTGCTTGATTCCCTGTGTGGTTCAGAGCTGGAAGTAATTACCTGGAGTATACGTCTAGTCAGCACAACGAGAACATTATCTTTAATATTCTATCTGGAATGCTTAGGAGACCACGTTATTTGTACTCGGCCACAAGCTCGCGAAGATAGGTATGGGCTATTGAAAGACTTGCGTGATCTTACATAGCATAGAGACTACAACAGTTATCCTAGGAATCAGGCTGCGGAGACATCTTGTCTCTCTGGGCAAGTTCCTCGGCTAATAAAAGCCTCAATCCAGACCACTCTAGTTTCTCAAATATTCCAACCACCTCAGAGACCGTTTTTGTTGCGAGTTGTCATTTGTACACAATATATCATGTATAGTTAAAAGAAGCGAGGATACAAGGAAATATTTTCTATCTGGAAAGCCACGTTTGGGAACAGTCTAGGAGAAGCTAGGTATTTAGAACCCAGAAGCAGTAGTATCGAGGATGTCGGCAAGAGCTAGGTGGAGACACTGCCAGGCTTGGATTGTTCCAATAGACCATTACTTAGGACACGACCAGGTAGAATTAATTCGGCTGAGATCAAGTGTATGAAACATTCTATCAAGCTATTGAAGGACTCCTACAGGGGTCTCTGACTACACCAATGTAGACCATTTTAGGTATTAGACACAATGCGCACAACTTAATCAATCATATAACAATGCGTAATTATTCCTATAATGACAAGAAAAGAGTTCAGCTTGCACCAATTGGTTCTGTAGCTTATTTGTTATGGACGAGAAATTCTCAAGTTTTATTCTTATAATCAGTCGATCAGAGGAAAACGTCAAGGGGAGAAAGTAAGGTAGCTATTAACTATCCCATGCGTAATCTAGTCTGTACTAAGAGGATACTATTCCATAGATACAACACTTAATCATTAAGAAATGAGTATCATTGTGAGTTGCCTAGCATGTAGCGTTGTCCATAGACATTACTTATAACAGTGCCATCTCAGCCTTCTCTTCCAAACATTTTACCTAGATATGGCATATACATGACATGGGCTCAAGTTTAAATAGCAAGTCGCTGTGTTCCAATATTCATAATCAGCCCGGGCCTAAGATGTGTGTACCTTCAGCAAGCAGGTAGTCTTCAAATTTTATGCATTCATCTTTCATTTCCCCGTACACTCTCAGGATTTCCTCGCTCTCCGCCTCTGCCCCGGTATCCCCGCCCCGTTAACCCGGAGCAGCAGCGCGCACAGCAACGCACACGCCTCCGTATCCCAGGGCATTCGGTATCCCCAGACGCCCCAACAACGCCCAACCCCCCAGTTACCCGGCAAGTGTAAAGCCATATAATTGCTAATAACTAACACCACATCACCCTTCGGGGTAGTCCAAGAAACGTAGTCCAAATGGCCTAACGGGCCGATGTAGAAATTCCCGTTCGAAATTAATAATCCAAACCCAAAGGTCCAATAGTTCGAAATTAATGCGCTCAAAGATAATGTTTCAATAGTTCGAAGTGAATGCTCAAAATAATGAAGTTTGAAATTAATGTTTTGTGGTTTTTGGTAGGTTTTTTTTTTCGACTTTTTTTTTTCTTCCGGATATAGATGTTCCCTATCGCCCTTTTTTTTTCTGTGGTGTAATACACATGTTCCGACTGATCTCTAATTCTCTGTCGCAGACGTGCCGGGTGTTGCAGACGGAGCCGGTTATACACCCAACCGGCGAGCCAGGAGGGGCCGACTCGGAGGACGTTAGCTGACCCGGCATCCCCGGCCGCCAATGCCCGCTCTTAGCTAGGTCGACCGCGGTGTGAGTCTAAACCGGCTTCACCCGTGCTCCTGGGTACATACATACATACCTTAGAGCCTCTGCTGTTAGCTTGCATTAGGAGGTTTATCTGCGGCTCTCTATTGCATCGCATCGCACCGTCATAATTGAATATATGTATGTATGTATTGTGTGTATGCATGCATGTATGCGTCTGTGCATATGGGCGTGAACGATGCAATTCTGTTGTTTCGATCGGCTAAGGATGGGTTCTCATCTTCGCGCTCCCCCGGCACCTTGATGGACGACCTCAAGGTGTCTCGATGCCAACGCTGACCTCGGCTTAGCCCCGCACAAAGGAAGCTGCGGCTTTCACTTGGGAGGTTCTCGAGCATGCGTGCGAATGCGATGGATTGCCGTCATGCATACGTCAAGTCTGGGTACTCACATTATATTCCACCGTGTGACTGTATAAGGGAAACGATATGTTGAGCTAGATAACAGCAAGTATGGCGAGAGAAATGACGGGAACCTCTTAACGTTGCGGTCTGTAGACTTGTTGCGGGAGCTTAGACTCGATAATGAAGTCTACGTTCATGTTTCAATGAAGCACAGTACGTAGTATAGATGACTATATAGATATTACAAGAAAGGCGTGCATTATGTTGGTGGTTGTGTATCGTACGAGTGTGTGGGAAGACGACAAGATACAGTTGTCACGCATCTTGTTAAATGATCAATGTCGAGACATTTCTTCAGTAGAGTTATCAATTACCGAGCCTAACTAAGTCGCTGCGATAAATGGTAAGTGCTCGGTCATATATGCTGATACGCAGTGAAAACTTCTTGACAGAGACTCCTAGCACAAGGTAATAAGTGATTCAAAAAATGTAAGGCTGTTATAATCATGGGCAACAAGGTATCTATCTTTCTTGAGCCGCATCATAGTATAAGTATCTTATGCTAGTCTATATAGCCTCGAGATGATTTGGATGTCTATTTCCTATGCTCACGCTTACCGCGCTTACCTCTGTTGTGACTAAGGTCGCCCTCACGAACTTGAAGTATACAGAGAGGCTTGTCCCAGGTGTAGTAGGCGCATCACTTATTGTATTGATAAGCAGCGAGCAGGACATTCTTCTACGTTCCTAGATTGTTGTTATATGACGAGATATTCAATCGTCTATATGATGAAGAGATGGCGTTCTGAACTGATAGGTATTGTGCTTCGTGCAATGCGATGCTGATGCTTTCCCTCCCAGTGCTTATTAATTCCAACTCGTAACGACTTTGCTACGAGGCAAATCCCAGCCTTGAACGCTAATGCCATAGCTCAATAGCAGAGCTAGCAAATCCCCCGTCATAAACGTTGTGTGTAGCATGGCATAGACTTGTTCGCTATGCGCTCCCGCGTTTGGTAACATCAGGCTCCAATATTGTCGTGTGTTGTAAGTGTGTGTGTGTGTGTGTGTGTGTGTGTGTGTGTGTGGCGTGATTGTAGTCTAGGATCGCGTGATTCGCCAATCCACAGTCGAACTGTTTTTCGTTCTTCTTCGCCAATTCGGAGTCAGTGTAGGGGTATCATCAAATTATCCTCCAATTATGTACGTCATCAATCTCTTTCTCCAACTCCACACCTCATTTACTCAGAGACCACCCCACTTCCAACTTGAACTCGACGACGAACGTGACATAGGAGAGGCGCCGGCGTTGGTGTCGCTTCGGTCGCTATCCATCGACCGTTTCTCGGGTGATGATGAACGACGCATGTACGGCGAGGTGCATGTGGTTGTGGTTGGGCTGTTGACGGGTTCGGGGGTAGTCTGGCGCGTCTGGAACGACTTGTAGATTTGTTTGCACAGATGTGCGGACATGGTGTAGGTAGGCGACATTGTGGTAGATGGTTGCAGATGAGCTCTGGAGCTTGTCTAGGTGTAGGAGGAACAACGTTGCAGTGTAGGAGAATAGGGAGAGAAGCTTCTTCTAATAAGAGGCGTGGGAAAAGTCTTGGTGAAGGAGTATTAGGTAGGTGTAATAGGTAGTCGTAATACTTGTAGGTAGCCGGGTAGGCGAGACGCGTTGATATTGTCGAGGATTGTTCTGGTATTAATAAATAATAATAAGGAGGACACTGGTCACGAGACAGACTAGGTAGGTCGCAAGAGGAAATAGATAGACGCAGATAGACACAACGAACTGATAGATGAAAAAGACAAGAAAGGAAAGAGGAAGATGGGGCATGGGAGAGTCTTATTTGGCTGATACTATGGTACACTTACGAGATATCGGGTTTCCCAAAATAGCCTCCTGATGAATTTGGTCATGGACAATAATAAAGTCGAGAGGCTCTTGGCATATGAGCAAGCAAAAAAGCAGGCAAGTCGAAGAAGAGACGGATGGACCACCTGGACAGTCGCGGACCGGTAGGGGGGGGCGGGCTAGGCTCAAAGGCCCCAGGGCCCCTGAGTTGATCGGTCGTGCCCGTCTGTGGGTCACCAATAGGCTGCCAGGTGCCCTAGAGCGGCTATGCAGTTTAGACACAGCAGCCAATCAGCAGCTGCACAATTGAAATTACGCAGCATTGAAAACGTGCGTGTACTACGTACTGCGCCCTGTGTGAGCTGATCCGGATCGTACGACCACGACAACCACCACACCACCTAAACAGCGAAAACTCCACCACAATCGGTGTAAGTGACGGCCACCTAATCAACGGCCCCAGTCGCCCAATTTTTATCTCCTTTTCCCAGCGGCTTGCCCTCTTCCGAGTCGCGCGATTTCCAGAGAGATTGAACGAGATTGAACAAGTCTTCACTAACAAACAGCTGCGAACATGCGTTTCCTCCTTCATCCACGTACCCGTTCCCACCAGAGACCACCGAATGTGTTGTGATGTTACCTGATGTACGGGACTGTAGCTGCATTTACATATTATTACATTCGTTTAACCACTGCTTATCTACCTACCTATTCGAACTAATGCATCTGTGTGTACATGCTCTCCTACGCTAAACAGGGTGTCAATCTTCAGCTTGGACTATCCCGCTATTGATCACACCACTCCATTGTGACTGTATCATATGTATTGCCGCATTACAGGAATGCAGGAATTAAGAGGTCTATTACATATTCTTCAATCGGGTTCTACCTACCCAGCTCGCCTAGCTTGTCCGATCTATGTAGCCAAGATTGCACTCTCGGCGGAGCCTCCATATGCGTAGCCCCACAGGGGGAACTATCGCCCGGCTAATACATCCAGCGTTCAGAAGCCGTGTTTCATTATTGGCTCCGAATTCAACGTCATCCTTCCATCCCATGTTGAATTGAGGCTATCGTCGTGCTCGAAGGACAGTCAGCACTAATTGGTCTGCTTTGATTGGTCTGGTCTCGACTTCAAACCGACTAGATCGGTCACCTAATTCTGTAAATCCTCGCTTGCAGCGCTTCCATACGGGCGATCTTGCTCGCAGGGGTCTCACCAGCAATATTGATCGGTTGCAAACATGGTAGTTCTGCCCAACCTTGGAGAAGATATTACCAATAGGTATTCGGTGGCGCCTTGCGTTATCGAACTGAAGGCATATTCTTCACACAAGAGTACTAGTACTACACTATACGGAGTCATTGCTGTTAGATGTACTTGCCTGCCTGTAAATCTACTAGGATATTTTTACGTACTTAACGCGCGTCTGTGGCGCATATAGGACTGATGTCCATATTAGGGTGGCATTGAAAAGGTATAACGACGCCGATGCTGAATTTCCGCTCTTCGCCTTTCTATTACATAATGTTTTCATCGTAATACTCACAATACGTTGATGGAGATTTCGACTGTTGAACTTAGACAATATTTCTCCTAGGGTATGACTGCATTTCCTTGCTCACACCATGTGCGAATCAGACCTACCTACCATAAACACTAGGCCTTAATTTCATCCAACCGCTCGGTTTTCATATGTCATATCACCTATTAATTCCTGTGTCGTCACATGCATATATCCTATATGCAGACTCGTGTTCTCCCTCCAGAGGACAGACAAAAGAGATACCTACCCCTCGCAATCAAAGGGAGGACTTCGTCGGTCTGGTCCTGTGGGATAACCTACTTCCCCAGGCTCTAATGGATAGTTCTTAAGCCACGAGGCCACAATCGAAATTCTTCTTTCTGACCGCGTCATTTTCTCTTTGGCCCGTTCGGGCCTCGGCAGGGAGTATTAGACTCACTGGCAGGTCTGAGGCTGCTCTCGAGCCTTCTCTTGCGGTCTAGTTGCATTAGGTTCCGAACTAAGGTTTCTTTTATCAACATCCCACTTCTGAGATAAATCTCGATTCAAAGTACCTAGTGGAAATCTCGTGGCTGAATAGATCTGCGTAGTCATTGTTGGAACTGGCGCCTTCAGAGTTGCGTTAGATATGAATGAGGTAATCATTCAGAAAACATTTCGCTCTTAAGGTTCTCGAAATACTCTGCTACCAAATGAAGTAGTAGAATACTATATCTAGATAACAAACATTTGTCTAATGAAGGCAACTCGAGTAGAACCTGAAATATGGCTTGCTGCTACGCTAATTTCAATACTAAGTGTTAACATACGCCCCATAGAAGGCCATGTCGAAGAGCTGAGATACGTCCTGAATATCATTAGGCGTCGAGGATCAATGCCCTGGCCTTGTTCAACAAGTGATATTGCCAGGATTGCAGCTTTGCACATAGAGCAGGACCTAAATTACCTGATTGAACGAGCCCTCGAACTCAAGAAACGCGCCGAGACTTCTATTACGCTTTCAATGAATGTAGCAGGGATTAGTGAAGCGCGCCGAGGAGTGCAGCAGAACAAAGCGTTATTCAGATTCACTGTGCTTGCAGCTATTTATGTCCCTCTTTCCTTTACCGCTAGCATCTTTGGTATGAATTTTGAACAGTTTGGACAAGGTGGTCTCTCAATTTGGATATACTTCGCTGTGTCTTGCCCCGTGTTTGCACTATCAGTAATCTTCTTATTTGTGAGTCCAGAGACAATCTCCACATGGATTCGACGGATTGGGAGAGAAAAGAAGTGATGGTTATACATGAGATTCTGGTTTGTTATATCAAGAGAGATACGCCTACGCCCTCACACGTCATGGCCTATACGTTGAACTTTCACTGGAGGTTAGAAAATGTGGGCTCTAATACAAGTGGAGTTGGTTGTCGGGGTCAAAGGGGAGGGGTTGGGGTCACAATAGCAGAGCACCTTCATGGTGAAATAAAAGCCTCGCCTTCTCCAATGAATGGAAGAACCACTTATGCGCGAAATAGGACTCTTACACAGGATAAGATCTAGGTAGCTAACATTGATAGGTCTTCCATCAATGTTTACGGTAATCCCATACCTGTAATATATCTATTACACTAAATACCGCTACCGAGATACTGCAACGAAGCCGTTACCACAGGTCTTGATTTGAAATAACAAAAGGCGTGAAAGGTAAAATACTTAGATTGATCGCTGGCTAGCAGAAAGAGAGACTACCTAAGGGACGGCGAAACACCGTCTTTTATATCTGAATAGCTTCCTAGTAAATGGAACTTGGTTGCCAAGCCATTTCCTCTTGGCAACCATAAATCACGTGATAGCTGGTTGCGGGGATATTCAGGAATGGGTGGTTGTAACAGATACAAGACCCCTGAACTTTTAATATTACTTCAAGTCAGAAGATAGGTTAGAATAATACGTATGGGGTAGGGGGCTCGTCTACTGTGGTATGCCAGGGATGGAGACTGAACATAGCTTATTCTGGCAGTATTAATATGTACAATTTCGAGTAAACCTCTCGATGAGCTTTTCGGCGACTACGACTTCAGAACTAAAGGCTGAGTGGTGTTATTATGATGGGTACTTCCTAATCAATTAAATATGGAAAGAAAGGATGACGGTAACCATTGTTAAGTGTGAGATGGCTTTCCCTCATGGTATCATAACTGTAGCGCATCTATCAAGGTATGACAGTCAAGTTTCGGCTGTTATTATTTTGAATAAACCCTATCGGTAAATATTGATCTGTTTCATAAATTCAAGTTGAAATCATCCAAATTGAGAATCTTTGTACATAAACCTATTTTTCAGTCACAAAACTAGACACCAATCATCATATATAGGTATCACTTCTCGCTCATAGACGAAATGTTATCAGGAATATTATCTTTAGAAATTTCAGAATTCGCGACTACTCCATAGTTGTAGCACTGGGGAGCAATGTCGTATAAGAACGACCGTAAATTTGTTATTTATAATAACTGAAGTGTATCTCCTGAGTTTCAAAATCAGGGTTTAAATATTACGCATTCAGGTATTAGTTCTCAACGAAATGACCTTCCGGAGTGGCCGCAAAGCTTCACTGCATCTAAGGCATCAATGCTGAAGATACACTAACGACTTATCTAAGAAGAAATATTCCTTAGCGGGCTATTATCTCCCAGTCTGCGTATCAAAGGGCATTGGTTTCCACAAAGCCTTGACACCGAACAACCACAATTCATCTTGCCATGTGTTCCAATAGTGGCCCCCAAATGGCGTGATCCTTGACAGATATTGTATGTCCAATTTTGTCAACGCGGCCTGCAACTCTCTACTCACGTCGAAGACAAAGTCATATAATCCAAATGCTATAAAGACCCCCTTCTTCGCGAGCGCAGGATTAGCTTCCAACGCCGCCTCGTCCACATAGGGCCCACTAGTAGCTGGGGAGAAAAGTCCAAAGTAGTCGAAGTACTCCGTCGCATTGACATACATCTCGTAGGTCAGCCGTCCGCCAAGAGACAGTCCGGCGAATGCGCGACACGATGGCTCGTCGCAGACATCGAAGTTCTCTTCAACCCATGGGAACAGATACTGTTGGTAGTTTTCGCGGGTATGCTGCGCTGAAGGCGGTGTTGCGTCACTCGAGAGGTTCCCCATAATGTAGCGGGGCAAGCTGTCGTCGAGGTTGTAGAACGACGGCATCACCACGACCGTGGGCTCAATATGTCCGTCCTTGATCAAATTATCCATGATGCTTGACATTCGCCCCTGGTTTTCCCAATCGTTGGCATTGCCACTACCGCCGTGAGAAAGATATAGAAGCGGGTGTTTCTTCCCCTCCACTTTCCCGTATTCTGCAGGAAGGTATATGACAAAGTGGTGCACATCGGGTGCCGGATGGATGGACCCAGGCGAAGTGTAGTTGACGGACTTGACCGTGCCTTGGTGCTCACGGGGTGCTGAAAGCGCGTAGTCAAAGTTTGCGCTTGTTTCGGCAGTCTGGAAACGCTCGTCGAACGGGACTTGGAAGCTAGAAGCTACCTGATCTCCTTGCACATTCACGAAGGGCGGTAAATCCGGGTCAATCACAAGTTGGCCAGTGTCGATACTGCAATTTGGCGCATAGTTGCAGTCGATCAGATATGCATAACTATAGATGCCAGAAGGCAAAGGTGTCGTGTAAGTCCATAAGCCATCGCCCGAGCTTGTCATCTCGTACGGCCACTTGTACTCAACGTCCGGCGTCCCACTGGCCATGTAGAAGTCACCGGGTTTGTAGTCATGAGGGTCATACCTGGCGCGAGTGTCGATAGTTGTGTGTAAGTAGTCGGTGAATTGTTGTAGACCACCACCGATGAGCACACTTTCGGCCGTGTCATTGGTGTACTTGAAGTCTACTTCATAACCAGTGGGGCCTTTGTCTGTCTTCCGCACAGTTACTGAGCCAGAAACTCCCAGAATTAGCAGTACAAGCAAGCTTAAGTGTTTGTAAAAGAACATTTTGATAACTTCCCATGAAGGTACAATATTGGAATCATGATATAGTATAAGTGGAAAATGTGTTGCTATTTATACAGGCATATATATACCCCGAAACTCACTTGGTAGACACAGACATTACCTCGGAAGGACATCGTACTCCACTAGAAATCAAGTCTCCTTAGCCAGCCAAACCTGACTGACCATTCATGGCAACGTGAACCTGCCCCAGCTTGCCTAATTCGGACCGGATGTTTAGCTGTATTATATATGACATGGTCGGGGTGGGCTCTGAGGGGAATCTTTGCAACATACCCTTGATTTCCCCGCATCCTGAGTTATTTTACGGCAGTGGCCAAGCCAGGCCTCTAGAGCTTTGCTTCTGTCGAAATGGCGTATTATGGTGGCCATATGCAACTATTTCAGGCCATTGCCTAATGAGTGTATGGCTATTGTAGACTAGGTTTACTATAGCAACACCAGCTGCTAGGTATACTGTCCGTGTTGCTTAGTCAGCAAATCTTGAGATGTTAATTATAGTCTCCCGGTAATGCTGATGTATTTGATCTGACCATTACTCAAACCTTGATGTTCAGGGTCTAGGGAAATAGGTATTATACCCTTTCAATAGTTGACTTTGAATCTCATGGCTGGTGGCACCTAGATATGATTCAGAGCCATGGGAAAGTTTTTCAAGTAGAACCACTAGCATGTGTTATAAAATAAACAAAATGGGCAGATACCCCGAGATCGGCCCTCCCTCTCTATAACTATTTGAACCTCTACTGATCATCAGCCCACTGTCCCATGATGACTAACTTCGTTTTTTCCCACTTATCTGGGTTACGCTTATCCGGATGATGTGGCTGCTTGTCTTCTTCATCCGCGTAGTCTAGTGGTCTCTTTCCCGCGGAATCGGTGGAATCCAGAAGTAGGCCGACTTCGTCCAGAATAAATCTCAAGACAGATTTGTTTAAATTGCCAGATAAAGCGCTGTGGTGTAATATAGTCATCCCTTTGAAGTCTTGTTTGCTGAGGTCAAGACCAGAGTTGGCTAGTAGCCGTAGAATCTCTACATCAAGCTCTTCCGTGAAGCAGGCATATAGATGCCCTAATCCCAAACCATCTGCTGTGGTATAAGAAGTGTCTGCATGGTAGCTGAGGAAACGTTGAACAACCTCCTTTGAGATCTTGAGATGAAATTGGGAGAAGCACGTTGCAAGTGGCGGCTTGCCTGTCCTGTCATAACTGTTGACACACAATCCCTGTTCCAGCAAATAGTCTACGGCCTCACAGTCTGAAACAACCCAATTAGCTAATATGTGATGCAAAGCACCTTGTCCATTGGAGTCTCTCGACAAGATGATAGGTTGGCCGATCGTTGTGGCTCCCGCGTGTTCGATTACCAATGCTATTGTCTCCCAGTTTGCACTCTTGGCTGCGTAGTGCAACGCATTCTTTCCATCAACGTCTACTTTCTGAACGCATGCGCCATGGGCAATCATGTGTTTCACAGCTTTCGCATTCCCCTCTCCACACGCAAGGTGCAGAGGCGTCTGCATCTTCGAGTTCCGCGCTGAGGGGTTGGCGCCGTGCTCAAATAGTAACTCGACAATATAATTTCCAAGATGTTTTCCTATGAGATGCAAACAAGAAGATCCGTCAGAGTCTTGAGCATTGACGTCAGTAGCTGGGCGCTGCAGAAGCGCTGCTACAACGCCTACAAAGGTATCATCAAGGCTCATCTCACCGAGAGTCTGCTGCATGATTTTCAACAGATGATACGCCACCAGCCATGAATCAGGCCCGTAATCGAAACCCATTACTTTCCATTGTATTGCCAAATGTAGGGGAGTTTTGCCATTTTCCGAAACTACAGCTGGGTTTGCTCCGTGTTGAAGGAGGAAACAGACCATTTTTGTATCCCCAAGCATTGCTGCTAAGTGCAAAGGAGTAAGCCCTGCTGACTCGGTGGGCAGTAGAACGCGTAGGGCTTGTACATCCGCAGGTTCAAGTACTCGTCGACCATTTTCAAACATCCGTTTCGGGCGTACCATCTGTACACCCAGATTAATTGATACCCCACCTTCCAATAGGATAGTGATCCCTCTCTCCCATCCAGACTGGACAGCGTAGTGCAACGGGGTCATACTGTGGAAATCTACGGTCACCTTTGCTCCTCGGTCAAGACATATTTTGAGCGCCGTCTCCCATTTTCCAGTGGCAGCGTAATGCAGAACAGACTTCTTTTCAATGGTGACCGCGTTAACATCAGCCCCTTGCTGCAGTAGCCATACAACCATCTGTTTTTCCTGGTTCCTTGCGGCCCAAAGTAATGGGGTCTCACCATCCTCATCTCGGCCGTCAAGGTCTATTCCATCTGCCACCAGGGTGCTCATACAGTCTTGTAAGCCAAAGTGAGCTGCAAGGTGAGCTCCAGCGACTGTCCTGGTAAGCTGTTTTGCATAGAAATAACCCAGGATAAATGAACAGCTTTTGGAGACCTTTCGTTCATTGCGCAAGAATGTCAAGACTAATTCGTTCATGTCGCGGTCGGGAGTGGCTCGTTTGACGTGGTTCCCCCAGTACTTTGCCGCATATTTGTAGATACCAGCATCGTGGTCTGAAAGAAGGCACTTCATTAGGACCTTCGCAATTCTGGTATGCGCAGAAGGAAATTTGTTTGTCCAGGCCCGTAAAAAGTATTCCCTGACCACCCGGTGGTAGAAACAGATGTAGGGCGTCTCCAAGCCTTTGCTTATGATGAAGGAGCGGCAAGTAGCAAGAAGATCCCCGAGTTGAGTTGAATCCCCACCATCGCTAATTTCGATCGCATGGCAAAGTTCAGAACCCTCCAATTCCTGTTCAGAGAGAAGTACCCATAGAATTATCTCTTCCGCTCGCAACTTTGACCAATCGTTTTGACGATCGAATTTCTTTATAAGCGATGCGAAGGTAACATCCACAATTGCAGAAACACGATCACCATTCAGTTTTGAGGCACCTGTCTGTATCTCGTTGAATAGGAGGTTGACTTCGCCTAGCGAGGAAGAATCTTTTATAAATTCAACCAAGTAATGTGCAAGGAGAAATCTGCTGTAGGTTTAGCATAGACCTAATATATGAAATATGTCTCTTACACTCCTTGAGACGCCGTGACCACGCCTTCTGTGATCTCTGTGGGTACATGACCATTCACAAGTAGGGTTGTGTTGAAGTTCAGAGCAACACTGTCGATATATGTGATAATATCCTTGTCTTTTGCGCATATCTCAAGGGACAGAGAAGCCGCAAATCTGTTTGCGATCTCTGGTATCGGGAGAGATGTCACAAATAGGTTTGCATTGGTTCTTTGTTGGAGTGAAATGAGGTGTCTCAGGAAATGCCTCGTATCGCCCATGCCAGTGCCGCACTCGTCCGCTCCGTCGACTACAAGGAATAATTTCAAATATGGATCTTTGGTGAGATCAACTATAGCTTGGAAAACGTCACCAAGTCCTAGCTGGCTTCGTTTCTCCTTCTGGTGATGATAAAACTCTTGTACCGCCAGCGGAAGAGGCCCTTGTCGCTCGCCAAGCTGCCTAAGAAGAGCACGAAATGACCCCTCAGTGCTTTCTGGCCCACTGCTTGTAAGCCCCAAGTAGATGTACGCGATGCCTACTTCGGGATTGTTCCCATGTTTCTCCAGCAACCAGTCGACCACCTTCGTTGTCATGGTTGTCTTGCCAGAGCCCGGGTTTCCAGAGCAGAACAACACCTTTCCCTGCTGTGACACCCAGTCATGGAACTGAGTCGAGTTTATCACCCACTCACAGGTATTCTCTAAAGCCCTAACTTTAGGTTGTGGGCTTAGAGGCGCAATAGCGTTCAAGATCTCCATGCGCTCATGGTTTTTTAACATAAGACTAGGATCATGTCAGTATTGTCTGACACGGAAGGTTATCAGATAAATACGCAAGCATTAAATTGTGGACTTGTGACAAATGTCGGCCGAAACGTTCCCACAGCAGAGATATGTCCTTGGAATTCCAAGTTGCCCGTTTCACAAATCGCTTCACGTGGTCACGTTTCCTTTGCCCATAGGGGAGTGCGTTATCCAGATAGCATTCTATCTTTGCCAATATAGAGAAACACTCTTGCGCAGCGTTCTGTAGATCGTTCGCATGCACTTCACACGGTGATCTGCCTACTTCGCTGATCCGTTGTAGCTGTGATGTGATGATCTTAACACTGGTAGCTCTTAGCAGGAAACTCGAATACACTTCTCTAGATGGGCTTACTCTTTGCGCATATCTTCAACTTCTCCAGGGGCTTTCCTGTATCGTTCCGTAGTCCCATGGACTCGTTCACAAATGGTGAGAATATCGCTTATGCTAAATCCAAAGCTCATATTGAATGGTAACCTGGGGAATCCTTATTCAAAAAGTTGACTATTGAAATTGGGGAATCTGGGTTTTGCACGAGGACGTAAAATGAGTTTCTACCATAGCTGGAGGATTGGAAGTGTATTTCTATGGCATTGCCCAAGACTGCCTATCATTCTGCCTGCACAGTGTGGCGCGGAAACAAGTATATTAAGTTAGAGCCCAACCTATATAATTGGCTGCCGGCAATACGACACATCCTTTGATAGGTTGACCAAAACACATTGTACTATTAAACCAAGGCAGCAAGCGGGGCTATCGCCAATGGCTGAGAAATACCAGCGGCAGGCTGGTTACTCTTGTGATACACATAGGCAGGCTGTAGTCGCAATAGGTAAATCATGTAACATACGCTGCTTACTTGTAAGTTGTGGCAATTCATTTTAAATTACAATGCAGCCTATCTCAGGGTAAGGCTCTTCAATAGGCAGATTGAGATGTGGTTGGCAGATGATCTAGGCATAAAATCGTGACACGGGAACAGAATCGAAAGAAGTCGTTTGGCCAGATCATGGAGTAGTAGAGTACCTAAAATGGAGTGGGATGATGGTACATACGCCTGTACTTTAACACAGATTACCTAAGGTAATGATTGATCAGAAGTTGCGCTGGTCAGGTGACCTGGTGTCTGCCTGCGCGTGTTATGTAAGCAGTCTGGTGGATTTGGGGAACCCTTTCCGTTCCCACTTGGCGTGATCGCGCATGCACTTATCCGCGTCAAACCCCAGTGCCAACACGTCACAGAATTGCAGGATAACAGCGCCGAATAAATCCATCTACAATAACCACTGAGATCTCCAGCTTTGTAGACCTATAGACAATCACTTCTCCCTTCAATGGTCGTGGAAACAAAATCATAATCCTGCCGCAATGCCAGCGTATGTTTCGCCCATTCACGCCACAACGCGTCTGTGCTGACATACTCTTGTGACCAGTCCGGGCGACCAGCACAATGGGATCGCTAATCCCTTCGAGGAAGTCAAGCCTCGTATTTCTCAGTTCACGGCTGCTGAAATCGCTACCTTGCAATCCCGGCTAGAGAAGCAGCTGGGCCCGGAATACCTCTCGGCACGCAGCGGCCCCTCCGGCCAGAAGGTCCATTATATCGCCGCCGAGAAATGCATTGCTCTCGCGAACGAGGTATTCGGCTTCAATGGGTGGTCGTCTAGCATTCAAAATATCCAGGTCGATTTCGTCGATGAGAACCCGCAAACCTTCAAGATCTCCCTCGGCCTGTCTGTTATCATCCGGGTGACGCTGCGGGATGGCACATACCACGAGGATATCGGCTATGGGCATATTGAAAATTGCAAGGGAAAGGCTGCAGCCTTCGAGAAGGCAAAGAAGGAGGGAACCACAGATGCCCTGAAGCGGGCGTTACGGAATTTTGGCAATGTACTAGGCAATTGCATCTACGATAAGGATTACCTATCCAAGGTCACTAAGCTCAAGGTCGGCCCGACCAAGTTTGACGAGGATAACTTGCACCGGCACTCAGACTTCATAAAGAAGGAGCCAGATATGCCCAAGGTCGAGGCAAAGAGCCAGGCGGAGAAAAGTGCCGAGATAACCACGACTGCGCATGGTGGGTTCGACTCCGATGATATCGACTGGGCGGATACTGATGTCTTGGATTTGTAGGGTCGGACGCTCTTGACGAGGATTTTGGAGACTTTGATGTGGCTGATTTTGGCGTGACGGACGACGGCCACCCCGACGAGGTGGTGTTGCCTGGTTCACACGGTCATGGAACGAGTTCAAATGAGAAGCCTCAATCCCTACCTACTGGTAATGCCAGCGACCACAGTAGACCACCTACAAATAATGCACCGAGACCAATGCAACCACCTTCAAGACCTGCTGCCCAGCCCCTCAGGCCACCCCAAACCCCAAACCAGCCACTACAACGACCAGGCGCACCGTTCCAAGGTCGCCCAAACCAACCGCAACAACAACAACAACACCCTAGACCCCCAACTCATACCAATAGCGCACTCCAACAAGCAGCCGCCAACCGCAGAACAAACACGCCGCCGCCTCCGAACGTCGCCGCGCCACCAGAGCCAGTATCCTTCTTCTCAGCGCGATCAATCAAGCCGCTTCCGGAAGAATCCGCCGCCACCATCCCGGACCACGGGGCCAAGCTCTTCGACCCGCGCGCCGACAGCCCCTCGATCCGGAAGACGCCCGGCATCGACCACAGCTCCTCGAAGCCCGTCGCCAAGACGGGGCAGCACGTCGCCCCCACCATCCGGAAGGACTCGGAGCCGCAGCGCGCCGCCGGTGTCCCAGCTGCTGCACCTAACGGCTTTGCCAGCGGCTCGGGCGCGGGTTTAGGTGTGGGCGCGGGACCCGGCAGGCCTGGCGTCGGTACCGTCGGCAACCCGGCGCTCAACCACGCTAGGCAGATCGGCGCCCCAGGCGGCGGCGGGAGTCCCCTGGGCAATCGCGGGCAATACCGCCCCTTGACGGTAAAACGACCGGCTCCGGGGGGAGGACCCGAGCCCGGCAATAGGACGCCGCTGACGGAGGTCTCGGCGAATAACAACACGGTTCATGGTCTGGGAGGCGGGGGGACGGATGCGAAAAGGCAAAAGGTCACGTAAGAGCGAACGGCTTACGTCGACCGTTGTCTGTTTGTTTGTTTCACTTGATCATGTGGCGGTTGAACATATCGGGTGGCTTTAAGTGTGAGGATGGAAATGGGTTACTGCTTGGCGTTCGGAGTATACTTGCTAGCTCTAGCGGAACGGCATTGCTAGGCGCAAGTCTTATTCGGTAGTGAGGTTCTACGGCGTGGCGTAACGAAGGCCCACGACTCCTTGTGGTTATAGCTAGCGGTAGTACAAATATAAATTGAAGGTGGACGCTGATATCAATGGTCATCCAGATTCTCTAAGTGTGTTGTGCTTCGAAATCCGTAAGATAATATTGGAGTTCGCCGTCTGATGAACTAGCTATAGTCTAGCTGACGAGCAAGCCCACTGTCGACTACTTATACCGGGTAGGTTATGCGAGTAGTCTCTATTATGGGGTTACCTTTGAAAGGACCTTCTCGGCTACCTGTAATTATTCTGGCTGGATCTCTGTCAAAAATTGAAGAAACGAGTCTCGGTGGAGCAGATTGTCCACGCCCCTCAAATTATCATAAAGCCTCCTCTGATGCCCCTCGGTGGCAGCGCTGAACCATAAAGAAGCTTCCTGCAGGTGCGGTCCGAGTATCATCTCAGTGGCAGCACCGTCTTCACGAAGGGACGAAAGAAGATCGACATTTAACCATAGAGCCAAGGAGGTCATGCGTTGGATGTCTTTTTCAAACAAGTAAGGCCTAATGTCCAGAGCTTATCGCATTCGCATCGTACCTCTGCTCTTGTCTTGTACTTGCGTTTCAAGGTGCGAGAGCACCACAGTGAGTTCTTGGACGCTTGGGAAAGCTTCTTGGAGATACTGTAATTTGGCAACATTTGATACTAATAGACCTAGACAATGGCTAAGGATCACCTTCAGGTCTCTCATTGCAGCCTGCATGACCATACCGTCGGGCCTCTTGATCTTGTCGGTGAGCTTTGAATTTTTCTCCGACTTCAATGATATATTCCTTCAATCGATTCATATTAAGTCGCCGACATTGATATCGAGGATGACGGGAACGTATCTTCTCGGTCTAAAGTAGCACCTAGAGCAGCTGTCGTATTGCGTTGATTGAGGGATGAAGATGATACATTCTCATTGCATTTCGTAAAATCAAGCGTGTCATCGATCGGAGATGCCTCCTGAGTTGCCGAGTGATCATAGTCGTGATAGGAAGACTCGACTTGTATGGGACCCCGTTCCTCAGGCGGAGCATCTTCGAAATTTAGAGATATGCTGCTCAGACCGCTGTCAGAAGCGATGTGCTCATCATCATTGGAATCTCCCTTCGCCGTATCAGCAGAAGCTTGTTGACTTTGCATGAATGCAATGGACTCATCATCGAGATATCGGATTGATATGAAGGCCATGACCTTCGAATGTTCAGCAATATGCTTCGCAAGCATTGTCCGAATGATCCGAGAGTTGGATGCCTCTTCGCTATCCAACGATGATAGCGGATCTCGATCTAAGTGCTCGATGGAGCTCTCTTCTTCCGTGTTGCTGAAGGATGACTTGGGGTGCTCTGGGGGAGTTTTGATGCGAGGAACATCAAATCCAACATCCGTCTCTTTATCTTTGGAGCCAGTCGGGTGAATTACTGGAGATGCGATTCTTGGGCTATTGTTCCCCGGCAGGACCCTCAGAAGTTCTTCAGGAATGAACTGGCAAATTGGACACAAAGCTGAAGATCGAGACAAGAAAACAACATTTCGTTTTACAATAGAACTGAGTTTCCGACCAGTGAAGTTGCCACTATGTGCACCTCGTATGTGTTCCTCGAGTTCGTTGGCACTGGGGAACTCCTCGCGCTGTGGATGGCTAATATCACAGTACCACTTTCGTATCTTATGAATTTCTCTGGCCCATTCTGGTGTATGCGCGTCCCGCATGTGTATTTCCCAGGCTTTATAACCTTTGAAATACTTCGGCGGCTCTGCGCAGTCCTCCGAAATGCATACATACGGCTGGAGATCCTGGTTGAAGTGTGTCCTAGTCTAAATTAGAATAGTAGTGACATTGAAAAGAAGGTCGCCGAAAAGGTAACCCACCTCCACCAACGCTTATTCTCAAAGTTTTTCATGGCATGAGTCTCGAAGCACCAGTTACAAGCACCGTATGTCGCACCATTCTCTGCCTTTGGCGGGCTTGGGCACGGATACTTTTGATAGAATGTCGGGGAAACACTAGTTGGACCAGATATGGCGCTTTCGTTTGAGCTACCAGTGTGGTCTTCCCAGACATTTTGGGCATCAATAGCAGATAGAACAGTCTCAGATAAAAGTTTGGACCCGCCAGGTTCGCTAGATTCCATCCGCGCTTCCCCTGAAAGCACGGGCAGAGGCGTTGTAATTGGCCCAAGGTTTAACCTATCAGGCATAGGTATAATAGTAGGATGAGGCTTCCGGTGAAATCGAAGTTCCTGCTGGTGCCTTCTCTGATATAAAAGCCGCTGCCTCCGGTAACAAACAGACGCAGCCAACTGCTGAGCCAGTGGCTCGTTAATACCGCTGAATTCCCATTTGATGATCGTCAGAGCTAGCTCTTCTAGCCCGTCATCGTCGTTATCTCTTCGAGCGAATCTACTGACTCTGGACTGCATTTCAGGTATGGAAGATCGCCTTATTGAAATAGCTAGGCGATGGAGTCTATCAACGGCTTCGCCAACGGGATCAAAAGCCTGATATAGTACTCTCTTCTTACTTTCATTATGCCCCAGAGACGAGTCTATGGTTCTCCTCTCGGGTTCAATCGCTATATCTTGAGACTGCATCCCTATCGCACGTCAGACAGACGAGCAAGAATATAGATATACTAGGAAACTCACTATCTTCAAGGTTTCTGTTCAGCAGATTAAGCAACTGTACCACCAGGTCTCGGATATCCGGGCTGTACCGCAAGCGAGTATTGAGCTCAGCCTTCTCGTCAGCAAAGACACCCAGATAACCCGCCCACATCTCAAACCGTTGGTGATGCTCCTGCAAGATGCGATGTTCCACCCCAGGCTGCCCTGGCCATGATGAAAGTAATTTTCTAAAAACATGGTCGCAATGATTTGAGAGGTCGAATATTAGATGGGAGTCTATTTTAACAGGATCCATTACTCTACCGAAAGACTTAATGACAAGGCGACGCAGTCGTATGCGACTTCGCAGCTACCGTGACTCGTAGATCTGGTTAAGT